>CM068376.1:215213387-215660887 GCA_034769895.1 Magicicada septendecula | reverse complement strand
CTGTCTGTCTGTCTGTCTGTCTGTCTGTCTGTCTGTCTGTCTGTCTGTCTGTCTGTCTGTCTGTCTGTCTGTCTATCCATCCATCCATTCATCCATCTATCTATCTATCTATCTATCTATCTATCTATGTAGCTATCTGTTTCAATCACGTTTCATGTCTTATTCTGTATGACCAGAAGTATATACAAATATATTCTACAAACAGATATTACGTTAGACCACCGACTCAGGCTCAGTCTAGAAGATCCCTCAACGAAGAATGTACGAAACGTTCTGTGTTATCAATGAGTGTATGTTAAACACCGGCAACAACCGTAACGTAGGTATAATACATAAACCCACATAACTGTAATGATGTAATGATGACAAAAATTATGTACCGTAATTACAAAATTTGTCTTCAGTATTGCTACACACGTTACTCTATACGTTATTCTATAAACTGTTACGCAATAATGCACAATCCAGATCACTTATGTGCCAGCTCTTGCCAACCCCCAAACAACAATACTAAATACAAAGTAAACCGGTTTGCCTAAACTTCAAGTACGTTGCTTCTTACTAATAAAGTACTTAACATTCCACAGGTTTTTAATTGGTTTAGTTTTAAACACAAAATTATTCACATTTCCCTTCTGATTACGTCGATATTACAACCCGGTGCACCGGATCTATTGTCTCGTGTACTTTATATAACAATCATTAGTCTAGTGGCCACTAGACTAAGATCTTCCACCAGCCGCTGACAAACAAACAGTTTACGTAACTCGCAAATAGATTATGCTTTTAGACGCTTTACCTTTTGAAATAGTAACAGTATATAGTCACATGGTAAACGAGTGTTTCGGATGCATTGCTGGTTTTTTGAAGAAATAGACTTTCACTATACATTTATTAAGAACTTCTTTCGAATATGATTTTCCTGTCTTACCAACAAGGTTTCTATAATTGTAACACTAAATTACATTTATAGATATGATTGTAATGCCAGGCAATGTGTAACGTTCATTCGTTTGTAACTTGCGATTTGGAGCAAGAATGCAGTAATGCGTACAAAATTAATAAGTTATGTAACGCAAACACAAAAGTAGAAAGCGTGTGTTAGTAGCAACTGAGTTTTTAAAATAAAATGTTGGTAAATATCAATAAGCGACTTCGAGGGTCAAAGTGATTTTAGATCGGTTTAATAAAACATACCCTACCACTGCTTGTAGCATGTTCTCCATTAAGCGAGACAGCCTATTGTTTACTACTGTATAATAAGGCGAATTAGCGGCCCCTGTTGTAGTTCCTTCCAGTGTTTTTCTTTCAAACTTTCATTATCTCCTACCTGTAAAAGTCGGGTTTATTATGCGCTTTAATTTTGTATTATATTATTTTATGTTGAAATATACACCACAGTGCTATAAGCTAAAGTCAGCCGACCTATCGAGCTTCGATCGGAATAGTCCGAAGTTGACTTTAGGCTTCATCGTACAGTGAACAGAAGTATTAAAGAAGTCTGCATTTTGCACATCCTTCTTCGTTACTCCGCAATCCATAAATGTATTATATAATTATATTTTGTATACAATCTCACAAATGTATCGTATCGAAGATTTTTTCTCTATTTTTAAATGTTTTTTAAACAAAATTAAAATTTTTCATACCTGCATAGAAATTTGACTTCACGGCAGCATAGATAAAGTTAAGAAATATGTCAATTCTGATATCAGGAGTAACTTGTAAGATGCAATGTGTATGCGTTGCGGTTTACTTCTCACAGAGGGATTATAAAATCAAGTAGTTTCTGGGCAGTTCCACCAGACACAGGAAAGTACAATTTAACGCGTTCCTGAGCAGCAATAACACATGTTGAGTGTGCCGTGGCCTTGCCGTGTTCCTGCCTGTGACAAAAATGGAGCCCTAGCCGAATGGTTAAGCAAGGCATCTTCCTGATCACTATATTACAGCCACTCTCTATTAGGTATACCGGTTTACGAAAGTCAAGTGTTGTTTTTATAGGAAGTGAATGTGGAACTGAACTATTTTTTACGCAAAATTTAAATGTGACCTCAGTTTTTTGTAGTGGTTTCAACACGTGATTAAAATTTTACGATTAACAATATTTTCATGTAACACAATGTTTTTTTGTATTTTCTTAAAATTAATAGTTGATTTCCTTGAACATTTTTCATGCGAAACGTCTTATTTCAGTTCAACAGTACTCAGCTATAATTATGAGACTCTATGTACCCCGACGATACTTTTCCATGCATGAATTATCTTCATAGAGTAAACTCCTTACGTTCGTCGCTGACAGAGCTTAGAAATTGAGGGCGAAATCGAAATGTAAATACAACAAGAAATGGTCCGTATCTTTAAGAGAATCTAAGGAACCAATCGTTAAGGCACTATCTTACTATGTTCTGGATTTTCCAAAACGTTCTAAGCAAAATCTTTAACGTAAATAAGGAAGTTTATGTGTAAAGTAACTGGTCTATAAATCTCCTCCTTTTTATCTTAGCATTACTTATTCTACAGAATGTTGTTTTAAAAATTATTTCCCTTAGCAAATTATGAGTCCAAAATTTTTGTCTAGTGGAAACAGATCAACATTTTGGGGGGTTGACCAAATAAGGTTTTGTAACAATTTTCTTCTTCAGAATAAGTGATTGACTTTTTTATAGTGTTTTTAGCCCATACCATCTCGCTTATACGGGAACAACAAATTTTTGCATTACCGGGCTGCACGGATGTCAGGGACGGGGGACAAAGGGGACTCTTCCACCCCATATTTTTCCAAAAGGTGAAGTCCTAAATAATTTATTAAATTTAATTAAATATTTTTTTACTCAACTATTAGTTGAATAAAAATGTTAACTTAAATTTAGTGCAACTTGATGGTTTTATTTGAGGCCCAATGATTTAATTCCGTTGTATTATTATATAGATATGATAGGTTTCCGGAAGTAATGTTGTCGGCTAGACCACAGGTTATAACAGCTTTCTGACGTATTGACACTTCTATAAAAATGTCAAAAGAATAACGCCCCACCCTCCCACCTATGTACTCAGCATGGACTAGGCAGCTAGTCTGTCTTGTGTCGCTTCCCTGTGTTATTTTGTCTGTTTCTGTTTATGTGATGAGCTTAACGTCTATGCACGGCAACAAAGTTTTCGGTATTTGACGAATAATTGTTACAGGTTTTATGATTGTCTATTTCGTATTTTAGTTAGATTATATTTGTTACTTACTCTAATTGGTTTTTAACAAATTAAATTTCACTTTAATTGTGTTCCATTATACCGTATTGGTATAATGAAGAGAAGTAGTGGGGCCAGAGAGGAACTCAAGAAACAGGGTTCAGGTATTTTTTGGCTGAAGACATCGACATGTAATACTAAGAAGAGGAAGCTTCCGGCTTTCAATAAACGAAGAGCAGAAAAATGGCAAGTGAAAGAAAAATTATTAGTACACTCATTTATGTGCAGAAAAAGTTTTACAACGTAGCCCTTTAAAAGATATTCGAAACGTACCGTTTTTAAATTTTCGAATCGGAAATTTAGTTATTCTGACTTATAAAGTTTCAATGGATCACAGTAACTTACTGTTTCTAGTTTCGAAACGCTTTGATTTTAAAAGCGCTTTGTTCCAAATGAATATCGAGCCCATACTTTTCACTCTACAAATTTATATTTTACGCAATGAATAAATTTATACGACTAGTAAAAAAATGCTATCTGATCATTAAGTGATGCTTATAGAAACTTTGTTTACAAAAACTAAAAAATATGTGTTTATGTATATCTTTGATAATATAGTCGACGATCCTATTGGTAAGATCAAATCACTGTGACCCATAAGATAGTTTTGTTAGAAGTTACAAATAAAGAAAGTTTTGTTCAGGCATGATTTCTTAATTATTAACTCACTGACTGAACTAACAGAACATGGATATGGCGGAGCTAGTGGTCTACTTATTATATTTGAGAATGGAGCTATCAAAAAATTATTCACTTCGCTGTAGTAATTAACATACGTATGTGTCACGTTTGTCCAGCACAATTAATATGATATATTATTTCACAATCTTTATATAATTATTTTTTTAATCATTATAAGTAACTTGGGAGTAGTTACAAATTACCAAAAAACCAATATGTGTATCTGCATATGTGTGTGTATGACACGCAAAGAGAGAGAGAGAGAAAATTATAATTGGTGTAGTACAATAGAAATTACTTAACTCAATAGCGTATATTTATTACGCATAGAACCGTCAGTTGAGTACTTTAAAGTAAAACCAATACAATTTTAAATTAAATTTCTTTTTTTAGTTTACTATTCGTTCAATAAAATTTTACTCATATCCCCTCTTGCCAATTTTAATAATTGTACCTATGTGATAAATGTGTGGCTTGTTGTATACAGTTATTGTTAATAAAAATTCATTCGAAGATTCAACTGATTTGTTGGATATTTATTATAAATACGTAGTACTGTCTCAGTCATTACTTCATTCAAAAAATAAAATATTATTACATTAGTTTTACGCTTTCTTTTTAATACAATCGGTTTACTTTACTTAATTCTTGATATCGTATTACAATATTTTACTGTTTCTTGTAAAAATTACATCTAATTTAAAGGTTGTTTAAGCTTATATATCTTAAAAAAATAAAATTAAATATCAACAAAAATTATTATCTGACTTCATACGTAGGACATAACATCCGCAGTCGTGTAATTCATATGTAACATATGTAAGCCGCGTAGTTAGTCAATGTGTACCAGTAACGTATCTACAATTTGGTTTTTTTGGGGGGGGGGGGTCAAGTCGGCTTCATAGTAAAAAAACAACAACTGACGACTTTATTATCTTTAAAGTGGTTGAAAAAGATGTGATAATATACTGAAATTAATCCCACTAAAATGAACGATAAGATCACAATAAAAATACGCGTTTTTTAAACACTGTTTAGAAGATACTTGTTGAATGAATTGATTTTTCCTGTATTTCATATTTCAAAAGTTTACTCAAATGCTATGTAATAAACCTACTTGTATATTTTTGAAAACGTTACTGCTATATTAGCGTACACAGCTTAAAAATAATAATAAAATAGTCTAAAAATTAAGAGATTAACAAAATTCGTTAACTTTTTTCGACCCTCTAAGGGTGGTCCGGTCCTGTTCGCCCCGCCCCCTTATATACGATCCTGGTGCGTACATGTCTCTACCGTCTCGACTAAATCCTTCCAGTTAAATCGACGTTTCGCTAACTCGAATGTCACTGATTCTTATAGTCCGACATAATGAGATATTACAATACATTACGGCTGACTATTCACTCGCCATACTGTGTTCATGGTTACCCACAGAGACACTTGATTATGACTAAAAATATTATTGAATTTGATCCAAAAATTAATGACACAGTTCAAACATTTTTTTGTTCGTATCAACTAAAAAATTGTTTGACCGCACGCATAGATAATACACACAAAGACATACATAGATAACTGGAAATACAAAATTCTTAGCATTTTTCAAGTACTCCTAATGTTTTAGGCTCAGTTATAACTCGGTTCACAAATTACAAATTTTTTCATTAATAAGAATAAAAATTGTATTTCAAAGGTAGATACAAATAAACAAAAGTTTAGGAGTTAAGGTTTGCTTTTGAGGAAGGAGTCAAGGCAGTTTATTCAATAAATTGTAAAACGATAAAAGAAAGACTGCCTTGCAACAAGAAAGAAATTCAATATAGCAGACAAAAAAATTAGCTTTTACTTTAGCTCTTATTTCCCTCACAGGTCTTGGCATAAGGTAAATAAAATTACGCTTTCTTTACATTCCGCATTAACGCTTCCTGCTCTCTCTGCAAGTATTTACTTTAATGTTGTTATCACCTCCGTTCTTCTTTTGTCTGATACGTTTGCAACTTTTAATTCAAGTGGCAAAACTGTAACATCTGTGTACTGACTTTAAAAGTACCATATTATTTTTACTTTAGTACGATATAAGCTCATTATTATTTGACTTAGAATATTATTTTACCTATTTACTGGTCATCACATTTTAATGATAAGTTGATCATATTTCACCGATGCCACATTAAATTGCCTTAAAAAAAGAAGAGAGTAAAGATTAAGCCTATGAAAAAACTGCAAAAACATAGTGTCTTTTTAAAAATAATTAAGAAACTAAGTACATATAAATTGAAATATGCAATAATTTGTTAAACATTAATTTTCTGTGCCTTCCTATTTATACAGAGCTCTTTATCATATATGATTTCATATTGTACTGAGTAATATTACATTTTTATTGTAATAACATTCCTTTCATATTTTAATTAAAGCAAAAAAAATTCAGCCAATACCGCTTGACGCTTTAGTCGCTATAGGTTTGATATTTAGTCTTTGTTTATTTAACCTACGATATAATCCCGAGTAAATATACTACAAAGGTTTGTGTGTGTGTGTGTGCGCGCGCGCGCTGGAATGATTTTTTTATTTTAATACATAATAAAGAGTGGCCGTTTCATGATGTCCTGTAAATTTTATAACTCTCTTTTAGTGCAAGGAATGTATTGCACGGACGTAGTTAGGTTGTGTAACTAATTTAAGTAAAAACGCTGTATTGTTGCCTCTGAAGCTTCAGTAAACTAAAAATGTATCTTACACAAAAAGTGCACAGAATACGTTTACATGAAAAGTGTATTAGAAACTCGTGGGTCACTCCGCGTAATCGTCTTTTTCAATCAGTAATAATTAAGTAAATTATACTACTACTTTGTACATAAGTCTAGATAAGTATGAACTTCATATGGAGAAAAATTGTACTAAGTAAACCAAATAGAGTAAAACAAATACCAGAATTATTAACCAATAAATGGAAATTAAAAACAAATAAACATATATCATTTTACGTGGAAATGACTCACAAAATATTTGCTTTAAAACAACTGGGTAGGTCCTTGGTTCTGTTTATTCGTATTTATGAAACGTTCAGTCAACATTGCCATAAAATAACTTGGTGCCATCATATTTCTGTCATTTCTACAACTTTCTGAATTATGATGTGAGAGGCAGGAGCCACATTTAGTACAGCACCATGGATAAGTGTATTATGGAAGTAGATGTAAGCCTAAAACAAGTTAACTAAATGATTGTAATGTCAACTAACTGAATATACACCACACAATAGAATTTTATCCTTATAATATGTTAATACGAGATTCGTGATTGTAAATTCAGTTCTTTTACCATGATTATTACTGCACATGCACATGTGATACATGCAAATGTAGAAGACGAGATATACATTAAAATTTTTCAGTTTTTTTCAAATATAGAGTAAATAATAATGTACATAAGTATATATTTCAAGGTAACAGGTTTGTAGCTGACTGACATTGATTCGCTGAATTATTACATTTATTGTTTATTCCTTTTTTATATAAAACATATACAACTATATCTGTAAATTAGGAGTTTGAAATTTTATAAATTTTGAAATAGTTGTCAGTTAGCAAAATAATAAGAGTCTTTAATTGTTTTATACTTTATAAAGAGTTTTTAAAATCCATTTTCCTAGATTTGCTAGGTTCAGTTGGATCAGTCTGGACGATCTCGAGGTCGCTTTCACACCGGCCGTTGTCCTCGTAAGAAGGGATGCCGATCTCAGGGTTTCCTCATAGGCGTTGTGTATGTCCAAGTTCCTGATCAGTCCTTGTTGACTGCCATTGGTACCTGAACACCTCCAATGCAGTGCCTGACTTTGTGGATCTAATTCACCCGCTCCCTTGACGATAAACCAGGACTCCCACACTTCTTATTGCAAGCGACTCCTTATTAAAAACTAAATACGAATAAAGAAGACGATAAAATTATTCTCGGAATAACACACTGTCCTCTTTTGCTAGTAATGTGATCGGTTGGATATAAAATAAACATCATCATAAACAGAACAGAAACACAGTTTAGTGCAAATCATTTAGTTTGACATAAGTCACCTCCTCTGAGTTTGTTACCTATCGTAGTATAGGGCCTATTAGTATATACAGATAATATACAATTTTTATCATGTACTTAATTTTTGCAAAAATACACCAATTTCCAGGCTGTATAATTTTAAACTTAGAATTACATATGTTTATTTATATAATTTATTTAGTTATATATATGTATGTACGCGCGCGCGCGCGCGCGTGTGTGTGTGTGTGGGTTGCAATAAGACAAAGATTCACACTATGTGTGAATAAGTAGCTAACGTTTCTCAAGGTATGTACTTCCTGAATAGCCACCTCTTGTTAATAAATGGAGCAAAAACTCGATCTAGATTAATGCTAACAACCGCAGTTGACACATTTGATCGACACAAGGATCGACACCAAGAGCCGACATTTCACAGAAGAATGTCTTGACCCGACCACTCTTGATACATGTGCCCGAAACGCAAACACTGAAAACACAGAATTGACTGAGGGATAAAAGCTCCCACACTCATCGTGTGGATGGCTGCTCTGATTTTTTCTAGCAAAGCTATCCTGTTGAAAGTTAGGACGTAGGATGCAGATGGGGGCGTTTGTGGTGTTCAGCGTGTATGATGTACGACTTTTAATCTGTGTCGTCTGTCTTCTGCAGCTTGAGCAGCTTTGAACCCTGTTAATCGTTCAGGGTCTCCACGAGTAATCCATGCTCCTTATCTGATACCCGGTACGGCAGATCCAGACCAGCCGGTGATAACATTTTCAACTGCAAAGGGTCTCACATTTGAGAAGTCACCTTCTTTCTCTTAACAACAACATACTTTGGCACCGCTGCTACAGGTGAAATCTTTCTGCATCGACCAATGAGTAATCCCTCGTTATTTTCATCCACCGAGGAGGGTTTTTTCTAGACAAGGATTTTTAAGGGATCCCTCAACCCCAGAATTATTTTGGAGAACTTCGATACGAGACCAAGTAGTATAAACAGATTACCGCGGCAGTGCCCTCAAGTACCGCAGCTAGTGCGTCATGGTGCCCTGAGGCAATCGTTCGAGGCTCACTAACTTAGAGCCATCCACCCAAGGGAAAATTGGTTCCAACCTAGTTTACGGGGTGTTTTTCAAGCGGTACGTACAACCTTGTCAAAAGTCAGTTTCCATTGCCCTGTTAGAGTTTATCCCGCGGCCGGATGGTCCTTCATCCAGACCACCGGTACCGTGGTGGAACAGCGCCGTGAAAGACGCAATAACACAGAAGCGACGAGACTCGGTCTACGTCAGTGACAGAAGTATGGAAGAATATCATAGAAATTGCTGGAACGTCAGTGTTTAAGCCTAACACATGCACCAGAACACGATTGTGAATGGATTTGCAACACCGATGAAATTGCTGACACCCTGGTTGCGAGATATGCCGATGTCTCAATGCACAGAAAGTTATCCTCTCAATTTCCTCGCAAGGAAAGGTGAAGTCAAACACGACATTGACATCATAGTGAAGGGTACAGTACCAATAACGTACTTCTTATGATGAGGGAATTACAGTCCGCTGTCCGCGCTGACGGCGACACTGCGGAGGGACCGGACGATATTCCTTATAGTAATATACGCCAACTGCCGGATGTAGCTATGGCTACATTACTGGCACTCTGTGACGCCATATAGACGCAACGGGATTACCCGAAACCATTGAAGAAGGTGATCGTTATACCGCTTCTAAAGGCCGGAAAGCATACCCTGAAAGCAGAAAACTATCGTCCAGTATCGCTGACGTGCTGTTTAGGAAAGTTTAAGAGAGAATGGAAAACAAAACAGTCGACTCACCTGTTGAGTGGGTACGCCCTTCTGACCGCAAACCAGTGCGGGTACAGCAGACACCATTCTACTACTGATCAACTGGTTTATCTAGAATAGGCAGTTCAAAACAGCTTCATCGAAGGCACACACAGTTGCAGTATTCTTCGATTTGATTTAACATCATTCAACAGCTACTTGATTGGCGGTTCAGAGGTAACCTGCCTAAACGTATCTTCACCCTTATGAGACACAGGACTTTCCTCGTTCGTGTCGGATAATCACTGTCAGCCCCACACGAGCTGAAAAATGGAGTACCGCAGGAATTTCGGTTGAGTGGCGCGCTTTTTACTATCGCTATCAACGGAGTCTTTGAGGGTATAGAAACGTCAGTTGGAAAGTGCTTGTATGTTGACGATTTGGCGCTGTTCTACTCGCCTAAAGGAACGGCGGTTATTAAACTTAAGATGTAAGGCGCTATAGACACGTTGGTAGAAAATGCTCACAACATAGGCTGTTCTTTCTCTGCGACAAAGACGATCTGTGTCCAATTCTGTCAAATGCGAAGAAGGCACCCGGACCCGACGTTACCCATAACGGTGTCCGGCTGCACTACAGGCCCAAAATCAAATTTCTGGCCCTGGCCTTTGACGGACAATTGACAAGGAATACACATGTGGACGACCTGGCTGCAAATCCTCTTTAAACGCAATCAGGTGCATCTCCCATATGACTTGGGAGCAGATAGATAAGTTCTATTTTTGTACACCGCGCTGGTGCTATCCAAAATGGATTACACATGTGTGATGTACTCTTCAGCCAGGAGGGCGTGCTTGAAAAAGCTGGATCCTGTGCACAACGCAGGGATGCAGTACGCTACAGGGGCGTTCCGTACTAGCCCTGCAGAAAGCTTATTTTGTGGATCCGTTATTACAGCAGATAATGGCGTGATACCATGCTTTATAAAACCTTGGCTCATTTTTACTTTTGTTTGGTGTTCGGGTCAAGTAGGTATTGAAGGTAACGAAGAAGCTGACGCTGTAGCAAGAAACGCTTCTGACAGTCCACGACTCGATGCGATTACCATACGACCTGACTACGCGAAACTAGCTGTCACCGCCACCATTATCATTGTGTGGCAGCAGATGTGGAACACACGGCAGAACAAACTTTGTGCCGTGAAACAGACGTCTTTGTACCTCCTACTAGGACAAGAACGACCCGTCTGCATTTGTGGCGGAGCACTTACAGTGAAACATAATCGAAGGCTGTAGTGCTCTTGCAGAACTCAAGGTAAAGGGTAAGCAGAAAGTAAACCTCGGAAACGAACAGTTAACGACAGAGAGAATTCTGTCCTTCCGAAAAGCAGCAAGATTATTATATAGGCTTTGAGAATGTCGTTTTGCGTCTTAATGTGTACGAGTTTCCACTTTCGTGGAGTCAACTAAAATGTAGGTGAAAACAAAACATCCCGTCGAGCTATGATCCTGGTAGACGTCGTCGGGCTAAAGGCCTTAGCTCTAAAACAAAACAAAAAAATATTTAAAAAAATAAACGTTTATTATTAATTATCTTGACATTTTCGGGTTTAAATAATTGCCACGAAGTCAAGTATTACATAATTTGCATAAAACCTCCACCACTTCGACATGTTTAAAAACAGATTTAGTAGTTTAAACTAAAGTAATAAATTTTTTTCTTCATATTATTTGAGTTAGCAGCCATCCTTACTATTTCTTTTATAAAATTGCTAAACTGCTACAATTTCAGACGAAGCTTTTCGTCATCTCTGACATCATCAGGTCTTGAACAACGACCTGATGATGTCAGACATGACGAAAAGCTTCGCTGAAATTGTAGCAGTTTAGCAATTTTATAAAAGAAATAATAAATTTTTGTTTGGACGAACTGAAAGTACGTGTATTTTTATATTATAATCGCTTTGATATATCAGTAGCATCAAAGATTTAGTCTTTAGTATTTGTAATAAGTAGATAAAATGCGTTTGTTTGTAATATGATTTTAAAATAACAGACTGCCTCACAAAGCAGGGAAGTGATATTAAAAAATTCTTGAAAAGCTGTGTTGAAAATCTGAACAATTTCATTAATCCATCATTCTGCTTCACCGCCTGAGAGAATTTTTCCTATATTTTGTACGCAGTGTTACAAACTTTTTATCACATAAAATGACAAAACCTAATTTCGTCAGTTTTCTGTGAAACATTTTTATTAAATTGTTTTGTTGATTGAATTATCTTTCTAAAACGAAACCCCTTTTCTTTGTCTTTACCAATTTGTATGAATTTTGAATATCACTAGTAAATGTTAAATCAATGTGACGTCAAATTATGATTATAACACAAATTATATTATAAATACCAATTTACATTACATTATTTCCTTTCTTATTTATATGTAATTGTAATGCATAATATAGTAGATAATGTATATTATACAATATATTAAAAGGCTTAGGATTGTACATATTTCTTTATTAATATTGTCGTACGCGTTGTAACTATTATGTTAGAAGGTAATTAGACAAGTGTGAAGATGTTACCTGGTTTCGTCAATAACAACACTGTTTTTTGGTTGAAAATACGTCGTTTTATTTATTTTGAAACCAAAGGTTTCTCCCCTAGTACGAGGAGGTATCACCAGTCGCTCGATTGAGATAGAGCACAAAGTCTTGACCGACCCCTATTTATAACGTAAGCTTCACTCACATTGGTACGAACAAGCTCATAATTGACAGTCTATTCTCCACACAATAACCCAAAATTTTGCAATTAATTATTTTATAAACTGAATAAAAACATAAAAAACTTATTTTTAAAAACTGATTTTCTTTAAATTAAGTTAGATAATTTATACAATAAAAATGAAAAAATAATTAATTTAATCTAAACAAAATGAACACGAAATAGTAACTCTTCTTAAATACAGCAATCACCTCAGATTTAAAATCACTAACAATAAAAGCGGGGACGCTCTTAGTCATGAAATATATTAACCGAATAACATTTCCTAGAAGTCGTATGATTTTAAACAATTGTGTTATCATTCATTAATCCTCTCGATCAGGTGAACTAGTTTGAATTGTGACCAACCATATTACTTCTCCTTTCCACAACGGTTCCAATCAGCATCCTACTTTCATAGGTACACTTTTTTAAAACCTCATCATTAGGTACTGTTTCTGTCCACGATATTCTTAGGACATTCGTCTGGCACCACATCCCCAAAGCTTTAAGGTAGATCCTCTCCAATTTCATCAAATTCCAGGTTTCCATTCCGTATATGATACACTCCATAATGAAACTCTTTATATGTTTCTTCCTGGTCTCCAAGGACACGTATATAAATTATTATAACTTAATAATACGGAGAGGTTATCAATTTGTTTATTATAAATCACTATAATGAGGAGGTTGTGATAGGACGTTACTGTGTATGGGGTTTGTTTTTGGAGTGAGAACTTCGTATACGTTCCGGATCATTCCCGTACACCTCGCGCTACTAGGGCAGTAAACTGATTCAATGCGTAATGAAATAGATGAAACGTAAAAGCAGTGTCGCCACGTTAATCAAACATCTTTTTCTCACATAGCTATCAAAAATTTCCCCGCTGCCACAAATGTGTGTGCTTTTAAAGAATGTGAGCATATTCCAAATGTTCAAATACCGTTACAGGAATAACGAAAATACAGGGTCCGCCAGTGAAGCGGGAAAATTAAAAGTACCCAATTTTTTCATGAAACATTTATTATCAGAATTTTTTTTACAGATTTGAGTTGAGTAAAGTATGCCATTATTTTACTTTTTAAAAATAACGCCGCTCAAGTGAGAGCCATTTCTGTGTAAACATTCTTCTAATCTTGACCGAAAATTTTCCATCACTCGACGAAGCAGGTCAGGTTGAATCCGTGCAATTTCTTGTCTGATATTCGTTTTTAATTCCGGTATGGTGTGCGGTCTATCAATGTACACCCTGCTCTTCAGAAATCCCCAAAGAAAAAAACTCGCATGCGGACAAATCTGGGGATCTTGCAGGCCACGAGATGTCGCCATATCTGGATATGAGTCCGTCCGGGAAGAGTTCTCTTAAAGGAGCCATGGACACACGAACAGTATGACTTGTGGCCCCATCCTGCTGGAAAAAATTAATTTCCGGAAACCTAGGGAGCTGATGCATCAAAAATGTTCTGACCATGTGTGTGTAGCGGTCTGCATTGACAGTTGTGGTGTTTCCTCTATCGTCTTGGAAAAAATATGGCCCAATAATGCTAGATGATGAAACTGCACACCACACCGTAACTTTCGGACTATGTAATGGCTTTTCATGCAACTCACCTGGGTTTTCATCATTCCAATATCGACTATTTTGTTTGTTTACATATCCATTCAAATGAAAATGTGCTTCATCTGACATAAACATGCGGTGAATAAAATTTTCATCATCATTTACACGTCGCAATATTTCTTCGCTGAAAATCCTGCGAGCCAGCATATCGCCATCTTTCAACTCCTGGATTACTTGAATTTTGTAAGGATGAAAAGATAAGTCTTTATGCAAAATTCGTCGTAACGATGTGTCACTAATGTTTAGTGCGGATGCATGTTTCATTGCAGAACGTTGTGGACTACGCGTCAATGCTACTCGAACTCTTTCAATGTTTTCCTCTGTTCTCACAGACCTTGTTGCTCCTCTATGCTTTAAGTTTAATGTGGAACCAATTTCTTCAAACTTTTTCACCCATGACATAATTGCATGAGCGGACGGCACTCTTCCATGTCGTGGAATATTGAAATGATTATGAAACAATCGTTGTACAAAAGTCACACAGTCACCATTCTTATAAAACGATTTTACGCAGAAAGCACGCTGTGCACCGGACCACTGCTCCATGTTTTAAAACATATAATAACAAATGGCATTAAATGTAAAACAACAATCGAAAACCTCCACGCCCTCTCGTGAGCAGAAAATGAACTATTGGACTTTCAAAATTTCCCGCTTCACTGGCGGACCCTGTATTAAAAATAACTTTACTTATTATAAGCGAAAATGTACCACATGCTGAGAGTTGCAGCTGAATACTTTTGAAATCCTATTCTAGTACATAGTTCATTATTAGCCTAATATGTTCACATAACTTTCAATATTTTTAATTTATAAAAACCATTTAAAATCAATGACACATATTTTTCATTAAAATTTATAGTATGTAAGGTCTACATATGCGAAGTCAACCGACTACTCATTGTACTGATTGTACTGGAACGATTATAATTTAGCGTGGGCCGCTCAATTTTTCATGAACTACATGTCTACGTCAAACTTCCGTCTAAATATAAGAGTCACCTTATATTCATCTCACAGAAAATAGTAAGCTTGTATTTCACTTTGCAACTATTTTTCAATTCCTTATGAACGCTTTAATTGCGCCACAGGTTTTTTGTTTAACATGTATGATAAAGCGTTATGAGTAGTCGGATCACTGCACTAGAGTTAACACTCGTCATTAACTTGTTACTGTTGCTAAGTGAGAAGACTGATTGTACAGCCTTGTGACATGACATACATATCATTACGTCAAATATCATGCTGACATTATTGTCCTAATATATCATAGGAATATTCTGTCGACCATAATGTGTGTGTATGTAAAATTTCAGCTCGTCTGCTTATTGAGAAATGAGTGAACAATTGATTCCAAAATTTTAACCATAGTAAAATTACAGACAAATGTAGCTAAATAAAGGTATATAAAATAATACACAAAAGAAATATTTATGTACAAATAATATCACCTTATACTTACAAAACATGTTTCAAAACATTATAGCTATCGGTATTGAGTATAAACCCACGGCCGATTCTGAACGACATAACAGACGCCAGTCATTCTCGACGGCGGAGACTCTCCCCGACAGATGATCGAAGTGGAATCTCCGGCATCGGATTCATCACCTGCATCATCAACTTCGTCCAGGACACAACACACACACGCACGGTAACAACCACGAAATAAACAGGTGCAAAATAAACAATTAATCTTTCTTAACGAAGACTTTAAATAGAACTTAAAATTGAGAAATAAGTAGACAAAAACGGATACATAAGTGTAAATACTGTGAATTAAAAAAATAAGTAGTATAATAAAATTTTATAAGTTTAAGATTATTTTCTAATAACTTCTATAGTTACTTGAAGTGGGCGCACAGTTACTAATATATTCTTGAACTAAAGTAAGTGGTATTTTTTTAATACTAAATGTAAATTTTCGTTTTTATACAGCAAATATTTTAATTGTGTGTGTGTGTGTGTGTGTAGTTCCTTTGTAAGTAACTCTTTGAGTTTCCTGCAGGTCTCCTGTGTAATACCTTCAAATAAATACACTGCAAATAGGTATATTTTCACCTTACGCACGTTTCACAGAAATTATTCTGTATCTTCAGAGGTTTGTTTCAATTGTAATTAAAGCGAAACATTCCGTCAGGTGAAAATAAATCTACTTGAAGTGTATTTATATGAAGATATTACACACACACACACACACACACACACACACACACATTATATATTTTATAATGACTTTACCTCAAGATGTTTTCTCCCTATTTGGAACATGTTTCGGGAAACTTTGTGTTCCCATCTTCAGCCTTCCGAATTTTTAGCCTTGTGTGTGTGTGTGTGTGTGTGAGCCTTTTTGTCTACTTACAAAACACAAGGCTCAAATTCTGAAGGCTGAAGATGGGAACACAAGGCTTCCCGAAACATGTTCCAAATAGAGAGAAAACATCTAGAGGTAAAGTGATTATAAAATATATATTATATACATCAAGGAACGAACTGTAGCAGAAAGTGTTTGAATATATATTGCGACAATACAAGCATAGGCTGTAATGCGCATATATAATATAAAATAAATATATTATTTAATTTTAATAATATATAATAGACGAGCAGGTGTGAAATTGGAAGCTGGCTTGCAAACAGGAGTCAACACGCAGGATCACGCGATTACCGCTGCATGTGTGTATACAAGTAAATAGTGTGTGTGCGTGAAGCTTGTTTGTTCCTGAAAGTTTGCAACCTCACCCCAAGTCAATGCTAAATTAAGAGTATATTTAATATTAAGCAAACCATAGATGTTAGCGAGAAGGTAAGAACTTCTAAAAATGTGTAAAAATCAGACACAAGTGCAGTGCGAATTTTACGTAATTCGGTCAATCAGTGCGAATCCAGTGCGATTTTGAAAGCATTATAATTACACTAGTGGTGCGAGCATCATGATAATTGCACATCACATAGGTCATTAAATTATACCATATTTTATCGCCGTGAAATCTGCGTTAAACAGTGCGATTGGCGGAAAAAGTGCAATTATGTGAAATAGGACGAGAGTGGGGGCTATCATGCCATGGTTCAACTGTCGACAGGCTGATTCCTGAATCGACAGCTGCAGTTTTCTTGGTGAATATAAATAGAAGCCCAGGCGAGCTAATCTCTCTCTTCTAACAGCGTTCATTCGTGGCGGAACGCTATGTCCGTTCGCGACACGAAATTTTAATTACTTCGGACAGAGTTAGACGATATGTCTAACACCAATAAGACTTTTGTTAATCGTAACTTATAAAGTATTGCGATAAATATTTCGATTTAACATAATGATGGAAAACAATAATTAAAAAGTAACGTAACACACAAATCGTCAGAGGTCTACAAGTAATCTACATCTAGGAGCACTACTCCAGACTGAGGACGAGAGCACTACATGGCATAATTTCCAGACGTAAAGGACGAGTCATCGGACTTCCGAGAGGACCCGGATGACGAGGAAAGGATCCAAGACTTCCAAGAGGACCCGAAGGACGAAGAAAGGATCCAGGTCTTCAAGACTACGAAGGATTCACAACATCAAGGACTCAGGACCAGGACAGGATATGCTGAGGAAACGCTACAATTAAGGTGAAAGAAAGCCATGTATTCCTCATAACAAAAGACTTAATCAAAGATTGATAAACATTGTCAAAGAAAGACAATAATTTCAAAAAGTGTAATTTATAACCTATAGATGCAAATGTCTTGTATAAAAATTATAGCATAATTTTTGCAGTAATAATTTGTTGAAAATACGTAAATTTAAATTGTAGAGTAATTATGAAAGCATTGTAGAGAAATTATGAAAGCATAATTTTTGCAGTAATAATTTATAAAAAATATTTAAATTTAAAATTGTAGAGTAATTATGAAAGCATAATTCTTAAATTGATAATTTATTGAAAATATTTTAATGTACATTTGAAAGAATCAATTAGATTTGTTCATAAAATGAACAAGTATTTAACGTAGTTAAATATTTTTATACTGAAAGCACACATTCAGACTGAGTAGTCCAGACAGTATAACATTATAAAGAAATGTTTAATTAAAATTAATATTATTATAAAAATGAATAATATTATATAAGATTTATGTTTGTGACGACATTACAGGAAACCAAGAATTTTTTCCACCATATATAATGAATATCATATAAGGAATTAATCATTATTTGTATATTATTATTTCTTGACATGTTTGTTTAAATTAATAAATGGGAACATTTTGAATTTCCTAAAAAGGCTACCATTATTATAATTACACCTGAACACCTGATTACTATTATTACACCTGATTATTATTATTATACACGTACACGTTGTTAGAATTGTTATTTAATGTTGTATAATTTTATCGCACATTAGCGTGCGCCCGACACACATTTTATAACACATGTATCGTTGTAATATATAAATTAATTATGTTTGTGTTTATGTTTGTGTGTTCATATACTTTGTTTATACGGTTGTTTGTATATTATAATGTGTATTTTTATAATGTGTATAATACGCCTTATGCTTGTGAAACAGCTTTTTTAAAAAGTTACATTTAAATACATATTTCTTTTCAATCTTTAAAGAATTTGTTTTTAGTAAGTAAACGGTTTTGTTAATGTTTATTCCACACTACAAAATCTTCCTCCTCTATTCTGACATAAAAATTTGTTATGCAACAAAACGGAATTAACGTGGCGAACATAGAAATCACACGACCTAAATGGTAGTTTATTCGATAGTCACGTGGAGTACTCTTCAGACACGCAATATATAAATTGTAATGTTGCAATATGTAAGTACATGTACAGTGTAAGATGTAAGCATCTCTTTATTTAACAAAAATTTAATATCAATATTTGATCCCGAATAACATTCCAGTCGTCAGACACCAAGCACTAAATGCACTAGCAAAGACTCTTAGAAAATATGTAGGTTAATGTACAGAAACCGGATTGAAGGGATAACTCCAAAATTACAGAAGATATTTAAAAAAGTAAATTAACGACAAATAAGACAGTACTAAATTTTACATCAATTTGTAACATTAAAAACTTTCTGTGTAGTGGTATAATATTTTTGTTGTGTTAGTTGCATGATAAAAATCATTTCCATAACAAACAACATAAAAAAATGTATGCATAGTATTGAATGAGATTTTTCAAATTCTGTTCAAACGTATAGTAAGGAAACAAATGTTTTTTAAATAAATAAGCTTACCTTTAATTATTTAAATATAAAAATACATTATTTTACGATGTATTCCTGTTAGTTTCCATGTCTACGCCCTCATAAGCTATATCCCAAGGGAAGCGAACCTGCTGCTGTAGTTGAGACTCGTAAGTGAAAACTGTTGTAATTTGTTGTCATGACTACCGGTCTACATTATTGACAACACTTGACTTAATAGCCGTGTCGTAGCGCTGTTTCCCGTTTTAAAAGTCCCTATGAAAACATAATTTAATAATGGTTTTCCAGAGTATTCAATGATACAATAACAAAGCAGAGAAGACGACACCAAACGTACGCTAAGTATAGTTTGGCTAGATGAATGAGGAAGCGATTACAAATTTGTGAGCATCAGTGTTGCGAATTAAGTAGTTTAATAACAAACATTTTATTTAACATTTAGTTTATAACTGAAACACTATTGTTACGACGGTCTACTTGATCGGCGTAGGTACAGTATAAAACAAAATACAAGACACCAATTAAGTCACTAATTACCAGTTTTAATTTTCACAGTTAAACAGTTCGTAATTAACAACACGGTCTATTACATCAAATCAAATAAAAATTGTTCGCACGCAATAAAATGTCAACTAATATAAAACAAAATTGTATTACAATTATACCGCCCGATTATAAAACACAACACTTCACTAATAACCACTTGAATGCACACAGTAATATCGCCCTAATAACTGAAAACTAAGGCCGCTGACGCCTAGTAGGCCTAATTATAGCCTGCTCACAGACCATAACGTTCCACAAATGTGTTATCTCTATCTACGACGTAATTAATTGCGGCCTTGACATATTGCGTGGGGCCGCGCGAATTCTGGCACAGTCTAGCAAATGCGCTGAGAATCACGACGCCACAACATTTAAGTAGATTCCTCTAAAACATTCGATAAACACGTAGATTGTTCTGTAACGTCGTAACATTGCCACCCGTTAAGCCTGTTCGTCCCGAACAGGCAAACCGTCTCTGAAGTAATACGTGGCCAGGCAATCTTGGTGGACGACCTTGAACTTTCGCTGTCCTTCCTGTTGAATCTTCGCAGTTGGTTTTCTAATTGAGAGGAATAGTTTTGTGGCTCTTGGGACTGAGTCTCAGATGATCCGAACATCAAGTCCCCAGGAAGACGAATCTCCCGCCCAAACACCAATTTTGCTGGAGTCATGCCGGCTGTGTCGTGTGTTGATGATCTACACGCCATGAGGAGTAGTGGTATACGTTGGTCCCAGTCTGTTTGGATCTCGCCAATAACTTTCGAAAGATGGTGCTCCAGTGTCCTATTGAATCTCTCAACCATCCCGTCCGACTGAGGATGCAGAGGCGTTGTCCTGGTCTTTCAAATTTCGAGTAGACGGCATAATTCTTTAAACACTCCTGATTCGAAATTGCTCCCCGACCAGTATGGATTTCCATAGGGGCTCCATAACTGCAACAGACGATGTGAATTAACTCTTTTACCACAGTGGTAATCTTCTGATTTGGAATTGGGTAGGCTTCCACCCACTTAGTAAAGTAGTCACCTACAACCATGATGTACCGGTTTCCATCGTCAGTAACTGGGAATTGTCCAGCAATGACTATGGCAATTCTCTCAAAAGGCAGTCCAACGTTATACTTTCTCATTTTTCCCCTGCTTCTGGTTTGTGGGCCCTTGCTTGCAGCACATATTTCACATGTCCGAACCCATTCCTCTACGTCGTGGCGAAGATGAAGCCTATAGAATCGCTTCCGTATTTTGTCAAGGGTTTTGTTAATGCCAATATGGTCTCCAGACGTCCCATGATGCATCTCCTTCAAAACAGACTGCACTTTACTTCGGGGAACTATCAACTTCATGACCACGTCTCGTCCATCTGCAGTTTCTCAAGCCCTTTTCAGCAATCCGATCTCTAAGGTAAGGGATTCCCATTGTGCCCAGTAGCCCTTCAGCACTTCGGAACTATGGCAGATATCTTGCCAATCCGGGCGGCGACATTCCTCTTTTACTGTCAAGATCGGTCCAGTGTCTTCATCAGTCATCTGTTCTTGTCGACAGTCTTGTGTTGTCCAGCCGTCAGCCAGGAATTCTACAGTGATGGCTTGAACATTTTCGCTTGAGTTTTGTTCTTCCTTTCTGTGGCAATGTCGGCAGTCTTCCGGGCACGGTCTTCGTGATAAGCCATCTGCATTACCATGCAGGCGCCCCTCCCGATGTTGTACCTTGAAGTTGTACTCTTGCATTTGTTCGAGCCACCTTGCCAACTCTCCTTCCGGATTTTTAAATCTCAAGAGCCATGCAAGCGCGGCATGGTCGGTACGTAGTGAAAACTCTCTCCCATAGAGGTATTTATGGAAGTGCTCCAAAACTCTGACAATTGCCAACAATACTCTCCTTGTAACACATTAATTTCTCTATGGTTAGGAAAGCGTCTTGCTATAATACACTATTACTCGTTCTTCACGTTCTGTACTTGAGACAAAACTGTTCTTAGACCAGTATTCCTTGCGTCTGTGTCTACGATGTGCTTCCCTTCGGAAGCTGAAAAGTGAGAATTGGCTGCGAACATAATGCATTCTTCAAAGTCCTAAATGCTTGGTCACACTGTCTCGGCCAGTGGAAGTTTCGTTTATTTTCTGTTAGCTCATGTAGTGGTTTAGCAATAGTAGCGAAGCCTTTCACAAAACGTCTGTAATATGACCATAAACCCAGGAAACTCCGAACTTCGCGTTCACTATTCGGCACTGGCCAATCTCTTACGGTGTCTACTTTATTACGATCCATGCTATCGCCGCTGCCGGAACCAGATGGCCCAAATACTGTACTTCCTTCTGGAATAGAGAACACTTCTTCGGGCTCAGCTTCATTTGGGCACCGTGAATTCTAGTTAGAACCTCCTTAAGGTTTTCCAAATGGACTTTGAAAGTCTTCCGATGACTATGACCTCGTCTAAATAAACAAGGCAAGTTTTCCATGTCAGGCCTCAGAGTACCATGTCTATCAATCTTTCAAATGTTGCCGGTGCATTACAGAGTCCAAATGGCATGACGTTAAATTTTCAAATAAGCCACTTGGGGTGGAGAAAGGGGTCTTTTCCTTGTCTTCTTGATGAAGACCCACTTGCTAATATCCACTCTTCAGGTCCTATGTGGAAAACCACTGTCCTCCAGACAGTGTGTCGAGTGTACACTGTCAACGCAAGGTAATTGGTAGCAGTTTTTCTTTGTGACGTCATTCATTTTCCGGTAGTCTACGCAGAGACGCAATCCACCATCCTTCTTCGCTACCAGCACTACCGGAGAAGACCAAGAACTTGAGAAAGGCTCGATTACTCCCTCTGTCAACATGTCCTGTACCAACCGAGACATTTCCTCTTGCTTAGTTAATGGAGGCTTTCGAGGAGGTTGGCGTATAAGTGTTGTGTCCCCGGTATTGATGCGATGTTGTACAAGAGAGGTTCTTCCCAATGAGTGTCCCGAACTGTAAAAAAATCTTTGAATTCATGTTAAAACTGTCAGTTCTTTTACCTCACCACTTGAGAGGTCGTTAGAAGATCTCTTCAATAATTCCTGCAGTTTCTCTTGTAATTTGGGAGTATGCAAAAAACTGGATCTTCTTTGCATCATTCCGGCTACTCAGGCCACAGGAGTCAATTTGCCTAGGAGCGTATTGCTTTGTAAAGTGACAACTTGATCCAAAATATTCGCCACTCTAATAGGTAGATTTCCGGTTTCGTCAGGTTTAACTAAACTTCTGACAATTAGTATGCCCGGTGAACTGACTACCTGGGGTTCGAATATAGAACACTTTTTGCCCCTAGTATCTACTTCGGTTCTACCCGTGATGATCTTTTCAGAGGTTGGCGGAACAGTTACGGCCACTTGGTTTATCACGTCCATCGATTTTTCTGATGTAGTCATTGTGGAGAGTATTACCTCTCCTTTTCCAATTCTCAAGACATTGTTTTTAAAGTTGACTATAAATTCATATGCGTTCATAACGTCCACACCAAGAATTGCTTCATCCACAATGTTTGCAACAAGTACTTGATGACCAAACTCAAGTCGACCGAGGCGTAGGTGTATCTCCACTTTTCCAAACACTTTTACAGGCCGTCCAATAGCTGTTCGCAAGCTGCAAGAGCACCAGATTGGCTTGAGATCCTTCACCACGTGTGGGCGCACAATAGAAGCTGTTGTGTCAACTGTAATCGAGGTTGGCCTTTCTTCAACAAATCCGGTAACCACCAAGCTTCCGCTGTTTTTCTGAAGTGTAGAAATTGCTTATTGTGTAGGGGCTTCGTTCCTCCAGTTAGCCAGCACACGCCCTGTTGTACCGACTACTGCTGGTTTCCCTGCTGCTGAATTCTAACCCGACAATCTCGTTGTAGATGTCCAGGTTCCCCACATCTATAGCACTTCGGTCTTCCATCTTTTCTTATTTTATTCTGTGGCGTCGAGTCGTTTCTTGTTCTTCTTCCTTATCGTCTGTGCCGTTGCGATCTTTTAGCGCGCATTTTATGACTTGACCAACCAGACGCTGATTTGGCGGCCTCAAATTGCAAAGCAGTACCAGGGCGTCCGCACTGTTCTGCTGTCTTGCCATTCGTAACACTTGCTGTAGTTTGTTATCTCGGACACCGGCAGTAAATGTCTGCTTCGCAAAACTCGTTCGAAAATCTTCTGAATTATTTTGGCTAATAATGCATTATAATTACAATTCGAATTAGCTGCATTATTAATGTTGTGTAGTAGTGCATCACAAAATAGTAAAATGCATGATGCTAGTAGGAAAATATAAAAAACACAGACAATAAAAATGCGCTGCTGGTGTATTACAGAAGCCAGAAACGTGAATGGACATTAATTGAATTTTGTAATCAATGGTTTCATGAGCAGTCACTCAGATATTACCTATGTGCAGAATCAACTAAATTTTGACTTATTTCCTTCCACCAAACGTGACCAGTTTACTACTAGATCAGGGGTTATCGTAAACTTTAAAAGATATTTTTAAGAAAATATTGTTAGAGTCCATAGTAACTGATAAATCCCAGTCTGTTAAAAAGTTTAAAATAAAGTAACATAAAACAGATAATATTCTAGGTGGTTGAAGCATGGAATCTGGTGAAAAATTATACATGAAATCATTATCATGACTTGAAGCCAAGTCACAGAGGAAAGTTTAATCACAATTACAACGTATATCTCTAAATATTGAATGTAACGTTGTCATAAGTGTGAAAGAAATAGGTTATTCACTTAGGTCGTATACATGGGCAATGGAGGAGTGCACATTTTTATGTGGGAAAAAATGAAGGACTATTTACTGAAATTTAATGTTGTTGGGATCAGTTTGAGCCCAAGTATGCTGTGGAGGGGTTGATCTGGATTTCAAAAACCTAACGTCTTATCTTGTCATCTACTGGAAGAATTTAAGTAGAACGGGATGGGTTTGACAACCATTTTTTCTGAAACAAATGCATTGTATCTGCCTGTTTCTTACTTCCCAGAAATGCACGATCTACATACTTGAATGATTCTTAAAGGCAATCCCCGATGGTGTGTAATTATTGCTACAAGTGTTACTTGAGACTTATACCATTGTTTCAGTAGTAATCAACAGAATGTTTCAACTACTACAAAGCAGTGGTTGTCTTCAGGTGTGTAAATTAGAAATTACATTTTAGAATAAACTACCTATCGTAAAATAAATATATTATTATTTGAAATAACAAAAAACAAAAGAATATAACATGAGGTAAACTATAATTATAATTTACTTACCAGCCATGGGCACAAGAGGTTTCAGTACAAGGTTGCTGCAGCTTTCAACCGAAGTAATACTCTTAGCAATCCACATACCTGGTTTGAGAGCAGTTTATAAGAAAATACTGATCTTTTAAATTTTGAATAAGTTGATTGACACATGATTAGCTAAGTATGTGGAAGTATGTCACACATGTCATAAGTAACTGTGGTCGAGTTTATAAATTTCCAGAATATGGAACTCATTTCCTTTCCAGTTATTATTATTATTATTTATTTATAAAATAATTAGAAGGTCTGCTATAAAAACTATAGTACGTCTACAAAAGTGTAAGTTGCTGTTGTTACGAGTAGAATAGCGTACAGAAATGTATTACAGATATCGTTTGGGAATTTGTCACAGTGTGTCATTGAATGATATGGAATACGTGGGTGCTGACTGAATAAGTGTAAATGTTTTGTTTTAGTATTAACTCTACTAGTGTAAACTCCATCATGTAGTATAGTATTGGAAATTATTCTTAATTAATTGTGATTGATGTACTGGCCTGTGTTCTGTCATGCAATCTATAAAGATTAAGAATAGAGTCGTAAATTTAGAGTTAGAACAAAATTTGATTTAAAACATTACAAAATGTTCACATGTGTCACAACGTTAATTATGATTAATGTTGTCATTACAAAGTTTATAGCACAAATTTTTTGAAGAAATTTTTGGATTACGAAACGGACGCGAAGGCAGTTAGCTGCTGTCAAGAGAGTGATGTATAGGGGATAAGTAACAACTGTCGCACAGACGATACTTGTTATTCTATTAGACGACAATTGGACGCCTCACAAGCGGAGACAATGGCTCAGTTAGCAGATGTGTGAAATAAGGGTATACGCGTGGGAAGGCAAGTTGGTAACGGCGAAACAAAAGCGCTCCCTCGTACCCGCAATTACCAAGAATATACGATACGGTGGAAGCAATGACATTGTTTCACCATGTGTGTAATGTCAAAGGCGACACTCTGGCGCAAAGAGTTTACAGTGGCTTAACTTAGAGGTTTGTCATTTGAACAAAAGGGCATATGTTGCGAGAATGAGAAGACAACGTAACCAACAGCAAGGTGCTCGTGTACGATTCCATGTACGAGAGAACGGAGGGATGGAAGGCAGATGTGCGGTACTAAGAAGACGGGCACCATCGGCGTGGGAAACAGATGCTAGAGGATATAACGAGACAATACCAAGATCCGTCACACCAAGAGACTATAGGACACTAGGGTGACAGGATATCAATTAGAGGAACGCAGCCTGGATAGGGACGAAAACAATCGCATGATCGACAGGCGTGGAAATTGGTCTTTCGGAGAATTACAAGGGTGGAGCCACCAGCCAAAGTATTGGAAGTAGAGTATAGACAGCCTATCAGAAGCTAAGGTTTTGTCAAGGCAGGACTCCAGAAAGACGTTACCATGGAGGCGTATGTCGAAAACCAATCGGAAAGTAGTCACTAGTTTAACTTAAGACGTTGGGAGGAGTTTTCGTAGAAAACGAGACAAGAACCCGATGAGAACGACGATGGAGGGATGGAGAAGTTCTGAGCTAGATTATGTAGTAGGAGTCAATATTATAAAACTGTGTATTGACCACGAGCGAGTCTCAGTATTACAAAATCTCTCAGTATTAAAAAAAGCTCTAAGTATTATAAAATCGCTCAGTAGCGTAAAATCTCGGTTTCATAAAATGATTAGTATCATTACAACTCGGTATGTTACAAGTTCTCAGTTTTGATTTCAACTTAATAGCGTACTAGACTCCCAGTATTATTGAACTTAGTCTCTTAATACTTTATATACATCAGTGCATAATGTCCTAATAGTATATCAGTTCATTACCGCAGTGTCATATAACATAGTGCGCCGTCATCGGAGAACTCAGTGATATGATATTACTTAACCATACCAATTCGCTCGCGGTATTTCAAAGGAGTTAGAAATGAACAGAGACATTATTTATTAAAATGCCAAAGTGTATTTTAACGGGAATGAGTACGGAGTCAAAAGACTTGTTAGGTTCAAGCGCGAGTTTAATATTCTTCTAAAAGAAAACTGTATAATATTTCGATTCATTGACACGGGAGTGTGAAGATACATTATTAATCAACTACAAAACAGTATTATAACTAATGTACCATACGAGTAACGATACACTTTAGTTATCGTGATAGAACATTCATAAATAAAATACGATAATGATTGACTAAAGCACAAACGTTCAGTATTTAGTGATAATATGGTCAAGCACTAACGAACAAACTTAAACATAAAACGAGCAATCAATGTGTGGCTAATCATACTTATTAATATACGCGAACATATAACTATTAAACAAACGTGACCGGAAGTACATCGACACGGGAGTGCGGAGACCATTGTGTGTGCAATGTGTATCATTCATCTCTGATATATGTGCCAAGTGGTCAACGATTGTTCTGGAGAATTAAGGAATATAAGACGCCGGACGGAGTTTCTACGCAAATTGGATAACTGAAAACAAGTAATGTAAATTATTTATTGTTGGTAGTTATAAAGCCACTTACCTGTTTCTCAAAAAGAATCCACACCGAGATGATTATAAATATCAGATGTTAATTAACTTAGATAAAACGATCATTATTGCAGAAGTATGACAGGAAATATGAATCCACTAGCTTTCCTAAGGTTGTGAACGTAGAGTAGAGCTTAGTGTAATTCTTTATACTCATGTTTGTAAAACTAGAGGAAGTGTCATCAATTAACGAAATAAGATGTTTGAGATATTGTTTTCGTTGCAAGAGTATGTTATGTTCAATCGAGAAGACTGATTACAAATTGCTTAGTAAGTAATAAATTGTTATTTCTAAAACTAGATATGCGTATGTGTTACGTTATTTATGACTACCTCGATTGTGATCCACATAATACCGAACATATAAAAAAAAAGAGGATGGTTCAATCATAGTTACGGTGCATCACACTAGATCAATTTACATGTTTTCCAATGCACATAGATTCTTCTAATCAACTACATTTACACATGTCAAACTAATAAATGCGCCTAATTTGCATATTTGCATAGCTGTATATGGCTTCCTAATGCGGGGCTACATAAATATAACTACTCATTGAACAGGACTAATTAAGCAAATTAATTAAACTAATTAACATTTGAATGATTAATTATGCATATTTAATTAATTACATTATTTAAATAGCTGTAGATGGCGCCCAACTCGAGGCTTGATTAATGAATAATTAAAGTTTTTTATCAAGTAGGTTGAGAACAGGCAGTGGAGTAGGTACTTATGGCGAGAAGTAGATTAGAGTAAAACCCACTTATTTTAAGGTGGTTTTGAATGATTACTCGTAGGCGTGCAAAAATGGCAAACAATTCAGATAGCATGGATTTCGAGATCAACAACCAATTAGGCGTCGTAGGGTCCGAGGAGGAAACTACACTTAGCTAGAACAATAGTGCAGATTATGTAGAGAATAGGTCGGGGGGACAGGTATCACAACATCGCGAAATGAATTTCCAATTACTGGTCGATTTCATCAGACAGAAAAATGACGAAATGAAAGAACAGCATAAACAGATAAATGAGAAATTAGAACAACAGAATAAACAGATAACTGATGAGTTGAAACAACATAACGAAGAACAAATTGGACAATTAAGGGTAGAGTTACGAGAACACAACAAGAAGTGGGAAGAAAAAATCAGCGTGTTACAAAAGAAGACTGAGCGTGGGATGAAAGAATTAAAAAATGAATTAAAAAGACAGACCCAAGAAAGTAAAGAGCTGCGAGAGAAAGACCGCCAGGAGTGGCAAGGAGCGATTAATAACACACAGCCGACGATGGAGAAGATAAATAATAAATTAGATACACACATAAAAGGTACTAATAACAAGAATGGAGAAATGAAGAAAGGAATACAGAATAATGTCAGACAGCAACAGCAGGAGTCAAGAGAAACGATCAATACGTTGAAGCAGAAGATCGTTGAGGTGGACGGAAGACAGCGTTCAACCGAACAGAAGTTCGAAGAGACAGACAAAGAGAAAAGCACGCGGATTAAAGAATTGAGAAGCCACTTGGCCAAAGTTAAAGAAGGTCAAGAGAGATTGCAACGGCAATTGGCAGAAGTTGAAGTAGGACCAAGCAACAGAGCGAATGGACCGCACCTCAATGACTTAAAATATAACGGTACTGACAGGTACCCTATGCAATTCTTGAAGGAGTTGTCAGAGCTTCAGGACTTGTATTACCCCAATGACAACATAAAGTGGATGGGACGGCATCTTGAAGCAGACGCGGCAATCTGGTGGAGAGTTATCAGATACCAGGTTACCAATTTTGAAGAGTTTAAGGAAGCCTTTACACAGAAATTCTGGGGACAGGAGACACAAGACACTATAAGGGATAACTTAGAATTCGGCCGGTTTAATTGGCGCGGCGGAATTAACGCGGTGCAATACATGGAGCAAATACTGCTCGAGAGTAGACAATTGACGCCACCTATAACGGACCGTCAGCTGATCAAGAAAATCGCCAGACATTATGATCGAGAGATAGAAGTCGCGGTCGTGACGGGTTTCAACACGATTCCAAATTTTGAATCATTAATCTTGGAATACGCGAGTATTAATCACCATGCTGGTAGAGAATAAGGTTTTGGCGCTATACATGAAACGTTTACTACCCGCAGCGGTGAGGGCGCAACAAACCCATCACCACCATTACATAACAAAGGAGCCGGGGGTAGGCCGCAGGCATGGAATGACAGGAACGGTGAAAGTGAGAGAAAGAGGCCGTTTACCGCCAACAAATAAACACCGTTGAGTTTGTCAACAATAAAGCGTCAACTTCAACTGAAAGGGGGGTCGACACAGTTAAAGAAAAAAATTTAACCCAATCACGAAGGAAGATAGCCGAAAAAACATTTCTAAATGGACGCGATGAAATAAACATTCTATTACCCGACATGAGACGTAAATTATTATACGAAGATGAGGAAGAAATCGTACAAAGAGTAATAAAATGGCCAAAAATAATTATTAAAATTAATAAAAATGTTACTGTAACAGCATTAATAGACACCGGAATCGCGGTTAACGGGTTATCGGCAGAATGGTTCAACCAGAATAAGCAATACTTAACACCTTATGAAAAATTACCTATGGCAAATACGTTAGTTTTAAATGTTGTAGGAAATTAGTCCAAATTAATAAGAAAACAAATTGTATGTGATATTTACATCAATGAAATTAAAATGGATTGCGAATTTTTGATAATTCCAAATTTAATTAGACAATGTATACTAGGTATAAGCTTCCTTAAAGAGGAAGGGTGTATTATCGATGTTGTAAAGGGGGTCGTCGAGTTTAAAAGTAGAGCAGACGAGCTGAAATTTACGGTACCCATAATGCACATGGAAGCAATAGATGAAGAAGAAGGTGAAGAAATCGAGGAGAAAATTAACGACAAAATCAACAGTATAGTATGTGAGGATAAGGAAATATTAAGGAATCTCAAAGAAATCCTAATAAAATATAAAATTTGTTTCTGGAGTGTCCTGGAAGGATGGACTGCTATGAGCACGAATTTAGTGTGTCAGATAGCACGCCTTATTTTCAACGAGGGTGGCCGGTACCAATTGAGTAAAAACAGAAGGTAGATACGGAGATCGACAAAATGTTGAGATATGGTGTCATCGAACGATGCAACAGCCCATATATCAGTCCGTAAGTGAATGTAGTTAAGAAGAATGGAAGCGTTAGGCAGTGTTTGGACGCACAAAAAGTAAATAGCGTCACGGTTCCGGATTACGAAGGAGCTCCTCCGATTCAAGAAATCTGAGAGACAACGATATAAAAGGCATTCAACGTTTGTACGGAAAGCCCCCGCCGCCGCCCGCTACGACGACGATGGCGACGTCAACGTCAACGACGACGGCGACGACAACGAACGACACCGTTCGGACGACGACGACGGATTTATGTCGGCTAAAGAACGTTAATCAATTTTTAATAATCAACAGACACCTGTATATTGTGCACGATAACTTTTGTGGACATTGGATCTCGAGTCGAAGCGATCGGGTGGGAGTCCACCGCTTCTGTTGACGGATTGGTTGACGTTCTTACCGCTGACGTTCACCAACGTTTTGGCGATGTACCAGAGACCGCGGACCGAAGAAGTGGTGCTCTTCATAGACAACTACGTATACATGTTCGATATACACAGTCTGCAGCCGGTGAACGGGTATCCGCTTTCGACCACAACGCTCGGTGTTCGCACGATGACGAAAATAAACGCTGCGATACACACGTACACGGGTCGAACACTTCTGTTGTACAACGATATGTATTACGGTGAAATAGACGAATGCACGTTCACGATCAAGAAACACGGATACGTTAAAGATCGTTTTGTCAGCTTACCAGAAGCCGTCGATAGCGCGTTCCGATACATCGACGGAAAGATTTATTTCTTCAAAGACGCACGCGTATACGTGTAAGATGAATTTCTAAATACGATCGTAAAAGGAAACATAGCGACGGATTCTCCGTTGTCGGAATAAAATGCATAGACGGTACGATCGTATCAAATCTAATCGATTTATTACGCAAGTACGTATAAATGCCGTGCACAACGGACGAGGCGCATCATTCACGAGATGAGTTTTGACAAGTTCGGCAGGCACCAGAGCGCTGTCAGAGAGCGAAGGGAGACGCGTCAAAGTCTGCGGGAGGATATTGGTATCACGATGACCGAGGACGGGCACTTCGACCTAGCGGGGAAAAAATACACAACTTGGGCGAACCGCAAGACGGTAACGATGCCGTTCCACTGCGCTTCGTTTGTGACCACTGTCTGTTAGCCGACGATCCGCCGACGAGGCAAGGAATAGACGCGAAAGGCAGTAAGCTCGTCAACGTCGCCGCTCCCGTCGATCTCGGGCCGCCGTCAACAAGCAGTACGTAGACTATTCGTGCTTACGTTTCACAGAGCTGGCACCGAACAAGAAGAACGAAGCTGTCGTCGACGCGCGGGACCATCGCATAAGTCTCTGAGGGAACCGATTCGTGCGAGAGACGCTGCGACCAAAGTATACGTGGACTCGAAAATCATACCGAAGGATACGAACTCTAACCTAATGGGCGGCAACGTGCGGATAACGCAGTTAGCGCCGCCCGTCAACAACAAGGACGCGGTGAACTTGGAATTTTTTAACCGACACGATCACCGCGGTAAACGACGCTTATTTCAACGCACAAGGAAAGACTATTCTAAACGTCGGCAACGGTGGCACACGGGCTACGGACGCGGTGAACGCGCGTCAATTGGAGGTGGCGAAGCGGTACGCGAAGAGCGAAACGTACAAAATCGCAAAAGTGTTCCAACGCCGTTGGGAGAAAGTGGTATCGTATATCTATAAATTGCATACGCACGCAGCGCGTACTTCACTCGGTGTCGAAGAGGCAGACTTACTACTTACGATCAAGGCGGAGACGAACGAGTTGATTAGTGATCTGGACAAATCTAAGGACGAGCACGATTGGAGATCCCTTTATCGAGAGCAACCGAAACAGTAGTCATGTATCAACTACGTAGCCGAGATGATAAAAAAAAAGGGGGCGTGGTCTTATCAGAAAAATAGTTAAAAGCGAGGTACCATTCGTTGCGAAGTCAGTACCTACACTGATCAATCGAGCGGTGGATGTATTACGGGTGGAACTACATCTGCCCGGCTACAGGTTCTGTGGACCCGGAACGAAACTAGAGGAAAGATTGGCTCGCGGTGATCGAGGAATCAATGAGTTGGACGAAGCTTGTCGCGAACACGATATCGCTTACAGCAAGTACAAGGACAACGACCGACGACGTGTAGCGGATCGCGTGCTAGCCGGTAAGGCGTGGGAACGAGTGAAAGCTTTGAATTCGGGCATCAGTGAAAGAGCGTACGCGGCAGCTGTAGCAGCAGCGATGAAGGCGAAATCGACGTTAGGCAGCGGGCTATGCTGCGGTGGCGGTGGTGTGCGTAAGCGTCAACGTCGCACCAGACGACGCAAGCCGGTTCAATGCACGATAATCAGGAAGAGGAGGAGGACGACAACGGGCACGGGACAACGGCGACGAAGACGGACCGGTGGTAAAAAGGCTTCAGGACTATACCTTCGACCGTACTGAAAAAACTAATCAAAATACCCGTGCGTCCGTTGTCCGATCGAGATCTTTATGAGTACACGAAACTATTGCGTATACCTTATTTCGGAGGCGTGTACATGCGCGAAACACTTCCTAGTACATCACCGTGGGAGAACGAAAGCGCGATCGTGAATCTGGACGACGCTACCGGACCGGGCACGCACTGGGTATGCTACAAGACGCGAGGCGACAGTATGGCAGAAACATTCGAATCTGGAATTCGAATATCGACCCAACGACATAAACGCAGACATGGTCATTGCTATGAAATATTTTAAACACAGGTGTCTGACTTCCAGGTGCACGATCTGCGGGTACGATTTGGACGGACGAGGAGGTATACTCCCTCACGCTTACTACCCGCCCGATTTACCGTATAACACTACCGAAATACACATGGACTACTATGAACGGTGGAATTATACGAACGCAACCGAAATACCGGACGATCAGACCAGTTTTCTTCAGGTGCTAACGCACGAAATCGGACACGCATTAGGACTGTCTCATTCCCTCGAGAGGGATTCGATCATGTACCCATTCTACGTACCACGCTCGGAACCACCTTCAGAGACAGAGTTTAGGGGGTGGGGAAGGGTCATTAATTTTTAGTTTGTTGTGGGTGAGCAGGGTGGGGGAGAGGGGTGAAGGGTTGGGTACTACATATTTTCTGTCTATTCCTGATCTGACGATGAGCTGTGAAGCTTGAAAGCGCTAATCGGAATAATTTTTATATAGTGGTGTGCAATATTGATCATTCTGATAGCTATGCAATTGTCAGTGGATTCATTTGAACTCATTACTATACAGTTATTGTCAACAAAACTTGATCATTCCACATTTAAATTATGGAAAGAATCTATAGATTCTGAAAATCTTCCTAATTTTCAGAGTTTTATACAGTTTCTAAATGCCCGTAGACAATTATTAGAAAACACGTTACCGATAGAAGCTGGACAGCAGCTTAACAAACCAATTTTAAAATTTAATAATAAGTCTGAAAAACCTAAGTTACGAAACTCTGCTGGCAGCACTGCATTTAAAAGTTATCATTCTATCTCAAATAATTATTCATGCCCATGCTGCAAGGCAAGTCACCCAATTTATATGGGTGACAAATTTCGCGATTTGAGCATATCGGAACGAGGGCAATTTATATTAAAGCATAAATGCTGCACTAATTGTTTAAGACCAGATCATTTTTCACCTAATTGCAAGGTCTAACAATCATGTAAGATCTGTTCCAGACGACACCATACATTGCTTCATATAAATAATGGGTCAAAACAGGGTTCTGCCAGCAGTAGTAATTATTGTTCATTTAAACTGCAATCAGCAAACAATGTTATCTTATATACTGCCGTCGTGTTCGTCATCGACCGCGCTGGTAACTGGCAAGTTGCACGAGTTTTGTTAGATGCAGAATCTCAGGTCAACTTTTGTACTGCATCATTTGCAAAAAAATTGCAACTTAACTTAACTAAACCTAATATACCAATCTCAGGTATTAATAATGCAACATGTTGAGCTACTAATTAATTTGGTATCCGTTCGTATTGTTTCTCGTTATCAAAGGTTCACCTTTAATGCTCCATGCGCAGTCTTATCTGCGTTGACCCACAAACTTCCAGCACAATCTTTTGACATAAAACATTTTAATATCCCAGATATTATTTTCCTTGCTCACCCACAGTTTAATGTATCAGCTGACATAGACATACTGTTGGGAGCGCAGTTTTATTTAGACTTTATTCAAGCTAACAAATATGTTCGTGGTCCTAACTTTCCTGTTATACAAGAAACTAAGTTAGGCTATATTCTAGCAGGCAATTTGCCTAAGCATTGTCATTCAAAGGGTCCTGCTGTTTCGTTCTTGGCAAGAAAAAACGATGATCAAATTCTAGCGTCTCTTGAGAAGTTTTGGGAGACTGAAACCGTCCTTGATAATGCATCCATTATTAACGATTCAGTTTGTGAAGAACATTTTGTTAAGTCTACTCATCGTAATGATGAAGGTAGATTTGTCGTCTCACTGCCATTCGTGTCTGATAATGGCCAGCTGGGTGAGTCCTATGCTACCGCTGAAGCGAGATTTTTAAGTTTAGAACGCAGGTTCAAGCGTGATTCTGAGCTAGCGCGTGAATATGCAAATTTTATTCAGGAATATAGGGATCTTGGCCACATGGCGCTGGTTGACGATTGTTCTGTTAATTCCAAGGTTTCAAATACCTACTATTTGCCTCTTCATGCCGTTTTCAAACATTCTAGTTCCACGACGAAACTTCGCGTCGTTTTTTATGTTTCGGCTAAAACTACCAATGGTCTATCTCTCAGTGATATTTTGTTAGTGGGCCCAAATGTCCAACAAGATCTTTTCTCTATTCTTTTGCGATTTCGTATACACAACTACGTTCTAATCGCTGACATCGAGAAGATGTATCGACAAATTCTAGTGTCTGATAACGATTGTCATTACCAACGTATTCTGTGGCGTAATTCTTCGCTTGAACAATTTTAACATTTCGTGCTGCGAACTGTAACATACGGTACTGCTAGCGCTTCATTCTTGGCAACTCGCTGCCTTATTCAGATTGTTAAGGATAATGAAGCTTCCTTTCCTGACGCTGCTTTAGCTAAAATTAATGATTTTTATGTCGATGATTTGTTGACGGGTGCAGACACCATTTCTAATCTGATCAAGTTAAAATCTGACTTAAGTATGTTGTTGAGTCAATATGGCTTTACTCTACATAAATGGGCATCAAATGAACCAAATGTGGTCACTGAGCATAGTAATTTATCACTTCCATTAAACAAACAAGGCAACGTGCGTACGTTGGGCATTCTTTGGAACAACTCTACAGATTCATTCTTGTTTGACATCAAGTCATTTCCAGTTGAGTCATGTATTTCTAAGAAGAGAATCCTGTCAATTATAGCGGGTATCTACGACCCATTGGGACTCATTGGTCCAATTGTTTCCCTTTATAAACAGTTTATGCAGCAACTGTGGTTGTGCAATCTTGGTTGGGATGAGCCAATTTCTGGGAAATTATATTCGTATTGGCGTTCATTATGCGATAAGTTGTATTTAATTGGTATAATTATTGCTTTATGCGTAGCAAGTCTGAGACCAAGCTAGTTGAATTACATGGTTTCGCGGATGCCTCTGAAAAGGGTTATGGATGTTGCATTTACATTAGAGTTATTTATCAAGATTTAATGGCCTCTTGTCACCTAATGTGTTCTAAATCTCGTGTGGCACCACTACGACAGGTGTCATTACCCCGCAATGAGCTCTGTGCTTGTTTGTTGTTATCGCGACTTCTATTAAAGGTCACCCTTGCTCTCCATTCCTTTGTCAATAGCGTACACCTGTACTCCGACTCCATGGTATCTCTCTATTGGATTCACGCTCAGGTGGAAGACTTACGTCGCTAATCGTGTTGCTGAAATTCAACGTCTCACTGAAGGCCACACTTGGCATCATATTGATTCGCAACATAATCCTGCTGACATTATTTCTAGAGGATGTCACCCTGACGTTTTGCGCGATTGTTCGCTTTGGTGGCATGGTCCCGCTTGTTTGTCTCAATCTTCTGAACCCAATATTTTTTCACCTTTTTCACTTTCTAATGTGCCGCTTCCTGAATGCTCCGTTGAGAAGAAAAAAAACCCCAAACTTTCTCTAATTTCTACCTTACCTATTGATCTCTCTAAGGACTTTTCCTCGTTGCACCGACTGACCCGCGTGTACACTTATTGCTTTCGATTTATCAAAAATGCTAGACCCTCAAAGGCAGAGGAACTTTCGGGAGTTCTTACCCCTACCAAAATTCATTCTGCTCTTAACTTTTTCATAAAGCAATCCCAGTCGATCCACTTCGCTACTGAGCTTAATTGCCTTCGAAATGGGGCTTCTGTCTCTATTAGGATTAAACTGTCTTCTCTGGACCCATTTCTTGATGAGTTTGGCATCATACGTGTCGGCGGACGTCTACAGCAGTCGCAACTACCCTATGATAATAAGCATCCTACTCTCTTGCATCCATCGGCTCACATCACTCGCCTTATAATCGAGAGTGAGCATATTCGACTCCTCCACGCTGGTGCTCAACTTGTCCATCATTCACTTCGTCAACGCTGGTGGATCATTAACGCCAAGATAGTGATTCGTTCCACCATTCGTAGATGCGTCAAATATCTCAGATTTAATACCAAATATGAAGCTCAAAGGCTTGGTGTTTTGCCATCTCCCAGGGTTACTCCTTCCAGGCCGTTTTTATTCTGCGCAGTGGATTATGGTGGTCCCTTCATGATCCGTCATGGCGGGCAGAGATCTAGGGCTCTGTCTAAGTCATATGTGTCTTTATTCATTTGCTTAGCCACTAGGGCCATTCATTTGGAATTGTTTACCGACCTCACGGCCAATGCGTTTATAGCTGCCTTACGTCGCTTCATGGCCCGTAGGGGCATACCTAGCTAGTTATATTCTGATAAAGGCACAAACTTTAGGAAGGCCCGCAACGTTTTGCATGACCTTTACAATCTCTGGCATAAAAAGGATGCCACCTTAACAATCCAATCATTTGCAACTTCTCGTGGTATTAAGCGGTCATTCATTCCTCCATCGTCACCTCATTTTGGTGGTCTATGGGAGAGCGGTATAAAAAGTTTGAAGTATCATTTGCGCCGCGTTGTCGGCAAGTCCATACTCACATTCGAGGAGTTTACTGCGGTTTTGTCACTGGTAGAGGGCTGTCTAAACTCACGTCCATTATTTGCCGTTTCATCGGGTGTAAACGATCCAGTGCCACTTACCCCTGACCATTTTTTAATCTGTGTACCATTAACGGCAATACCTGATCCTGACTTGTCACACGTTCCCATCTCTCGTCTCGGCCGTTGGCAACTTCTCCAGAAGTTTGTCCAAGCTATTTGGAAAGCATGGTCGCGCGACTACCTACACCAATTGCAACAACGTCACAAATGGAAGTTCGCTAAAGAAAACGTTTCCATTGGTGACTTGGTCCTGCTAATCGAGGATAACTTGCCTCCATTGGCATGGAAATTTGGGGTAGTCACAGCCATATTTCCCGGACCAGACAATTTAATCAGAGTAGTTGACGTTCGTACTCCTGTTGGCACTTTCGCAGACCAATTCATAAGTTATGTTTGGTGCAGCGAGGGACGAACACTAGACACTACATCAGTGTAGCTACTTAACACAATTATTATGTATTTATCGTTATGTATACTCATATTATACTTTTTACATCCTTTCTGTCTATTTTACTGCTATGTATCATTGAATGTGATATCATTATATCAATACTATGCAGTCAATACTATGCATGTACATTATTATGTTCTTTCTTTATTGTATTTACTATTATGTCTCTATCATTGTATTACCATATTGAGTCAGTTTTAGAGGATGTTTTCTTTATATAAATTAAAGGATGTCGTTTATTTTCTTTTAAAATTAAATGTATGTATTTATCAAACATATGTTAATGTTTTAAGAAGATTATGTTAGTTATATAAGCACTTTTATTTTTACCATGAGCTTTAGTTTGTGTCTTTTCAATTCAGAAATTGCTTGTTTTACTTGAGCAAGAGTCAATTTATTTAATATGTAAAGCTTCAATTATTTTATGTATTTTCTTGTATATAACATTTGATTTATGTGTCATGTCTATTGGTGTTATTGGTTCCTATGATATAGATTTTGTTATATAATATTCACATGGATTTGGAGCTATACAAACCATGTATGCATATTTGCTGCACATTTTTTGTTGATATTTGTGCATTGCCATTTCACTATTCTATGAATTTTATGTGTTACTTGTAATTGCCCAACACATGCATTACATTTTTGTATGAACACATTTACTGTATTGTCACTTATACTATTACTATTATGCCTTGTATTCATGTATTTTGTAATTAAGCAACACACATATTTCTATTGTATTTTATCATGTACTTTGTATCTATGTAAAACATATTATTGTACCCGCATCTATTGTCTATGATTATGCATCACGTATATATTTTTACACATATTTTGTATTTGTATTTTACGATCATGTATTGCACATATATTATTATTCATGTTTGTGATTATGACATACATGTTATTACGTTTATATACTTGCAACTATTCAACAATGTATAATCTATTTTCGCATGTCAATTTATTGTGAATTCTTGCAATTGTTTGGTATAGGATGCGCTATTTAATTATTATATTACAGCGTTATGCTAAATCTATGTTTTTATATGCATATAACTTTTGTAATAATCTTGTCTATTCATTTTATATTCAATACTATTATGTATAAATCAGCTGGCCTTGACTGGCTTGGACTGTCATTCATGACTTGCATAAAATATTTGCAATTTGTATCGGACCCATCAAGGGATGAGTCACCGATTATTCATTATCAAGCATTATCAGATTATTCATTATTCATGTTTGGTATTGTATACATCTCTGCTAATTCATGCACATTTATACTCATGTATAAATTAGTTTGCAAGCCAACTATGGCCTGTTTAACCTTATCATTATTATTAAGGTTTTATCTCTGAGCAGTTTAATGTTATAATATTGTTATCTAACATTTCAATGTCGATGATCAAAACAACCTACTGATGGTTGATATCTATTAGTAAGAACGTACATGTTGTGTTTTCTTTATAATATAAATTGTTAAAAATATATTACAAGAAATCGTTCGATTTTTGCGGGCAGTTATAGACAGTAATGTTGGTATTTAATGTGGGAATTGTATAATCGAAAGGTTGGCTAATCTGATCATGGTCCAACTATGCTCGCTTCGGCGAGCATGACGTTACAGTGCTCCGAGCGTCCGAACACAACAGACGTGACTTACGCGTTGCGTTCGGCTGTCATTCTAATTATTTTCATCACGACTTATTATGTAGGCCTTAGGCCCTACATCATTTCATTTACGTAGATTCAAGTGTTGCGTAATTGCGCCTCACTTCTAATGTAACATTTTTTAACCTAATGTGATTTTCCAGACTTCATGATGCGTACAAGGCTTAGCTAACCTTTCGAATTCTAAAGTGAATTGTAACATTTATGCATAATAAATGTATTAAATTACAGTCCGCTTACTCATCATTATTTTCTCCATCCTGGCAAATTTAATTCCACTACAATATTAATTTTCAAACATTAACTCTTAACAGTGCGCTTGTTGCAATATTTTCACGTTGTCGTTCTGTGCACAGTCTATTTAATAGTCGCACTATATCGCAGCAGTCGGCAGATATGTAACTGCATACACATGTGTCCGGACCCGTTTCACAGTTTGGATCCGACCAAACACATTCTTTGTAGTGATCGAATCCGGTGCCGGTTGGTACTATTTCGTCGATTCGGAACCTCGTCACACGATTGGTAACCCGTTGCCAGTACTCGTGCACTGTCAAGATCCTGCGCATGCGTTCAACGTCGTTTGCGGTCGTGTTCACGATGTACTCATCGTAACCAGGATGCGACACAATGTCTTTTACACTGTACACAGCGCGCATGTTGTCATCGTAACGCATCGACGCATACTGGTTCTATTTCCTCGAGTCGAATCATTGTTATAGCAATTTCTTCTTGTGTATCCACGAATCGTGTTTACCATCGAATCCTAACCACCTGACTTTCACGCGATCGCCTTTAGGTTGTAGGATCTTTTCTACGAAGTACACGTCACCAACGTTCGATTTACTGATTTCGTGTTCATAAAAACCGCCTTTCAACACTTCTCCCGTATGATCCTTTAGCGAATAAGTAACGGGTACGCTGCCGGTACGCACCGTGTGAACGAGGAATATCTCGTTTGTCCAATTTGGTGTGTATCCTTTGGCGAACGTCATTTTTTGTTTGCTTATACGCACACGATCGCCTACTTTGATCTTTGGTCGTTTATAATCGATGCCCCTCGCTGTGTTCTCGCGAATCCTTCGTTACACGGTACGTTCGTTGGATTCGTTCACCTGACGCGGTTTCATTCCAATCGTTCTGTGCACACTGTTGCTGTACGTGCTGACTAGTTCCGGTAACATATCCAACCAACGGTAATGACTTTGTTCGCTGAACGCGCGATACATGTGCGTTTTCAACGTACGGTTGAAGCGTTCCACAATGGAAGCCTTTTTCTCACTATACGTGGAATAGAGTGTGACACCATATCTGCTCAGCAATTTTTCTACGGTACTGTTGTAGTACTCTTTCCCGTTGTCCGTCTGCAGATATTTCATTTTATTAGCACGCAGAATCGGTTCCAGAGCTCGTGCGACCTCTACACCCGTCTTTGTTTTCAATGGAACGGCGTACGCGTACTTGCTAAACGCGTTAATCATCGTCATAAGGTTCTTGAATCCCTTGTTCGCCTTTGCGTGCGGTATCATCTCTACCAGGTCTGCTTCGTACAAGTCGTGAAGTCCCTTCAACTCCACCGCGTGTCTCGGAAAATTTCTTCTTACCGGTCTGTGCAACTCCGTCGCGATAGACTTGCGAACGCTCTGGTGTATATTCTTCACAGCTGGTTTCATTCTCATGTTGTCGTGCGAACCGCGATTCACAATACGCTGGAATGTAGTAAACTGTCGGCTCGGTGCTGAAGGTAATTCTCATCGAAGCCGTTCTGGTACGACCACCTTCCATCACGTGACTGTCACGTCGCCACCGCTCCACATCCACTTATATCATCTCGACCGAACGGAAGAACATCGCGTTCTTTTTGCGATTGCGCAAGTACGTTAAAACGTGAGCTAAACTGATTTTTCATAAGCCCATTACACACGAGGCTCATACCGATGTAGTATCTCGTGAGCGCGTGTTGTTTCGCGTCCAACGCTCTTACAGTCTTAACAGAATTCATGTCTTTGAACATGACGCTACGTATAACGTTGTCGCGGTACTTGTGCATTTCCGCGACTATGACGTTATCGTTCTCAGGTAACCGCTCGCACATGTGTTTAGCTTTGAGTTCGGTGATTGGGCGTTGACTTCTCGACTCCGTATGCAGGTGTATCAGATACGAGTTCAACAACCAAAATTCGTCCGTCATAGCGCCCGTGCAATGCTGCCACTGTTCGTACAAACGCCGGACTTCACCGTGTACCCTTGTTCGTGCGAATACCGCAGACCAAAGTATTCGCAATGCTTGCGGAGTGTAGGCAACGCCTCCTTCAGAAAGGCTACCGAAAATAATCCCTGCGCCTTGTTGTTCACCAACGCGAACTGTTTCCCTCTCGCTAGTGTCGGTAATGAGGACGGTGGGCAGTGCATATCAAAACTTACGTTGTAGCTAGGATCCAGTGCGCACTTTGGCGCTATAATCATCACGCTTCTGTATATTTCCATCGGTGTACGTATCGGAATAGTGCGCTCCGTAAGGACGATGCAACAAGAAGCGTGTGGTATCGAACTTCCGTAGGCGAGGATGTCCGTGTGTACAGTCGCGTAGTTCATCTGCCCGTGTGAATCATGTAAGCCGTGCACGCGTTGAACGGCGTTACACAGTTCAGGAATCGGACAGAAACGCGAAAGAAAATTCCATCCGTGACGTACGGCACACTTGAACATATTCTTTTCGTAAACCACAAGTTCTATCGGTACGTTGTTTTGTTCGCACTCTACGATAAATTAAAGCCACCGTGATTTGTTGTGTATACGATCGGAGACTATCATCAACAGCACGATCGGCGGCAAATCACCGCTGCATTTTTTTGTGTGACGCCAACAACGGGCGTGATATCTGTCAACACCGAACTTGTAACGTGTACAGTAGTTGCCGCAAAATCGTCTTTTCTTCACAAAATACACGGAACATAAGTTGGACCGTATCGCGCTTCGTGAAGCTTTTGTTATTGTGAAATGTTTCCCATCATCGTATCGATAGACCTCCATCGTGTCGATGATCTGCGATGTGAGTGATACGCTATTAGTCATGATCGTGATATTTATAGTGTATACGCATATTTCATTCTTCGTATTGTTTAAATTAGCAGCCATCCTTACTATTTCTTTTATGAATTTGCTAACTGCTATAATTTTTTATTGTTCGACTAAGCTTTTCGTCATTACTGACATCTTCAGGTCTTAAACAACCTAGGTCTCAGGTTGTTTAAGACCTGAAGATGTCAGTAATGACGAAAAGCTTAGTCGAACAATAAAAAATTATAGCAGTTAGCAAATTCATAAAAGAAATAGTATACGCATATTGTTTGAGGAATATTTATATTTATAATTTTTTTTATCATGGGTGTCTTCACTCACACTTTTGGAGTGACTACTGTCGTTCAGTAGTAGTAATACTAACACCTAGTACTACTAGTACTACCCAAACGGGTATGTTTGTATATGAGTTTATGCCGGCTCTGGAAAGAGCCGTTTTTGCGTGCGTCGACTTCTACAAGTGTTCACGAACGAAATCGCATGTGGGCATTGACGCCTTATGGACTTGGACGGAATCATCACCCACTGCCCAATCCATAATTCGTATTTTACACTTGCAGCATCTTACAACATCACCATCGTCTTCGTAAATAAACCCGGCTTTGGCTAGGTCAAAAAATTTTACGTTCGCATTCGGAAATTTATGAACGTAAAATTTAATGTTACCTCGACGACTGATGTTATAAAAGCTTTTAAATCGGCTTGCAAAAGAATATGTGTACACGTCCATATCTGAAGCAAGAATGTTAGTTTGTCGCGTTGCAGTTCACCTCCTCAGCGATAACTGCGCGCGCATCCGTAGTGGGGATGGCTGTCGTCAATTGGTCGGTATGAAATAAAGCACAGTAGTGGGAGCAGATAGCTGCGCACGCAGTTGGTAGTGGGGGATCGTTGACGGCAATAGTTCGGTATCATGGTGGTGGGAGCGGATAGCTGCGCGCGCAGCCGTCATAGATAGTATAAGTAGAGCGACGATCACTGCCAGCGTTCACCTTCGAGTCTCGCGCAGTCTAACTTTCACGTGTCGCATATAAAGTAGTTCTTTTTTCTAACTTCGTATCAGTCTTCTATTGTTCTTCAAGCGAGGAAGTAATTGTTATAGTTTCGTGCTTTTTTTGTTGTTGTTAATTTACTACAAATGCAGTCGTTTGCTATTGATTGTAAACATTCGTTACGCGGCGCGTTGGTATCGTACGTTTACACGCCTGTCACGGATGACGAAGAATGCGTCAACGATGTCATAACTTTTTTGATGAAATGTACGATACGTTACGTACGGACATTCTAAACGAACTGACACGTTTGCTTACTATAAAGTGGCATATAACGGTTAAAGCGAGATTTGTCAAGTACATTGTAAACGCTGACACAGACCAGGACGAAGAAGTGACGACTGAAGCTTATTTTCACGGACGATGTCATACGACACTGATCGCTGACCAAGATGTATTGCCCGATCGTTTAGAAGCTTCGTACGAAAAAATCATTGAATCGATTTATAAATTCACACGCGAGGGTAGCGGTTTGGCGTTAGACCACATAATCTCCTTAGAACTCGTTCTCTCACGATACCAACCGCTAACTGCCTCCAGTTTCATTCGTACACCCCCTGAATTGTCTCGTACTAAATCCATCATCAACGTGAACAATAAAGGCGATTAAATGTGTTTCGTATGGTCAGTGTTGGCCGCTCAGTTTCCACAACAGTCACACAACGATCGCGTATCCAAATACAACCACATATCCGCAGTATCATTACTTCTGGTATAACTTATCCTACCCAACTATCCGACATTGTGAATTTCGAACGAGACAATCCTAACGTTTCAATAAATGTTTTCGGTTACGAAGAAAATGAAATTTACCCTTTAAGAATAACTCCTTCCAGTGGCAGAAGTCATCACGTTAAACTATTACTTCTTACCGCTGACGATCGAAAACATTATTGTTTAATAAAAAATACGAGTCGCTTATTCTCTTCACTAAGCAAACACGACGGGCGTTCTTTCTATTGCGATTATTGTCTGGATAGATTCTGCGAAGAACGACTCCTTACCGAACATATCCCCTACTGTTCACCGTACGGCGAACAGAAAATTCGTTTACCCGTGAAGGAGGAGGAGAAAGTGATGTGTTTCAGAAATTACACATACTGCCATAAGGTCCCTTTTGCGATATACGCAGATTTTGAATCATTCATCGTCCCTTGCCATCGCTGCGACGCTCCTCCGCACACATCGTCCACCACAACGGAGTCGTTACATCTTCCCTCAGGTTTCTCCTACCTCATAGTCGACTACGAGCGTAATATTTTCAAACCCCAGGTCGTTTATCGCGGCGAGAACGTGGTAGACACCTCACCTATCTCGATAGACTGGTCGCTGAAGAGCGAGAACTGTTCAGAATAATTCGATCCATTGTCCCTATGACTATGAGTGACCGTGATGTGTTATCTTTCGCAAATGCCCTCGTATGTCATCTCTGTGAAAAACCACTGACCGAGGACGACAAAGTGCGCAACAATTGTCATCTGACAGGACGATACCTGGGCGCAGCTTGCAACATCTGTAACCTTAACTTCAAGACTCCACGACACATACCTGTCTTTTTCCATGACTTACGAGGTTACGATGCACATCACTTAGTACAAGGGTTGGGTAAATACGACAATCTCGCTTGTATCGCTACCACTAGCGAACGCTTCGTATCAAGTCTCGTTGGGTGGTCTGCGTTTCGTAGACACGCTTTAATTTCTGAACACGTCCTTGGACACACTTGTTGGAAACTTGCACGCGAGTGGTGCGGATTTCAATTTAATGAAGCAATGTTTCGAAGAACACTTCGAGCTACTCTTATGTAAGGGTGTGTACCCTTACGATTACATGACAGGTAGCGAGAAATTCGACGAAACACGTCTGCCCGCACGCGAACACTTTTTCAACAGGTTGAGTGAATCGCCAGTATCTGACGAAGATTACGCTCACGCGCAGAACGTGTGGCGTACTTTCGGAATCAGTACACTGGGCGAATATCACGATCTGTATCTTAAAACAGACGTGCTGCTACTGGCCGACGTCTTCGAGGCGTTCCGTGAGATGGCCATGCGGTACTACCAGATCGATCCGGCTCATCTTTACTCGCTTCCTGGCGTCGCTTGGCATGCGATGTTAAAGATGACCGGTGTGCGACTGGAGCTGTTAACGGATATAGATCAGCATCTCTTTATCGAATCGGCCGTTCGCGGTGGCGTTAGCATGGTACCCAACCGCCACGCCAAGGCCAACAACCCGCTAATTGTCGATCAGTACGATGCTTCAAAGCCGACCTCTTTCATATTGTACACGGACTGCAACAACTTTTACGGTGCACCCATGTCACAACCGCTCCCTTACGCCGACTTCAGATGGTTAGATCGTAACGAGATCAACTCATTGGACGTGCGTACCCTGTGTGATGACGGTGATATGGGCTACATACTCGAGGTCGACTTACACTATCCACCCGAACTTCATGACCTCCATTCCGATTATCCACTGGCACCCGTCCGTTCCTGTGTCCATCCTGACGTACTTTCACCGTACTCTCGACGACTCCACACACGACTGCACTATACAAAAGGGTATAGCGGATCGGAAACGCCTTCTTCGTCCGTTCCCAAGTTGCTGACAACTTTGGACGACAAACAAAATTACGTTCTCCATTTTCGAAATTTAAAATTGTATCTGAGTCTCGGTCTAGAATTGAAAGCGATACATAGGGTGTTGAGTTATAAACAGAGAGCGTGGATGAAACCGTTTATCGATTTCAACACGCAAAAGAGAGCAGCAGCCACCAACAGTTTTGAAAAGGAATTTTTTCAACCTGATGGTCAACGCCGTCTATGGCAAATCGCTGGAGAACGTGAGGAAACGAATAAACTTCCAACTAGTCGCTAATGAACGAGGGCTGCAGAAAATTGTTTCCAATCCTCGGCTAAAGCGTATTGGTCCGCTACACCGATAAATTGGTCGGACTGGCCTTACGAAACAGGACGATATTCCTTTCCCGTCCGGTGTACGTCCGCTTCACAGTACTCGATGTCAGCAAATTGATAATCTACGATTTTCATTATCGGTACGCTGTCGCCAAGTACGGACGACGATTGACCTTACTAATGACTGACACGGACAGTTTGCTTTACAGCATACGGACTGACGACGTGTACTCGGATATGAAAGAGGATCTTCACCTTTTCGATACGTCGGACTATCCCATGGATCATCCTTGTCATTGCGACGACAACAAAAAAGTCGTGGGGAAGTTCAAGGATGAGACCAATGGAAAACCCATAAGGGAATTTGTCGGACTCAGGCCGAAGTGATACTCGCTCTTGTTGTCCGACCGCACCGACACAAAGGTGGCGAAAGGTGTGCCAAGGACGGCAATAAAAAAAGGTTACGGCATCGATTGTACAGCGAGTCTTTTTTTGACAGTCGTACGGTTTTCACCTCTGCTGAGTGTATATGAAGCAATCATCATAAGCTGTACACGCAACGTATAACAAAACTTTCCCTGTCTCCTTATGATGATAAGAGGTACGTACTGGACGACGGTGTAAGTACACCCGCTTACGGGCATTACAGGATACATGCAATAACCAACGACGCTGCTGGTCCTAAGGCAAAAAAGATTAAGTACGCGGACCAATAACTAACGGTAAGGATGATGTTCAGCATTACACACACGCAGAAACTTCATTGACCCTATAAAGCTTCACGCTATATCAAGGCCAATGTGCTGTTTCGACATGTACGTTGTTTATTTCACCTTTACCCGTATAGTTTTATTCATCATCGTTATTGTAATGGTCAATGTATATTGCATCATCCAGTTAGCGGATATATGAAATCGTTATTCTCATCTTACTTCTTACAGTCATCAAGAACCGACCAGAAAAATGCCACGTACGAAGAGCAGCTGCAATGTGTTTTTAAAGCGGCTTCGGACGTATTACAGATACACTTGGACTCCTAACGGATGGACATACAAAAAGGAGTTCCCCACCAATAAAGTTCATCCACAACAACTCGCTCGAGCTGGCTTCGTGTACGAAGGAGATGGCGATACAGTACGTTGTGTCCATTGTCGGTTGAGATTGTGGGACTGGCAGAGAGGAGACGACCCTATAAAGCTTCACGCTACATCAATGCCAACGTACTGTTTCGACCGTTATATTTTTGAGGTATCTTACAGTGTTCATAAAGGTTTTATTAATCCATCTTACTTGTAACAATCACATGTCACTAATACTGTTTCTTTTTTTTGTTACAGATGGACAAACAATCATAATAGGTTTGGAAATTCCTTCCTTTGTTTGTACGTTTTGTTATATTTTAAAATTATATATTTTGTATTGTAAAATTGTTTGTAATTTAAAATAAACGTGTACATATTTTTTCATTGTATAAGTGTGTATTTTAAGTTGTAATATACTTTGATTACATGTATTTTTAAACTGTATTGCTATATATATGCGTGTATTTTGTTAAAAATATAAAATAAACTTGTACATATTTTTCATTTTATAAGTGTTTATTTTCAACTATCCTTTTGCATACACAATGTGCATTGATTTTCAACTGAAGGACCGAGTCATCTTTTTAATTTTTTTACAATCTGTATATATATATATATATTTATTTACGTCTTATTATTATCCCCTCCCCCGTACGTTCGCACCAACCTGTTGAGCAGAATGATCTTGTAGGGCTCGACATAGCGCGCGCTAGACCAACAGGTTGGTGCGAACGTATTTTTACAATCTGTATATATATTTACTTAACACATAGACACGCAGTTGCCAACAATGCAATACACAGCATCGACGATATCCGGACGGCGGCGGCGTACATATACAAAACCGTATATAACACACGCACGAGTTGACAACGCCGATAAACCAGCACAAGTTGGCAACGCCGACGACGCTTTTCCAACATGGCCGGCTTCCGGAAAAACCCCTTACATATACATACCCATACACTATAACACATGCACGAATCGCCAACGTGGCCGAACCTTAACCAGCACACTCCTAACACAAACCGACAACCTCGCACTTTTCCAATATGGCCGACCCGCCGACAACATGGACGACGACCCCACCACTCCAGGCCGCCATCTAGCCACTACCAGGCCGCGACCTGGCCGCCGCCGGACGGCGAACGGCGAACGGCGAACGACACGGAACAGCGAACGACACGGAACAGCGAACGACACGGACAAGCCTACACCAGTCAACGCACACATAACCCCACTTTATGCTCGACGACGACAACATGGCCGAAAGCCGACTACCGCATGTTTACCCCCGCCACCACAATTTTTGAATGTCCCGCCATATCACATCCGGGGTAGAACTGTCATAAACCCCCTACTGTCAGATGTCTTGAAAAATTCCGAAATTACATCCTAGGCCAACCATTAACAATAATCACCGACAATAAAGCGCTTATTTTTATGAATAAGTGCCAGCTGAACAACTCAAGAATCACCAGATTGATACTTAGTATACAAGAATATAAATTCGACATCATACATTGTAAGGGGAAAGATAACATTGTAGCAGACATATTAAGTAGGTATTCTGAAAATGTAGCGGAAGGAGAGATAATCGACGACAATTGCGAATATCTGATTAATCATATAACGATAAAAATGAACAAAGACATAAGTAAAATAATTAAGAATATAGGCAAATACGAATTGGAAGATAATAAGTTAAGACGTATAATAGATGATTTAAGGAGTAAATGTGATAATAATGGCTTATGTAAATTTTATAAATATAGTGATGACAAGCTCTACAGAAAGTGTAAAGGTAGGTGGAAACTATATATACCTACAGGTATATCCGGAGCAATTATCGCCGAGATACACCAAATGTACGGTCACCTTGGTAATAAAAAATGCACCAAAATGATCCAAGAATACTTTACATTAGATAGTATGTCTAAACGAATAAATGAATACATAAGGACGTGCGATAAATGACAACGTTGTAAGGACACGGGCAACAGGAATTTATTTGAGGGCACAAGGCCCATTCTGCCAACAAAAAAGGGTGACCTAGATAGTGGAGGTATTCACGGGCCATTACCGACGTCAGCTGGCGGAGTGAAATACCTTTTTGTCTTGGTGGACAACTTTACTAAATTCGTAAAAGTATACACACTAAGAAGAGCGACGACTATAGCAACACTTCGGAGAGTTCGTCAGTACTGTAATGAATTTAGCACACCGTAAGCGATCCTAATCGACAATGGAACGCAATTTACCTCCAAACAGTGGGTAAATGGGTTAAACGAGCTACAAATAAAACCCAAGTACACAGCAATACGTAAACCTTGCGCAAACCTCGCAGAACGCGTCAACCGACAATTGGGGAATTTATTCCGAATATTTGTTAGTAAACACCATACTAAATGGTCGCGATACGTTACAACAATCGAAAGTTGTATAAATGAGACGTTTCACGAAACGATAGAAATAACGCCTTACGAGGAACATCTTGGAAGGAAACCGACGCGTGTATGGGAAAAATACATGGACATAGAAATCACGGGAGATTGCCAACTAGACAAGAATCAAATCTTCGTGAAAATGCGGACGAAACGAGAGACACAGGCAAAGAAAATAAATAAAGATAATAAAACGACTAAATTCGAGATTCGATACTTGGTATTAATCAAGACGTACTGCTAATCCGACGCCATCCAGCGGCGAATCGACAATTTTTGTGAGGTATACAGCGGACCCTACAAGGTGCAGCATATCTTAAGGGACTTCACGTATACGCTAGTTGAATGCGACGACGAACACAAGATTCGCGGGAAATTTGATATTAGTCAAATAAAAGGATATTTTACTAAGAAGAATGAGGAGTGAAGGAAGAAATTTATATATACTGTAGATAACATAAGATTGATGAAGAGATTTGTATACAGGCATACATTAAAATATGTGTTCAATAATTCGCATATTAGCTAAGGGAGATGAATTGATAAGTTCATGTCACAACATTAGGGGGTGATGTGACGTAAGATCATTCAAGTTACCTTAACTAAGTAAAATAATTGTCAAAATAATAGAATAGAGAAAGCTTATGATGTATTAAAATGTGTTATTGTAAAGTAATTGTAAATACTGTATTGAATTTGTGAGCGTATAGGAATTATATATATGCTTGGTTAACTAAATCCCAATGTAAACTAGATAAAGCAAACAAATTTAGTTGAAGAAATAAGATGATATATTATAGTGAATCTAACACTTAATTACGACGTAAGTGTGTATAAAGGTCTATTCAATTAATATTTAACCATATTGAAATGATATGATCGTAATTTGTAATATAAATTTTTTTTCGACACTCATGAAGAAGAGTAATTAGCATGTGTTTAGAACTTTGCAAAATAGGATTGATTTGTAGTAGCCTAAATATAAATACATTTTTCATTAATTTAGCATGTAAAGATATTTCCAGCCATAAATATCATAATTTTAATAGAAATTAGGAGTAATTACTTAACTATAAAGTCATTTTTTATGTAGACGTCAAGCATGACTTGAGCGTTATTATAATTGTTTAGGGCATAAAGCATATTTAAAGTGGGTTCATATTTTCTAGATGATAAGCAATAAATTCGGTAATGATACTGACACCAGGGGAGGTGTGATGACATCGGAAAGGAGGTCATTCTAAAATGTGGCACACGTACTATACTCTTTACAGTGAAGGTGAGCATGAATAGACAGTTGATATAGGGCGTGAATTTGGGTTCTTCGGATTCATGGACTCATCACGTCGGACCCAAATTGGGGACGCCATTGTACAAATTTTTGAAGAAATTTTTGGATTACGAAACGGACGCGAAGGCAGTTAGCTGCTGTCAAGAGACTGATGTATAGGGGAAAAGTAACAACTGTCGCACAGACAATACTTGTTATTCTATTAGACGAAAATTGGACGCCTCACAAGCGGAGACAATGAAATAAGGGTACACGCGTGGGAAGGCAAGTTGGTAACGGAGAAACAAAAGCGCTGCCTCGTACCCGCAATTACCAAAAGTATACGATACGGAGGAAGTAATGGCATTGTTTCACCATGTGTGTAATGTCAAAGGCGACACTCTGGCGGAAAGAGTTTACAGTGGCTTAACTTAGAGAGTTGTCATTTGAACAAAAGGGCATATGTTGCGAGAATGAGAAGACAATGTAACCAACAGCAGGGTGCTCGTGTACGATTCCATGTACGAGAGAACAGAGGGATGGAAGGCAGATGTGCGCTACTAAGAAGCCGGCCACCATCGGCGTGGGAAACAGATGCTAGAGGATATAACGAGACAATACCAAGATTCGTTACACCAAGAGACTATAGGACACTAGGGGGACAGGATATCAATTAGAGGAACGCAGCCTGGATAGGGACGAAAACAATCGCGTGATCGACAGGCGTGGAAATTGGTCTTTCGGAGAATTACGAGGGTGGAGCCACCAGCCCGAGTATTGGAAGTAGGGTATAGACAGCCTATCAGATGCTAAGGTTTTGTCAAGGCAGGACTTTAGAAAGACGGTACCATGGAGACGTATGTCGAGAACGAATAGGAAAGAAGTCACTAGTTTGACTTAAGACGTTGGGAGGAGTTTTCGTAGAAAACGGGACAAGAACCCGATGAGAACGACGATGGAGGGATGGAGAAGTTCTGAGCTAGAGTATGTAGTAGGAGTGAATATTATAAAACTGTGTATTGATCACGAGCGAGTCTCAGTATTATAAAATCTCTCAGTATTAAAGAAAGCTCTAAGTATTATAAAATCGCTCAGTAGCGTAAAATCTCGGTTTCATAAAATGATTAGTATCATTACAACTCGGTATGTTACAAGTTCTCAGTTTTGATTTCAACTTAATAGCGTACTAGACTCTCAGTATTATTGAACGTAGACTCTTAATTGTTTAAATACATCAGTGCATAATGTCCTAATATTATATCAGTTCATTACCGCAGTGTCATATAACATAGTGCGCCGTAATCGGAGAACTCAGTGATATTATATTACTTAACCATATCAATACGCTCGCGGTATTTCAAAGAGTTAGAAATGAACAGAGACATTATTTATTAAAATGCCAAAGTGTGTTATAACGGCAATGAGTACGGAGTCAAAAGACTTGTTAGATTCAAGCGCGAGTTTAATATTCTTCTAAAAGAAAACTGTATAATATTTCGATTCATTGACACGGGAGTGCGAAGATACATTATTAATCATCTACAGAACAGTATCATAACTAATGTACCATACGAGTAACGATACACTTCAGTTATCGTGGTAGAACATTCATAAATAAAATACGATAATGATTGACTAAAGCACAAACGTTCAGTATTTAGTGATAATATGGTCAAGCACTAACGAACAAACTTAAACATAAAACGAGCAATCAATGTGTGGCTAATCATACTTATTAATATACGCGAACATATAACTATTAAACAAACGTGACCGGAAGTACATCGACACGGGAGTGCGGAGACCATTGTGTGTGCAATGTGTATCATTCATCTGTGATATATGTGCCAAGTGGTCAACGATTGTTCTGGAGAATTGAGGAATATAAGACGCCGGACGGAGTTTCTACGCAAATTGGATAACTGAAAACAAGTAATGTAAATTATTTATTGTTGGTAGTTATAAAGCCACTGACCTGTTTCTCAAAAAGAATCCACACCGAGATGATTATAAATATCAGATGTTAATTAACTTAGATAAAACGATCATTATTGCAGAAGTATTCAGAAAATATGAATCCACTAGTTTTAGTAAGGTTGTGAACGTAGAGTAGAGCTTAGTTTAATTCTTTATACTCATGTTTGTAAAACTAGAGGAAGTATCATCAATTAACGAAATAAGATGTTTGAGATATTGTTTTCGTTGCAAGAGTATGTTATGTTCAATCGAGAAGACTGATTACAAATTGCTTAGTAAGTAATAAATTGTTATTTCTAGAGCTAGATATGCGTATGTGTTACGTTATTTATGACTACCTCGATTGTGATCCACATAATACGTAAAATATAAAAAAAAGAGGATTGTTCAATCATAGTTACGGTACATCACACTAGATCAATTTACATATTTTCCAATGCACATAGATTCTTCTAATCAACTAAATTTACACATGTCAATCAGAAATGATAATTAAGTAACTTATGTATCAAATTAACGTAAATAACAGAATTGTATATGGCACAGCCAAACTTGCGATATTAACATAACATGATTCTCGTTAGAAGTTAATGATAAATTGTTTTTCTTTTCGTATTAATTTACCTAACAGGCAAACTAATAAATGCGCCTAATTTGCATATTTGCATAGCTGTATATGGCTTCCTAATGCGGGGCTAAATAAATATAACTTCTCATTGAACAGGACTAATTAAGCAAATTAATTAAACTAATTAACAGTTGAATGATTAATTATGCATATTTAATTAATTACATTATTTAAATAGCTGTAAGTGATTTTAACATTCCACTTCCTGAGGGGAGTATTTATAGAGTGTTGAGGTTCTGCTAATACACAAAATTCGTTAACTCAAGATATATATATATATATATATTGTAATGTGACAGATGGAGGGAGAACCAAAAAAGCGAATAAGCCTAACATAAAGTTACTATTAATAAAATAAATCACCTATTTAAAAAATAAATGAAAAAGAGAATGACCACAATGTCTAATAAAGAAGTACCATGCAAAGTATAATCATAATTAATGTATGTAACTAATGAACAAAGTACTATCTCTCAATGTACCTAAGTGAAAGGAGAATCAGTTGTGCTAAACCACAGAATGGATAGTAACTTATTCACAGGAATAAGAATCCTATTATTAATGTTTAATCATAGTAAAGGACTGTTCATAATAGACTGACACTAGAAGAAATATTAGTATTAAGTATTAGACAATTGTTGGATGTCTAATTTTGTTGTTTAATGTTAATTAGAGTTTTAGCCTTATTGAATTAATACGTTCGATTCGTGTTTATGTTTTATTTTTTAATTCATGGAATAATTATAATTAATCAAAATGTATTAAGCCAACAGGCTACATAACATTTATAAATTGGAACATTGTACAAAGGAAGTACCAACATATAGGCCAATATCAGCATAATATTATTGGAAAACTAACAAATTATCAAATTACTGTAAATCAGTAAGAAATAGTAAAATTACTAAGATAGGCCCTATTTTTATAGTGGTAACAACATTATTAAATAGATTAACGAATTTTACTATAATTTTGTAAACGTCAAACTGCTTGAAGACCTATACAACAGAATTTTTTAAAGACGAAAAAATATCTATTAGGACACTCACACACATCTTGTGAGATATCATAATGCTTGTCTATCTATCAGGAAGATCACTTTGTAAATCAATTTAAGTCCAGTTAAGTACTAAATAAGGAGTAATTTAGAGTATAAAATGTAAAAACTACGTATTTTAAATAATCAGGGTCACATGACCCCTGAACCCAACGATATTGACCAATAGGAATTTTGTTAATTTTGGTCAAGCCAGTTGAAAGAAAAAGAAAAACTCAAAATTCTATTGTTTGGCACGAAACTATTCAGAACACCTCCGTGCAGCTATGAGCCACAAAGTATAACGAAGAATCAAATCTAAGTTGAAGAAAAAAGTAAAAGTGTTAATTAAATGAAGATAATATAAAATAATAATAAATAAAAGAAGAACAAGTAAAAAAATAATATACTAAAAAAAAAGAAAACAAAGAGTGAATAAATATCTTTACAAGTTGGTGAGACTTAACCTTTTTATAATACCACTTTTACAACTACACGACAACAAGATTAACTCAACTAACACTTTTTTCAACAGAACACTAGTGGAAAGAAAAAGAACACTAATTTAAACACAGTGAACATTATGTGTAATTTATTTTATTTGAAAAAACTGGTGGTGAATACATTTCACACAGAATTAATTGGACAACAAGCCGCCTTCTTGAATGTTACTTTGAATGTTGGGAAGAACCATAATGCATTGCATTGGCAATTGAATTGAATTGAATTATTATTTTTCACACTTTATTATAATTAAATTTGTTTGTATTAGTCAATAAGAATTAAATAGTTTTAATATACTGTACTTCTTGTGGATATTTTCGATATTTTTAATAGCAGTCTAAAGAACCCGAAAGATTAATATAATAAATAAAGGTAAGAAAGAAATCGAATTGAGAAGAGTCGATACGGGCAATTAACAACTTCGACCTTAGAGTCTTTAAACTGAATTCATGAAAATAAATGTTAATAATTATTCCCAATTAATAGTAAATGTGTTTTATTTATAGAGTAAAATATAATTACAGGGTTTTTGTTTGATAAAAGGAGAGTAAAACATATTCGGCGATTTGAACTTTATCATAAAAAAAGACCACGAAGATAATCTCTAATAGGCAACTCGAGACTACAATCGAATGCAAACATTGACAAGCCTAGTCCAGCTATACAAACGAAATAATTATTAATTTTTTTTTTTACTAAACCATTAGACAAATAATAATTTTTTTTTCTTTAATAAAATCAAAATAAGAATGAACAATTCAGGCTTACAATCGCATTATTAAGCTACGGTAATTAAAATCGTTGATCGAAGTGAACCCTATAACTCGCCAACCCTCTGAAGGTTAATAATTAATTTTATTTTAAAATAAATAAAATTTAAATAAACCAAATTACATACAAAGTAGTGTAAAAAACAATCCAACATATTTATAAAAAGAGAACGACCAAGTTTCACTACGTTATAAATTGACGCTTTCAACGCGGGTTCTAAAAGAACTTCATCTTAATAAATCCAACTTTATACTCTATAATAATAATAATCACGAAAGAGAGGAAAAATATACTAGTCGTTACAAATTGGCTTCCAACGCGGGGCGTAAAAGTATTTCAACTTATTAAAAGTAACGTAAATAAAATAATAAATAAGTATTATTATAAAAAGGAGGAAAAAGATAATAGTCGTTACAGATTGACGTCCAACAACGTGGGGCGTTAAAGAAAATATATTCTCCAGAAACAACAACAAACCATAATACGATTTAGTCGTTACAACAACAACAACAAAAAATATATATATATACATTTAATCACTTTCTGCTACAGTTCGTTTCTTGATATATATGAGATATTTAAAATTTATATTTAATTTACCTCAAGATGTTATTTTTCCTTTATTTGGAACATGTTTCGAGAACTCCCGTGTTCTCATCCTCAGCCTTCGTGATCTTGCGTCTGGTGAAGTATTTGTGTGTTGGCTGGATGTTATCCTGGTTTCTTGTTGGTCTCTGGTATTTAAAGTGGTATTATTGTGTGTGATTATGGTGTATGTATTAGTATTTTGTGTATTTTCGATGTTGAGTGCTTTGAATATTGTGTCATGTTTGGATTGATTTGTATTTGTTCAGGAATTATGAAAGGTGTTGTTCAGTTATTCCCATAATAAACATTTGAGAAAATTTACAAATATACAAACATAAAATACAAAACAAACTAATACCTGAACAAATACAAATCAATACAAAACATGACACAATATTCATAGCACTCAACATCGAAAATACACAAAATACTAATACATACACCATAATCACACACAATAATACCACTTTAAAATACCAGAGACCAATAAGAAACCAGGATAACATCCAACCAACACACAGATACTTCACCAGACGCAAGATCACGAAGCTGAGGATGAGAACACGGGAGTTCTCGAAACATGTTCCAAATAAAGGAAAAATAACATCTTGAGGTAAATTAAATATAAATTTTAAATATTATATATATATTTAATTTATTGTGGGATACAACAGTATTCAGAATAAGGTAGACTGTAAGAGAACATACCCAAAAATATATCTGTAACTATCGGCACCTTTTTACCCATATAAATTACCTAAACTTGAATGAATGAACAGAACTACATCAGTTAATATGTGCAGCATATAATAAGATGTTAAAGATAGTCAACTAGCATGAGATGTTTCATGTGAGAACAAATATCAGATGGTATTTAATGCATAAGTGCAAAGAATAAGTCATGCATACATGATAAGTCATGCATAGTTTACTCGGTTGTAAACTTTCAAGGGTTTTGTTAATAATAACACTGTTTTTGACTGAACATATGATGCCTTTTATTTATTTTTTTTAACAAAACGTTTTGCCCATACTATGATGAAGCATCCTCAGTGACTCAACGGAGACATAGTTTTCATGCTTGGTTTTTTTTAAAACAAAAGCAGTACGAGATGTGGCCAAAGAAACGCCACTCAGAACTGTACAAGGTAATCCTTTCATCATCACTTAAAAAAGAGATATAATTTATTTAAAAATGTTTCAAAAATTGTGTTTGAAATCGAGATTCTGAGCACATTTTTTGAATTTGGATAGAGCCACTGATGAAAAACATTGTTCCTTACACCAGAAGATGACACCACTTATAATACTGTTGCCAAGAAAATAGTGTTTTTCTTGTCTGTGAAAAAGACAAGAAAAATTTCACCTCAGTGTAATTTTGATTGTAAGATTTAAGTCTTCACTTGTGGGTTTAAAGGGTGGGAAGCTGCATATTATTTCACAAGATGTTTCCATCTGTATCAACTGTATTAGCATGAGATCCTCTAGGTATACTACGGTTTAGAGAACTTAAATGCTACACAACATTTAGTGATGATGAGAAATCATGAAGTATCTGTTTGTCACCTAATCAATTTTTGCATGATCTTTTTTTTTTGTAAAAATTAGTTATTTCATGAAAGGGAGTTTTGAAAATATATAACAGTGTTATAGGTTATACGATTTTCAGAAGACTCGTAATAACCATATTTAGGTATATGTTAGGTATGAAATCCTTTTCTGAAATCTAAACAATTTCATTAATCCTTATTCTACTCCATATTCTGAATTTTTTATTTTTCCTAATTTTGTTGTTTTAGTTTTTCCATGGCAACAAGTAAATAACAAAGCGCAATTCATTTTACTGCATGTCTTTTGTTAAATAATCTTATTATGTTTTACAGTAGGAATACTTTTAATCTTTTGCTAAAAGTAAATGCAAATATGAATTAAATAGTCTGCAAAACTTCAGTGTACATACATGATTATTCAAAGCTTCCAGTTTTGCTCTGAGAATGTAAGTGAAATAAAACTTTCTTACAAAAGGAGCATAATGAATAATGAATAAATGATGTTGGAAAGAAGAAAGAACATAAAACAATGTAAATCAAATAAAAAGTAAAATGTAATTTACAAGAAAGGGAGTTACATGTATAATCAGTGCCGGATTTAAGATTTTTGAGGCCCTAGAGCAAGTTTTCTGAGCGCCCCCCCGCACAGTGACTTTGGGGTAATATATGTACAGCAGAAGTAACTTTATGTCAGATTAATACTATCGAATTTAAGACCAGTAGGTTAGGCCTACCATAAAAAGCGTGCTTTCATTTAGCAAACTTTTTCAAAATATTAAGATACATGCAAAGGATTTGAGCAAATTAATTTAGTTTTTAAGTAGAGTAACTTAACTAATCTTATCCAAAAATTTAAGGTAAAAAAAATTTATTTTTTATTTTCTAGATATAACACATTAATTTTTTCTTATAATTTTTATACATTAAAAAATAGATCTAGATTTCTTTTATTCTTTTGTTAACATACAACAAACTGATGGTAAACTAACATTCAGTGACTATGTACCTTAATGAAATTAATGTCGGGGAAATTTAATAAAAAAATGTTGCGGCAAATTTAGTTTCAAAAAATCATAATTAAATAAATCAAAGTGCCTCCTTCTTTTATAAAAAAATTCTGTTAAAAAATATATATATCTGTAGCTTGTGGCACCCTCTGAGCCTGCGGCCTAGTCAGCCTAGTGGTAATTTGGCACTGTGTATGATCAGCGATAAAAAAAAATGGATTTTATAAGGAAGGGTGTTACAGGGATAATCTGCATTCACCTACATGATGTGTTTTGGACAAATTTATGTTTTTGTTTAGAGTAATGATAAAATTACAAAATAATGGTTTGTGAGGTGCAAGGCACTCTAACAAGCACAGAGATGAGTGAAGGGAAAAATATAAAAAGTAAACATTTTTAAATACTTTGGAGTGCACTTAGATAATAAACAAGGCTAATCAACATGCAAAGGTGGCAGAATAGAAAGAGCATACAAGATATTTTATGGGGAAGAAAGAAATGTCAACACCAAGAGCAGTATACAAAACAGTCAAAATTAAATTTCTGAAAAGTGTAATAGGAGTAACACAGAAAGATATGGAAATTATAGAACATGAACAATTTTATAGGCACAACCAATATTTAGGCATGATGAGAAATGGCCACTGAGATTGTATGGACCCCGACGTGAATGGATGCGGAAAGGCTAGTAAAGAAAAAATGTGGGGAGGCTGAGAGATTTGAAAAATGAATAGGGGACTGAAAAATGAATTTTTGTATACCTACGGAAACGTTGTACCAAAATGGAGAAAAGATAATAAATGACAGACATCTTAATTGGTGTAAAGTATCACATTTGACATTATCGTTAAGAAAAAATAGAAAACATTTATAAGTGAAGAGAGTTAATCAATTTTATATTAATTGATTGTAATTAACAGTCTGTCTGACACTTCTGGGTTAAAAGGTTGAAGATTATACACACTCATACAGATACACACACATACTCACACAAATTAATTTGGTTACATTTGAGTACATTCGTTTCCTAATTTTAAGTTACTATACACACTCCCTACATAGTAAACTTCTGGAATGCTTCTGTCGTTACTGTGATGAAAGTACTCTGTAATTAGCAGATTATTGCTGAGGTGTCCTAATGAAAACATTTATGTCATTTACTTGATATGAGAATTCATTTTTATTTTGAAAATTTTGTGTCTATGGCCTTCTATATAGATATAAAAAGTTACTTCAGTAACAAATTTTATTCTCTAAATCTTATGCAATCAGAAGTACTGATTGTTGTAGCTATAGCAGTGAAACTGATGAGTGTAGATGATGCTAAAATACTTACAATATTAACTGAACACAACACTTCCAATGTCACAAGACACCAATTTTAATGACGGGGCGTTCCTAGCTTATACTGCTGACTAACCCAGTCCAAGTAGAAGATACTGTATATACATAAAAACGACAAAGAGGCAAAGACAGTTTCCACATAATAGTCAGGTTGTGCTTTAAACCCAGATTGAATATAAACTCTTTTCGATACAACAGATATGACATTTTCAATCCTAAAGGTCGTTTTGTTAGCCCTATGAATCCTAGTGTTGTCTTGAAGCAAAATAACACCTTTTGAATGACTGGTGCATATTTTTGAGTTGATTTTTGGTTTCAGAAATCACAGTAGCTTATCGTTTTATCTTTAGATGTGAAGTAAATAAAATATGACCATCCTGTGTAATGTGTTTAACCATTTAATCCATTTAACCATTTTGGAGAGAAAATCTCTCTCTCTCACTCTCTCTATATGTATCTATCTATCTATCTATCTATCTATCTATCTATCTATCTATCTATCTATCTATCTATCTATCTATCTCTATCTCTCTCTCTCCCCTAGTGGAATATTGTTTTGTATGTGTATTCACTAAAAGAGAGAGACTATCAGGAGTAATTTATTACAATTAAATATTTAGCAGAACCCAGTGGATACAATAGAATAGTAATTGACAAACTCCTATGCAAAACTCAAAACAAACAACAGACAAAGGCAGAAAACAACAAATTCATAACACAAACATAGGCTATATCAATAACCACACTTAAAAATATATAATATAAAACTCGTGTTTACTTTTAACAGGTTTGTCTGTAGTAAGTTGTTTATATAACTTATACAATATTTTTAGTAATTTTTTATCATATTCAAGAAACTGATTATATACATATTTTTTATTTACAACGTCATATCACTTTCAGACTCGTATTATTAACAAGTATAGCTTTTCTAAAATCTAGTATATTAGTCTCGCCATCGCTATTAAAATCCACTCTTTTGTCTATGTATTCTTCAATCTCATGTTTGAAAGTGTTCAAAGTATTGTCTATCTAAAGTTTGCTTATTTATACCATCGGTTAAATCAACAGGTTCAGCCACGTTGATTAATCTATTATTCCTAAAGTTACAACACGCAGGTTGTAGAAGCGAATTGGGTAATTTATTATCCACATAAAATTTATTTGCAGCGTCTTCTTGTTCTTTAGGAATTTGTAGTCGTTCGATAACGTGATTCTCAGCATCAAAAGAGTTTCTTTTTTTATTAAATTTAATAGTATTATTTCTTAGATATTCCACATTTACAACATCGAGTTTAGAAACAGGCGAAGCAACATTTGTAACACGATTATTTTTAAACGAATAAACCGGATTATCTTTCACCTTAACCGGAGTTCTATTAATTAAAGAAGTTTTCGTTGTATTTTCAAAATATATTTTATTCACAGCATCAAAAGGCTCTTGTGGATCGGCTAAATTAGTATTGTTTTTAATTTCAACATCAAAATGATTACTATTATTTGATGAAGTAATCGAGTTTTGTTTCATGTATTTCACGTTCACAGCTTCATTATTGGTCTTCGGGACTCCAACATTACACCTCCTTTTGTTATTTATATTAAAATTTCCGTCCTTTGTTAATTTCAATTCCTCACCTAGTGGACCACGTTGAATTTTTGATCCTACCACCAGTTCTCCACTATAGGGTCCGAATTTGTCAACGCTCATTTTGAAAATATTGCTTCAAATGATGCACCGTCTTCTTTTATTATCCCTGCCTCATGCAACCCTTCTATAATCGATAATGTCTCATTGCTATGACCTGAATGGCCGGCGCTTTGAGAAGCGATTAACAATTGCAGTCTTTTACATAGTTCATTTACATCATCCCAATTAACATAATTAGGCTTGTTGTTATTTAATTTTAATAAACCTTGACCACGATTTTCTGGCAATCTTGTACCGGATGTTTTAGATGTTGGTAATTGTGAAATAATTGGTTTAATTATATTCTTATGTTTGTAGTTACCACTGCTTTTTACTCTATTTGTTGATAAATTTAAATATGCTCCTGTTTTACTTATCATATGTGAATATGCGTTTAAGATTTCTTCCGAGTATAAATATTCATCCGGATGCATTGTGAAAATAAGATCGTACAAAGCAGGTGTAACTTTATATGTAAAACCGTTGATTATAATATCATCATTTTCTTCAATTTTCATAGGGTATTTACCCAATATTAAAGTACAACCATTCGTAAAATACGGGCCAAAAAAGTGATCGATATCATGATTATCATCATCAACAAATTTGTGCATATATTGTCTCGCTAGCGATCCTTTAAACCATATATCAATATAAACATCAATCGATTTTCGTCCTTCTGGTGTTGATATCAATTCTTCTGCCGTAGGTAGCGTTTCATATGTTGTTTCTTCTTCACGTGGCAACGGAAGCGGTGTCTTCAATTTAGGATCTGGTACTGGACGTTTGTTGGATAAAGTATCGTTTTCAGATTCTTCTAAAAACCTTTTGTTTTTTAATCGCTCCTGAATATCGTCCATTTCAACATCTACTTCTCGTTCTTTCTCCTTATTTGGCGGTGCAACAGCGCTCTTTTCTTGCACTAAATTTTGTAATGTAGTGACAACAGGCTTTATCGATTTCTCTGCAAGTTGTTCTGCATCAATAATATTTTGTGTTAAAGTCTGATGTTTTTTTCGAATATTCTTTCTTATCTTCACAGTCTCTTTAGCGAGCATCTCACACTCATCTACAAAACGCGACTATCTCGGTGCCATAATGAAAAATAATCGAACGATCAATTACAAATCATTAATATAGACATCAAAACTGTAACGCCCCCCACATCTCACATTGCTTTCTTTATCTATTGCAATAAAATCTTTTTTCCGTCGTGTCCACGCTTTTGTACAAATATCTTTAAACATTTCAAACGTTATATCTGTATTCACGTGATCACTATATAAGTTATATGTTTTAAATTTAAATCCTCCTGTTTAAAAATAATTATTAATTTCGCATTATCACGTATCAAATGTTTTGGTATTCAAACATAAGTTTGACGTATATAAATAACATTGTTTTTTTTTTTAATGTCTGCACATTGTAAAGTGGTTTCTAATGTTGTCCTGTTGCTCACATGCTACATCATCAAATATAATAACCGAATTTGAATTAGCATCATCAGGATGAATCACTTGATCATTTTCAGAAAATTTATAATAATTTATTTCTGACATTTCGGATAAAACCATATCTAAAAATTTATATTTTGTTTGATAGAGCGATTTTGAAAAAAAAAGTATACATTTTCAAAATATAACCCGTTATAGTGGGGAGGCAGATGGCCAAAATGACAAATTTGGCTCACCCTGAAACCTAACTAGCAACCACCATGCTAGATTTTATATTACAGTAGTACAGATGATATTTTGACCGGTGTCACTGTGTATGAGTGGGACCCTCTTTTCTGGACGCCATTTTGGAAAATGGCGGATGCAAATATTTGATTGTTCGTAGTTTGGAAACCACTCAACCTAAAAACTTGATCTTGGTGTCAAATTATATGTTTTTGGGGGCAAGGAATTGTTTAATTTATTCATATATACAACCCATCCCCCATTTTTCAAAATGGCTACATTTATTTTTACACATTTTACTTAATGCGCCTAACCACTATTTGGCATACGTAACAACCATTTTCATAATACTTACAATTTTTGTTTCAGATTATGAAGTAATGATGACGGAACTTTGAAGTCATTATAACTGTGAAACATCTGAAATGAATCAAGCATTGATACCTGTTGCCAGATTACCAGTGAAGCGTAAAGACTTTGAGATAACAAAGTGGAATTTATGCATATTTTGTCAAGTTGTATCCGTGGAAATCTGACAAATGGTGGCAAAGAAGGAGTAAATCGTGTTAAGGAATGCTACTATAAACGTATATCTTATAGTGATGTAAATAACTGGGATGTACTGAAGCGTCTCGAGCCAGACATAGTAACACTAGAGCTAAAAGATCCGAAATGGCATAAAGAAAATTGTTATCCCAGTTTTTGCAGTAAGAGCAACATTGACAGACTTAAAATACGGTTTGAAAAGGCTGTGGATAATCCTATCACAAATATTAGTTCCAGCAGTGATACCGATAATACACAACCCTGCACATCTGTCCCTGCAACAAGGGGGCGAATACCAACTGTCAACTGGTCTTTGTGTATAATTTGCCAACTGAGGAAAAACAAAGGTTCTATCAAATTGCCACAAGTATTAACTAAGAATGGTGAGAACAGTATTCACGAAATTGCCAAAAGCGATGAAGAACTACGTTGTCGAAATGCAGGATTAGATCTTATAGCATATGAAGCAAAATATCACAAATCATGCTACGCCAATCGATTCCAGAATAACACTGCTGATAAAAAAATACATCCATCCAAGATACCAGTTCTTTCGAAATTGCAATGACAATCCTCATAGAGGAATTAGATAAGGGTTTTAAGGCTGGCCATGTGTATTCCTTAGATCAAGTTACTGAACATTATCGTGGATTGGTGGCTGAAATTCAAGGATCCGACTGCTCTTATTGTACACAGAAACTGAAAGGAAGGTTACAGTCATACTATGGGGACCGAATTGATTTTGTCCAACCACTCAGCGATCTCAATCAATGATAAAAGTAATGTGCCTGATGCTTTACTATTATGAAGACTTGTTGTTGCTGCCGATAGTGGCCGAAATGTTGATTTGAAACAGTTACTTCAATATGAATTGCATGATGTCCCACTGTCACTAGCAACATATGACGGATGTCTTCGTCTTCCAAAAAGCCATGCTCGGTACAATTTTGATAGGGGACAATGGTGTAGATATCCTTCCTGTAGAAGAACGTGGTATGCGTACATGCTACATCATTGATGCTATGGGCGTAGTACAAGCACTCGGAAAGCCAAGTAAAGCAAAAACTTTTGGTGATCTAGCAGACTCATTTGTGAAGTTAGTATTGCAGAATTTCTGTGAACACACTACGAGAATTGATGTTGTCTTTGATAGCTACAAAAATAATTCTATTAAATCAGCAACTAGGGCCAAACGCAAAAGCAAGAGCACCCCCCTTGTAAGACGTGACATACAAGATAGAAATGTTCCCTTGCCACAGAATTGGAATGGATTTATTAGTCTTCTTGATAATAAAAAAGCTCTAACTCACTTCCTCTCAAATCAGTTGATGGATGTATCCTCTAAGAAATTAAACCCACACCAGGTTGTAGTGACAGCAGGTGGTTATGAACAGTGTGATAAGGCTACTTCCACATCTGGAATTCTGTCAGATTCATTATTTGCAAACCACGAAGAAGCAGATACGAGGATTTTGCTTCATGCAAAAGATGCAACTAATAATGGATACAGTCGGATTGTTGTGCAATGCAAAGATACAGATGTGCTAGTTATGTTAGTGAACATGTTTCAAGAAATTCACGCAGACGAAGTATGGATGTCCAAAGGAACATCATCACAGAAAATATTCGTCCCTGTGCATACAATATTCTCAGGCATATCAACTGATGTGCGAGAATCTATTATTGGTTTTCACTCAATAACTGGATGTGACACAACCAGTCAGCCAAATGGCATTGGCAAGAAGACTGCATGGGAAGTTTATCTGAAAAATCCTAAATTGCTTGCAGAAATTGGTGTTGGAACATTATCGGATAGTGCAATCAAATTGGCTGAAGATTTTTTTATTAGCATTTACTTGCGTTCTCTACATAATGCAGATACTTCAAAATCAATCAATGAACTTCGGGAATTACAGTTTGGGAAAAAAATCACCAGAAATGCTTCCTCCTACATATGCTTCATTAAAGCTACACATCCAACGTGCACATTACCAAGCATTTGTGTGGAAAAAAGCACTGGAGGCTAAGCCATTGTTGCCTGATTTACTTGATTGCGGATGGTACGATGATAATGGTGAATTAAAACCTAAATTGATGGGAAAAGATCCATTTCCACCCACATACAAGCAGCTCGTGCAGTGCGGATGTACTACAGATTGTGTTCGATCTTATTGTGTGTGTACAGTAAACAAGCTACCATGTCTCAAAGTGTGTGGGTGTTCTCTTGAGCAGTGTAAGAACATATATTCAAACCAGGATGATGAGGATGAAACAGTGTAACTCTTGAATTTATATTCTATACTACACAGGGAAGTTAGGCCCCGCATAAAGGACATTTTTAATTGTGGTTTTCATGTTTGAGTAAAAGAATAAATATCATGTGTTTGAGTAAGAAGAAATATCATTATCTTTTTTAATAAAGGAAGATTGTAATAGTTGAAAAATAATTAAATGAAAGTTCATTTAATGCCATATATTGGTCCTCATTTTGAAAAATGTGAGATGGGCTGTATGTGTGAATAAATTAATGCTTCGTATTGTTTAAATTAGCAGCCATCCTTACTATTTCTTTTATGAATTTGCTAACTGCTACAATTTGTATTGTTCGACAAAGCTTTTCGTCATCGCTAGGGCCTATGATAAGACACCTGACATTATTTGGTAATAAATCGTTATGAACTTTGTTCTTTTTTCCTATCGATTTACCAAAGCTGCAGATACGCAGTTCCTTTGTTTGTTGTACAAACTTCATTTTGATAATAACCAATACAGATTAAATAATACGATTTTTATAAATCCAGCTATTGCTAGATTTATCATATCCCAACCTAGATTGCTAGATTGCTATCCTTGCTTTAATTGCTAGATTTATTTGTTCTGTTCTGACAAATAATTTATTGCCTCTACGCTTTAACATTTTTTCAATTAAAAATATATCTTCAAATTTTGTTTTACTAATTTCTTGTTCGTAAAACCCCCCATCTAATACAATGCCTTTATCATCTCGTAAAATATAAGTTCTGGATACTGTTGGTTTAATACTATCAACTGTAAATATTTCGTTTGTCTAATTGGGTAAATAACCCTTTGCAAATACTTTCTTATATTTACTAATTCTTACTCTATCACCAACTTGAAATTTGGGCGGTTTCTTATTAAGTAGTAATCGATTTTTATTTATTCGTGATAGGACTAACTCTTCATTATGTAAGCCCACATCTATTGCTTTCATCTTAATAGTTCTGTGTACGCTATTATTATATCTATGTAATAAGTCAGGAAGAATTTCAATCCATGTATATTTCCCACTAGAAGTAAATCACTTCCACATATAGTTTTTTAATGTACGATTAAAACGTACGATTATGGACGCTTTTTATCACAATAAGTAGAATAATGGTTTATATTATAATAATCAAGCAGTCGTTGTACGTGTGAATTATAAAACTCTTTTCCGTGGTCAGTTTGTAAATGTTTCATTTTGTTCGCTCGTAAGAAGGGTGAAAGAGCTTTTACAATAACGTTTGAAGATTTTGTTTTTAAAGGAATGGCGAAAGCATATTTACTAAAACAGTTTATTATTTTTAATATATACTTGTAACCTTTATTTAACTTTGAAAACAATATCATGTCTACGAGGTCAGCTTGGTACAAATCGTGGACGCCTTTCAGCTCAACATTACGCGTTGGAAAATTCCGTCTGGCTTATTTGTGTACTTCGTCACTGATAATCCGTCTGACACTCATTAATATTTTAAATACAGGAACCAAGTGATTAAATGGGTTGGAAAATCAGTTAATAAACACATACTATTTCTATTATCACAAATTTTATTTTTATAATTGCGAATTATGTAATTTTACTAGTAAACAATCTGGTGATGATTTTTGGTGTTCAGTCCTGTGCCGCGTTTTTGGGGAAAACTCGGCGTCTCTATAAAGGAGCTTATATTAATGTAATTAACAGCCGTTTTTGTTCTTTACTTATGCGTAACTAAGCGTCGCTAAGATGTACGTTGCGTGTATTACCGGGCGTCAACGCATTCTGGTGGCGAATTAGAGTGAATAGCTTTCTCAGCGCGAGGTCGAGTTAGTTCAGATCTGGGCGGCGTGGCAACAACAGCATCTGCCTGGCGGAGCAAGTCTCTTTGATTGTTGTAAATTCGCTATTCTACATGCATAAATAAGCGCTAAGTGATCTCCGGGCTCCTGACCCAGTTGGAAATTCGATCCTCTCCGCTTGGGGCCATCCATCTGCCACCATGACTTAAGAAAAAAAATAAACCTGAACTTTATTTTGGCCGCCAGGTGAGAAGCTGCTGTACAGCCTGTCACAGTAGCCCCGAGACATCTTCTGGACAAAAGCAGGTGAAATTTAAGCTTTTAAACACACTAGGCCGTTTCAGTAGACACCATGTGTTGTGACATTCACCAGTAAAAAAAAAAAACTTTACTCAGAGTCAGTTATCAATTGTGCTCACGTCCATCGCGACATAAGTTGGTTACAAACTTTATCTCTATAACTCTCAGAATGTAATTACGCCTCAAAATGATTGTGGACCCGGTGTCAGGCCAGTTGTCAGGCCATCATTAATTTTATACTCTTTTCCGGTAAAGGTTGTAGTTGTAATACTTGGGGGAAATCAGAATTTTAGTGATTTATGTGGGTACAGGTTATACATGCGGGGGGGCTTCACCGATTGGTCGGGTCCTCTTACAAGTGAGTATTTTATTGGTATATATATATTTTTTATATAATATAAAAACGGGTTGGGAGTTTTTTTTAAGGGGTTTTAAAGGTTTTTTTACTCTTTAACTTGAGGCAGTTACCTGTAAGAGGCAGTTCTCCGCAGGAACCTGACATATTATTTAATGTTGGATCTGGTTCTTGCACAGGTCTGCGGCCGGGTCAGTTCAGCCTTTGTGAATTCCTGATTTATATATTGTAACAAAGTTTAAACAAAAGATTTAACAATTTTGTAAAATTATGCCGGCTGTTTTAAAACTTAAGTTATAATTGTTTTTATCACTGTTGTAGACAGTTTGAAAATCTTTATATTTTTATATACTTATAATATACAATTCTTTTGATTTTATAAAACCATATAGGCTGCCATGCCGCTCTGACTTTGCAGTTTCTAGTCGTCATGATCCATTCAGTTTTCTTTAAAAATTTTCCTTTTCATTTTAAGGGATTTAAGTTGTTTTGCTTTTTTATGAAATTATACAGGCTGTGCTGGAAACTTAAACTTACGATTGCAGTTTGGGGCAATATGAATAATCCAGATTTTCCTCCCAGTTATATGTGGGTCCTCTAGAATATACAGGCAGTCTGCCAGGTCGAACATATATCTTATTCGTGATGTATATTATATTTATATGTGTCTTTATGTTTCAGTATGTGTTGTTAATGTTAAGTGTTATACGAGGGTATTCAAATAATTAATATGATGTTGATTAAGGAGCTTATGTGATATTTTTAATATATATATATATGTTCTAAGGATGTTTCAAGATTACGAGTTTACTATATTACATTGGTGAAGTTATTTTGGGGGTGGGGGTGGATGTTAAAGAATTGTTGAGAAATGATATATTGAATATGGTAAATTATAAATATTAATTCTATAATGTCAAACATTGGACTTGAAAATATTAAATTGAATATTAATTTATACTAGTAAATTTTGCTTGCGATCGATATGTATATATATTTTTTCAACATGAGTTTTGAGATAATAAACATGGCTATATTGCCGGTTAACAGAGAGTTTAATTAAGTCCCGTCTCACTGGACCCAGCGCCTTTTTGCTTCTTCTAGGCCCTCTGCCTAATTTTAAATATATATTGGCCCCTCTTAAAAAAAAAAAAAATTTTATAAGGCATAAAAAAAATTTAAGGAAGGGTTACATTCCAAGGATCATCGGTTGCTTACCACTCTTCAAGAACAACTTTACATTCTACACAAGTTACTTCATCGCTATTTCCTGAAAAAAAAAAAAATAATACAGTTATGAACGAGTTTAGGGACTATTAGAACTACTATTTGGGATTGGGTACCATTTATATTGATAGGTATATAAATTTGTTCAGTTATCTTTTGCGTTTTGGCTCCAGTGGCTCCCTGTACATTACAATTTTTTACGGGTAGTCTGGGACAACTTTGCAACTGACAATTATCTACAAACTTTGAGCTGACACTGGTTACTTCACTGCCGGTGTCTATCAACGCTCTTACTAAAAGATTACTGATTTCACAATTTATTTCCGGACATTCAGGATAATGGTTCCTACCCATTTCTTGCTCTTCCTTTAACAAGAACTTCCTATCATTCACTTTATTTATATTATCCATTACTTTCTTTTTTACTGTATGAATGGCTTGTTTCACTGCAGGTACTGGTAGATTTAATTTTGCTTCTTTTCTACCTGCAGTGGCTTCCCGTTTCCCGTATTTGCTTTACTAGTAGACGGTTGTGGCTCGGTAGTTGATATGGCTGTTTTACATACCTTATACCCTTTATTTGGTCGTTTTTCCACACCCCTACTTCTACCCTTCTCTTCCAATTCCTGCCGATTTTGGGGATTATTACCCGCATATGGGGTAAACCTTTTTCCCTTCGGGCGTTCATTGTCTCTTCTCATCGTTGGGTAGTAAGTTGGTTCACGATGATTGTCTCTAGGGTGGTTACTCTGTTGAATATTTACACGCTTCAGGTTCCTCTCTAGATCTTGACATTCATCTACGACCATTATAAACTTTTCTAAAGTATCCACACCTCTCGTAGTGGTTGCTACTCTAGTGCGTTCTGAGAAATAACGCGCTAGCTTATACACTAGGTCTCTCTCTTCTATTGGTGGCGTTAAATGCTTTACCTGTGCCATTACATTTAGCACATAGTTGGTTGTTGTCATATTCATTGACGGGTGATAATTACCAAATTCAAGATGATCGCGTACCCTTCTTTGGATTTGAATGTCCCAGTACTGAGCAAGGAATTTTTCTCTGAAGTCGGAGTAGGTTTGGACTCTGTCCGAGATGACTTTCCACCACGTACTTGCCCAATTCTTGAGGAATCGCCCTAACATGTCCTTCTTGTCTTCGTCGTCCATCAGTGGGTTAACACGCGCTACATAAGCCTCGAACAGCTTTAGGAACTCCACAGGATTCTCATGTGAGTTTCCTGAAAATGCAAGGTTTTCCGGTTCTTCTTTATATACGCCACACCTCACGACTTTGGTTTGCTGTGACTTCATTGCCTTAGTCAGATCTTCCCGCATTACCTTTAATTGCTGTTCCACATTTTGATGTACTTCGTCACTGTTAGCCTTACTCTCTACCCTAACTTCTTTAATATTCTCCCCCAGTTTGGTACACTCTTCCCTAGTACTCTGGATTTCTTCTTTATTTAGAAGTGTTTGTGTTTTTAATTCAGCAGTTACCTCGCTGAATTGTTGGTTAATAAGGGTTACCTTTTGTTCTAACCTTTCATAAAATTCATTTCTAAATTTATTAAGTTTTTCGTCTTGACGCCGAAAATTAGTGTTTACTTGTTTTCTAAATTCCTCTAACGTAGTTTTAACCTCTTCGGAATGTTTATCAAACCTAACATTACTCTCTCCTATTTTATTATTAGTACTATCTAATTTACTAGCTAAATTAGATATTTCTTCATCGATTTTAAATGTAGCTTCTTTAATACTTTGTTCTATTTGGCTAGATAAATTTTCGTTTATTTGTTTCATTTCAATAAATAAATATTTATTAGTTTGCTCTATCTTAATAATTAATATCTTATTATCTTATATCTTAATTAATATCTGTTATTATATTATTAACATCATTTATCAATTTTTGATTACTTTCTTCTAAACTTTTATTATTTTCTTCAATTTTCTTTTATAATTCACTATTTGTAGATCCTATTTTACTATTTAATTCCTTTATTAAATTTTGATTATTTTCTTCTATTTTATTATTTAATTGACTATTTGTACTTTCAATTTTAGTACTATTTTCATCCATTTTAGTGGTCAACTGCTTAAGCATTTGTTCAATTGCTGCCATATCTACTGCTGATGATTTAGCCATTTTTATTATTATTAACAAATTAACGTATAACCATTAAGAATTTTTTATTTTAATATTAACCCTTCAACTGTTATTTGTAACCTTGAATTCCACTTCGTTTCTAATTAATTAATTTTAAAATTTAAACTAGTCACTCGGGTAAAAACAGCACCAAATTTATATAACTTTCTTTATATAATTTGTCAACTTAATCGAGCCCTTAGTTGGCCGCCATTTATATATACAACTTATTTCTATATATAAATTGGGAGTTTAATCGTGCCCATTAATTTGCGGCGTTATTTATATATAACGCTACATTTATTATCTACCTGGGCGCCAGAACAAATCCCAGATACAGATGACACGGATACAGCTTAGCTCAGAACATAGAGACACACAATCTCAGGATTCGTTCAGTGAATGTGGATTCAAAGGGAATCGTTACAAATAACACTTAAGGTTTTGTGGAAGGTTATTTAATCAACGTTTAATTATTTTGTTAATTATTTAAAATTGCCAAGTTTAGGACTTATTACTACCTTAACTCTTATAATTAATGAGTGTGCGTGAAAAGTGAAGATTAAAACGTCGAAACGACCTATTGTTTTTATCTGGTTCGCTTGAGAAATTTTATATCTCCCAAACCAGTGCGAAAGAACAGGTCTGCAATAATTTGCACGTCCAATACTATACTCCACTTTCCATTCAACACTCCTATACGAACTTAGAACTAATTTTATTAATTAATTACAAAGTGTGCGTTTACTTAGTGTCTTTAAAATAGTTTATTCCTTTTATTATTTATTGGTTATTTACTTCATTGATCAATGAATCAATTTCTTACTGTTTGATGCGTTGGCCGAAGATCGAAATCCGTTGAGGTCCTCCTTTGGATGGTACTGCACAGTAGAAATGGTGTTGACCAATCTTGTAGAACGATGATCAGGCAATTACAGCTGCTGTAGCTCTCTGTTGCACAGGTCACTTCACAAGCGTTAATTAATTAATTAATTAATATTTTTAATTTATTAATATGGTGTTACACAGTGAGAATTGTTGTAGAACTGTACTCGTTCCTCTTCAACTGCGGACTACTTTTCGTACTGCTTAAATAAAACTTTGCGATGTTGTGAAATTATGCATGTAACTTACACACGTCTAACGCATTGAAGCCCCGAACGAAGAGTAATTCTTTTAACGGGTTTGGGTGAGCGCCAGTTTAGAATACAGCCTTGTGATTGGCTGTTCCAAATCATGCAGCTTTCTGCAAGTTGAAACACTATTCAACCTGTGGAAAAAACACCCCTCGACAAGTCCGTAACGGCTGAAAATTTCTACCTAAAATCGTACTTCCTGTGTTTGCAAATCGTTTGATTACTGGTATTTGCAAACGTGTTTTCAACGATCTGACCAAGAATATTGTTGCTTACGTCTTCATCTGTGTGTGTGTGAAAACACCTAACCTGTACATAGCCTAATTCTCTCGGTATTTCATTTGGCGTTCTTCTTCTGTGTATCTTCTGTAATTGTTAATTATATTAATTGCGATTTTGATTGCTTATAGAGCTTTAATTTCTGAACACAATGCAGTTTTTAGAATTTCTGTATATTTATTGGTTTTGAAGTTATCGCAGGTAGAACTGCAAAAATGAATTGACTAAAATTCACGTCTGATCCGGCCGCGTGCTTCACTTTGACGAGGTTAGAGTGAGATAATTGCTTATTATACGCTCTCTGTCTTGCTTACGGCGCACAGACTGTCCCTCTCATATAATATATCAGTCAGATATGACGACATATGAATCGTTATAATATATATATTGCAACACATTTGTGTACAAATTTATATGTAATTTAATTTGTATAGCCCCACGATCTTAGAGCGCCAATTATGCAACATTTTAAATACCAACATTTAAGTGCATTTTAAAATTGTGGAGTCCCTCGTTCTTTGGGACGCCAAAAGGTGACAAATTACCCTTCTTTGTGTATTTTAATCTGTACATTAATTTAACTCATACTCTTTTTATAACCTTCCTATAATGGCGTGTATGTATTTGGGGTTCAGGTGTATCTGTAAACTTGTCAGGTATGACTCTATGTAACTTGTAACGTTATTTCAAATTTATTTAATAATAATGAAATTGTGCGCAAGGCACTTGATTCGACTTAAAAACATTCATTATTGCTTTGTTACTATGCCATAAGGCTTACGCTGTATACATCCTTACTGAATAAATATTCTATTCTAATAATTATTTTATTAAAAATATCATTTCCTGACTACTCAGACAATTAGTGTGTTTCTAAATATCAATGCTTAAATATCTTTTTCTTTAGATATTGTAACGAAATTCAAAATATTAATAGCTACTGAATTTATCTTTCTTTTTCAGTACTGATTTATAAAACTCTACTTTACTACTTGAATGCTTTGCATTCTTTTCATTTCAATACTAATTTGAGCTCTTGTTTACGTTAATCTTACTTCGATATTATCTACCATTTTAACTCTACATTTACAAGAAACATTGGCTTTTAACTTTAAAATAAAACAATAATGTCTTTAATTGTCTTTGATTTAATTGTTCGACTAAGAGATAAATAAGTTGTTTATCACCTTATTGTTGTCAACCATACTCAATCGCAATCGATCCATCTGTAATCGTCCTCGTCTCGAACTCCAGCATCAATTCCTCTTGTCCAGCGTCGCTTCTCTTGTCCAGCGTCGTTTCCAGACTTCAGTAATGTTCCTCTTGTCCAGCGCAGTCGTCTCGCTCTCTGGAACTAAGTCGTCAGCTCTCTCGCTCTCCGGAACTTCATGTTACTTCTTTTCGTGCTGTTTCGGACGTCAGTTGATCATCTTATATGGATTTTCTTCTCATGTAATTCACTTACTATTTAAAAGTGATTGTATTTACAACTCAGTTACATAGTTGTATGTAACTGGAAGGATGAAACTATTTTCAAAAATAAATACTCCGTGCGGACGGGCAGAAGCTCCCGCTGCAAATGTGGGGTGATCAAAAAAGATACAACTGTAGCGTGTGTGTCCTATTTATACCCACGTCTTGGTTAACACCTGCAGTTGTACGAAATCGACATGTCTGAAATTGTCTCTGGGTTTTGTTCCCCCACTCCTCGTCAATTTCGCTATTTCTTATATTTCTGCGAATTGCAGAGTCCTGTAAGTATACTCTTATACCCATCTTATAACTATTTTCACTACACATGTTCACTGTACTTTTGAACATTGTAGCTTAACCCTTTCGATCTGTACACAGTTATTTCGCCACTACACTCGTACGGTGTGTCCCTTTCACGTGGTTTTCGTACACAGTATGTAGTTAATTTTAATACAGTTTATTGTGTCTTTGGATTTTACTCCTTATTTATAGTTTATGAATAATTACGGAAAAACAGTAATTACGCAATTATTCATACTGGGGTAGCAAACTCGCCTGCATAGACCTGGGTCACACACACATGCAAAATACTGTTGTACACACTTTCAGTTACATCTGTGTGTGTGTACAAGTCGATTCAGGTCGAAACACCTGTCCGTATTTGTGTCTGAGCCAAGCTTGCAATCCCTGACATACTTACGTCTAATACATTATTAATTATTTTCCAATTTATTATGTATATTTAAATTTTTACATTCAATGCTCTGTACAGCACTTATCTGTACTGTCGCAATATACCTTCACACAGAAAGCTTATGATGAAATATATTTAAAATTTTATAAATAGGAAAAAAAAATATCTAAGCAAATTTTTTAAACTACAAATCCTTTATTAATTCTTTTATAAATGATCTTAAAGTTGAGTCTGGTCTATCGACCATAGATTTTAGTTTAGTGATTTCTCCAGGTGTTAGTTTTTTGGTAAAAATTAACCATTTATTTAGGAGATTGTCCTCTTGTCTTGTTAGCTCCTGTTTTATAAGCTTAGGTGATACGTTCATCCTATCTTCCTCAAAATAACGATCCATCGGTCTGTCGGTATGAGTGGGCGTTAACGGTTCGAACAGCCACAGGCATGCTCTGTGTAAATCAAATACTGTTTATATGCGGTTTTTAAAACATGTTCATAAAGTCGAACACATGCTGTTTTTGCAATGCAAGCTAATTTTCTTGGGTGTGGTTTAAACGAAAGGTCAACCAGCTTTCAACGCTTACTCAACATACATTCACTTTCTGAACGCGTGTCATTACACAATATCAGCATGATGTCCTTGTGTGTTGTTTAAATAAAAGGTCGATTGATCGCTTTTTTTCTTTACCTTAAATAGTTGTTAACTCAGTATAAATATTTCTTTGCTTTTTCCTTTGTATTATCAACCTCTGTTTAGATCCTTTAACCGATATAATACATCATCCTTTACGCATTCTAATCCAAACACTGAAAGATTATTTCTTTCCGTTTTTGATAGCTTACCAGTAAATTCGTTTCAGTAATCGCAAAAGTGGTATTATTCTTAAAAAATATATATTACCATCTATGAACCTAAACGTTGAATCAATATTAGTAGGTATCCCTGGAAAACGTTGAGATATATAACACCACGATCTAATGGTAAACGAACACTCATCAACCCCTCTAAAATAGTTATCATTAAGAAATATAAATGAAATATAAATGTTTTACCTGTATAACTATTGAATACAGTACACAATTTATTTGGTTGGATATTAAACAGAGATAAAAGATATTTTGGATAACCGTGAATTAATCGAAGACTTACTAAGTCAAACATATAAACAAGCGAATCAACAAACATCACTATCTCACCAGACGGGCGTTGATAGACGGCTAAACTTTTGAAAAATTATTTTGTAATAATGTTAACCAATCTGTTAAAATAATCGGTTTTGAATATATCATATCATCAGTGTTTACTATCCATAACCATTTTTCGTATAATATATATAATCGTTTGTCTGCTATTAAAAATGTGTTAAGGTTTTAAGGCGACAAAGAACAATTATTAGCGACAATAGAATAATTATCTTCTTCTTCAGTTGGTGATATAGATGTTGTAGAAACTGGTGATGTATTTTGTTGTGGTTTACCATAGAAATTTTGGATCGCCAAAACATCATCATCGCTTGATTCAATTTCGCCGTTATAATATGCAAACATAACAAAATCCGGTACATAACCTTTTCGCATGCCCGATTTCGTGAATTAAAGTTGAAAAAAGATTTGTATAACCAGATGAATTTTATCGCTAGAATACGACCATATATCATCCTCGTCCACATGAATTTCTCGTCTTCAATTTGCATAATCTGAAAAAACGCGTGCGCTGGGACCCCGATTTGCCACCAAACTCTCTCGTACACTGTGTTAATTGAGTTTGCATCATGTGTTTCAGACGTGTATTAGAAATTAAAATGTCCGTATTCTTTCTATCATGTTTAAAACGAATACCAAATTTTTGTTCTCTCACTACAAAAGCTTCACTTGTTAATTCCAAAACCTCCTGATTAGCTAAATAATAATGCCATGTAACCAATGGTTTATTCCATATAAAAGCCGTTAATCGAAAATCGGATATATTAACTTCATTACCACATCTGGGTTTTAGCATCAAATCTTGGGTTTCATTATTTAATTTTCCATCAGTAGGTAACTTGTAATATTCTTGAAAAATAAGTAATGCTTTTGAAATATTCGTTTCATTTATTAATTTTAAGAACTATTATCTTTCACTTCAAGATAACCATATTTATATAAATATGATTTTACTTGATCCGACGTTATATTATCCGTTAAACAGTTTGTTAGTAGCGGTGAAATAAATACTAAAATTATAATCATTCTCATGTTCTTCAATCGAACACAACACAAACAACTGTCGGTTAAACACTCCTGAAATATAGTAATATTGAAAAACAAGCGCGCCATCTAGGAAAACGAAAAAATAAAAAACTTTATATCTAATATTTTTTTATTTATTCAGTATCCAATTTTCAATACATCTATATATATATCTGAAAACGTCTTACCACTTATATCTAAATACATAATATTACACATTTCGGCAATAGCTTTAAAATAATAATTTTGTAATAAAACATTCATCTGTTGCTAAATTAGTGTCAAAACCATTTTTTTTAATTATCTTTCCTTAACACTTTTAATATCTGAATCAATTAAAATCAACACATTAGATGATTTAAAATAATCTAACTTCCATGAAGGTATAATTTCTTGCAACTCTTGAAAACTTAATTTCTCACATTTTTATTAACTATACCATAAACAAATTAGGCGACGCGTAATCTATCACAACACATTATCTTATATTTTTTCCAATTTCACCATTTAAAAATAGCTGTGTCTGATACATAGAGTACCAACTAATCGTATTAAATTGTATTCCATTACTGCGGGTATATAACTCTGGAAATTCATTTCGCAACTGAGCCAAGTCAGATGAGGATGTAAAACAAACGGTATTTTGATAAAGATTTGTTAACATATTTGATTTGAAACATGCTGCTGTCCCATCTAAATAATATACAAATCTTCCATATATAACTAGTATTTTAATATATCAAAATATACTATCCTTCCCTTTGGTAGACTGTTTCTAATTACTTCATCACATTTCGGCGACCACTTCTCATGTAACCTCGAACGGATCATCACCAACTTTCCAAAGACGTAATTCGAGGCCGCAGGAATAACAGCGTAGTCTGTCATCCGGTCTGCTATTACCACAGTCACAACAGTCGTAAGAAGCTCGTGGATAATAAAAAAAACCTATGACGGCTGAAGCTAATAAAGAAATATATGATAGGAGCCAATTTCTAAATGATGACCTCCTCTCGTATAACTTAGTATATGATTTATCAGGAGCGGATATTGAATCAGCAACGTCGAATTTCACTCTTCTGCGGGTAGATGTACAATCGGTCATACTGCGCTGTTTAAACGGACAGTTCTCCTTATTATCACCGGTTGGCCGATTCTTTTCCTCCATTATACAAAGTAAAAATAAACGTGACTTTCAGTATCACGTTTTACTATATAATGAAAATCGTTACATATAAAAAGTAATATATTAGAATGCATGTTCCGAAAGCTATCTGGAATTAGGTGAAAGAAACGATCTCATGTGATTCAAAAAACACGTGTAGCGAAACGAATGTGCGTCAACGATGTTGAAAATTTTTCTATCACAGTGAGAACGCGTGATTGGAGATCACGTTGCTTACATGTGATTAACAAACATGTGTACCCACACATATATCTTCCCTGTCATAGTGTTTGACATCATAACCAACCTCAGCCTTGACTTTGACCTTGACCCCGACCTTGACCCTGACCCCGATCTTGGCCTTGACACTGACCTTGGCTTTGGCCTGGATCTTGACATCTACCTTGGTTATCTTTGTTTACTTCCGGGGGCATTGACCCTGTCCTAGGACCTACAAACAAATACTACTGAAATTAAAAGTAATTTTTTGTAGGTACACAAATGTACAAAGGCTATTCAATAATCAACCACAGACTGGGTGGTAAACATGAAACGTTTGCAATAGCAAAACGTCGCATACGCAGTTGCAACTACTATCATTTTTCTTTTCGCACACCAATTTTCAAGAGCAACCTCTCTTGCCAATTTTGAGGTGTATTGTGTTATGTAATGATACCTATTGTCTCCTGCCAGGTACGTTTGGTACTGTAATAGAATTGATTGGCAATATCAGATGAGGAGGCTCTCAACCAATTAAAAGGCGAGACGGATATTGTCTGGATGCGGCCATGTCAGTGCATAAGTGTTGCACCCAACAATCTGGTGTGGACAGCGGTGATACTGGCCAGTCACCATCGAATCACGTTAGTATGGGGTCCTGAGGTTTCAGTGTGACTTAATAAGATCTTCGACCACCCTTTGTTGGGAATTCCCCAACGTGGGACTAATAATTATTGCGGAGGGCAGCCTGCATGGACTTGGGATGCTTTTCCTTCAGCAGAGATCACACTTGGAAACTTGTGGGCAACCTTTTGAATGCATTGCTGGGAAGCAAAGCAAAGCCAGTACACCATCAGATCTAATCTGGACAGGGATGTTGTCTTGTTATCAGGGTTAAAGTGTGATTGATAACCTAAGACTTAATAAACTTCACTGACGGCGTCAAACATTGGCTGGGTTCTTTGGCCGCAGATTTTCCAATGAGGCAAAAGCTGGTGGCAAAATATAATAACTGCCTGAACTTAAACTTAATTAGTGACAATGTTACTATATTAATAGTAATTAATGAGCAATATTAATATAGATATGTATGTAACTTTTTACATTTTCTTGCAAGCCACTCAAAGGGTGATTGTTAAATAGTTCTCTTAATATTCATTCCTAACTAAATTAATTTTCTTAATCCCACAAGTACAATATATTATATTTTCTTCTCCTCGGCCATCCCATGAAAATTTCCACTTCCTACTAAATTTCTTAAAAGCTTACAATAACCTGTGACTCCATTGGCTGTAGCATATAATCCAGTTACACCTGGAACTGAATCAGCATGTTTTCCATACCAGCCTGAAATTTTACCTAATGGTTTTTCATTTCGTCAGCGTCTTACAGGACAAGTACCAAGTTGTCAAAATTTTGTAAGCAAAATTTCCAAGCGTTCATTTATCTGAGATTGATGGGGTAAGCTGTTTTTACTGTACAAAATATATGTTTAGTTATGTCCAGATATAATACTTACTACCAAAGCAGCCATGGCTTCTGGGAAAGGATTCGAAAACTGGATAATTGGCAATTGAAAAGTTTAAAAGCCATGAACAAAGTGCTACTCATGCCGAAGCTGTATTTAGCTATGCTCAACAAAAAGCCCCTAATGAAAGACGGTTGTCAACAATTAAATCTGAGGAGTAAAGGTTCCTGTAGATTCATTAATTGTTATTATTAGTACTCTTAAATATCTCGTTAGACAGCGACTGGATATTAAGAGGTCAAACAAATTTTGAAGGAAATTTTACGGCTTCCTGAAAGTTTGCAGTGATAACAGTTAGGCAGTGGTTGTGAAGTCATCAGAATTATATATAGCCTGCGTTAAAAAATTAAATCACCCAGAACGTAAGAAATGAAATAATTGCTAATGTCACTAAAAAAATGTATGGTAACAAATCGTACAATTTATTCAATGTTTTGTGATAGTGTACAAGATATTTCAGGACATGAACAAGAGAGTATCTGTGTTTATTGATGTGATGATAACCTGAAACATGAAGAATCTTTTATGGGTTTCTATAAAAATGGGATAACTTGTGATTCGGACACAGCATCATTCATCTGTGATGACAGACCTATGATGGAGCTGGGAATATGAGTGGCATCAATAAAGTTGTACAGGCCAACATAATTCAGAAGCAGCCTTTTGTTGATTATGTGCACTGTGCTACTTTTTCTGTAATTTAGTCATAGGAAGTTATGAATCTTCTAGAATAGTAAAAAACGCTATGGAATGGACCCATCAATTAGAAAGTTTGTTTTCAAATATTAAAACAAAATCTGTGTTTATGCATATCCTTGGAGTTGTCTTAATGTAGGCTAGTTGTCAGAATGTAGTTAAGGATCTTAACATTGGCAAGATCAAGTCACTGTGTCCCACAATATTCCTTTGTCAGCGGCAACAAGTAAAGAACATTTTAAACATTTAGGAATTAGTAATTCTGACTGAACTAGGGTAACAAGGATATGGCGATGCTAGTTGTCTACTTAGTGTATTTGAAAATGGAGCAGCATATCTTGGTTTGATCATGGGATGAGACACAATTGAACTTCTAGAAATTTTAAACAATCGAATAATAGAACTGCGGCAAAGCTTTATAGATCAGTTGAACACATCATTGATGGATTGAATGGTCTGAGGAAAAATAAAAAGTTTTCATATGCATTTAGATAATGTTTTGTTAAGGTTTGTGAGCTTGGTTTGGGAGCGTTGAAAATTCTAAGACAAGAGAAATTTCTAAAAAGAATTATTGGAACAACTGACCTGCACGTTTATTGTCTGTCATGTAAAGAATACTGTAGGAAAGAGTATTCTGAAGTCATACGCAGCTGTAGGAGGGCTTCAAAATTAAGTTATGAATCAGCCTGAGATGACGGAATAGTTTTTGCTAGAAAACATTCACTTGCAAAAGGAAGGACATTTATCATTAGCCCCTCATCCATAAATTGACACATCAGTTAAAGTAGAAATAGAACATTTTCTACAAAGATGCAAGCTGACAAGTTTACTAGATCGGAGGATAGCCTTGATCTCGATGACAAAGGGATCAGAGATTTTTGAGAAATGTAGAAAGTTTAGTATGTCTTCTGCTTGTGTTCCCAGCATCTTGTTTTTTGACAGAAAGAAGCTTCAGTGCTCTCTGAAAACTAAATACTTACCTTAGGCCCGACTATGACCCAGACAAGGCTCAACCATATAACACTATGCTACGTCACGAAAAGATATTTGGACAACATCAACAATAAGAAAATAGTCAAATTATTAAAGTATTTATTCCTAATGTTGATGCAAGGAGAAATGTTTTTGGAGATTTTTATGATTAAGTGATGCTAAGAATATTTTGAATTGTCAAACTGTTTAATAGTTTTATTGTAGTTAACAGAAAAGTTACCAAATTAATGTCAATACTTATTGTAAATTATACTGAATTACTCTATTTGACTAATGATATGTATAATACTGCTGACTCGGAACACCAAATTTTTTATTGAACCAGTTTTCGCTTATTAGTTGCTTCATCAGAGGCTGCCACTGGGAGCGCTGTCCGTCTTGTTCTTGGTGATGGCGCCGTCGTTTAAATATCGATGTTGTGTGTGTGTGTGTGTGTGTGTGTGTGTGTGAGATATGTTCGAATACTATGCTTTTTTCAATTGTGTTTGTTTGTTTATGATGTCGTTTTTATGTGTTTCTGTGTGTTTGTATATTTCTAGATATTCAACAGTGTCTAGATTTAGGCCTTTTGTGTGTACGTATAGAATATACATGTTTTCGTTTATGTTTGTGTATGTATGGGTTACTTCAATGAGGTGTTTGCAAAACGTGGATGACGCTATTAGTTAATTGGGTCATTAGTTGATTGGACTATTTTTTAATTAGCCTACTATAATTTTAAACTATTAGTTACTTGGACTACTAGTTAAACGGGCTATCAGTTGATTGAAATTTCATCTAATTGGACTGCTATTATAATAAACTAGTACTTAATTGGAATATTAGAAAATAGCACTATTATTTAATGGGGATATTAGTTAAATGAACAAGTAATAATTTCAAGTATTAGTTGTTCATGTTTTTTAGGCTATTATTTCATTGAACTACTATTAATTTCAACAATTAGTTAATTGAGTTATTAGTTGATTAAACTATTGTTTCATTGGCCTGCTATTATTTTAATTTAGAACCTAATTGTGCTACTAATTAATTGAACTACTATAATTTTACACTATTAGTAATTTTAATTACTACTAATTTAGAGTATTAATTGATTGGGCTATCACTTAATTGAACTAATGTTCATTGCGACTATTAGTTAATTTTACGATTATTATTTCAATAAACTTATATTAATTTTGACTATTGGTTAATTGAACTGCTATTAATTCCAACTATTAGTTAAATAATTTCAGCTGTTAGTTAGCGTATGTAGTTACTGTAGATATGTAGTTAGTTAGCTTATAGCAGTTAGATAATTACTTTGATAGCTACCTACGTAAATTCAGTGGCAGTGGTCATTTAGACTGTAATCGGTGGCTTAACAAACAGTTAGCATGCGATGCTTAAATTGCTAAGAAATAGTTGTTACTCCGATCTAATAAACAAACTTAGTTACTGCGATGAAAAATACAATAAAGTAAAGTGTGACTAGTCGTGAATTCCACATGATAATAAAACAAAATAAATAAAACAAACTATAAACTGAATGTTTTATTTTAATTGGTATTTTTCGGTGAAGGGTTTGTGGGGATCGGTCAAAACGTATAACGCATATTTTAAATTATTTTTGTCGACGTTTCGATAATATTTATTGTCATCATCAGGACCTGTGTATGAACAAAAAAGAAAATGTCCAACACATCACTTATTTAAGTGAACTTGTTTGTGTATGTGAGTGTGTGTGTGTGTGTGTGTGTGCGTGCGTATGTGTGTATTCGTGTATATGTGAAGGAATTGTATTGTGTTTGGCATTTTCTTTTTTATTCATACACAGGTCTTGATGATGACAATAAATATTGTCGACACAAATAATTTAAAATTTGTGTTATACTTTTTGACAGATCCTCACAAATTATTCAACGAAAAATTCATTGGTTGACGGTCACTACGAATGTAAGGATTTAATTTGTATTGTAACACTGTATAATGTACTGCTCGGTGTGATTTGTAAACACGTTAACAATAAAATCCGTCAGTTTGAATATAATACAAAGTCCTTCATTGGCGTACAAGAAATACGTCGTTGGTGCACAGATTACAAGCATACGACTTTCTCATATTTAGCACTCTTGTCTAAAATGTCTTTGATGATGATGACATATAACACTGTCGTGGAAATAGAGAAAACCTACAGAAAGAACAGAACGTAATAGAACTAGTTTTGTAGAATCAACAAGTAACGAGAGGGTCCTTTTAACAACACGATGATGCAACAACGGTTAACTAGATGCAAGGAAAACGTAGTGTCACGCATCCCAACTTCGTCTTAGGCTTGGATTCTAATTTTGGATTATCAGCAACCTATTGATTTTTGTTGGCGGTTGTATCTTTTCTCACGTTTTACGAAGTTGTGTAAATTGTTCATTTCTTTTTAACTATGACTTAGTAAACATGACGAGACAAGTGGTGAGTATTGGTTGTTTTGAATACTGCATAATAAATTATTGTATCTGTGCAAAGAAATTAAGTAGATGAACTATTAAGTAGAAAGCATATGGACTAAGTAGGTGGAAATTAACTATATAGACCTTGATTTGTTTTAATTCCTTTGCTGTTAATTTATCTCTTCCAATCTCAAACTTGATATTTCCATACCACACGGAACATTCCTTTGAATTATAATTGAAAGACATTAATTTTATTGTATATTTACGGTTGTAGTATAGTTCACTAAAATTTAGATGAAATTTCGGCCGGCTTACAACTAATCACAGTTATAGTAGATAATATTAGAAGCGTAAATTAAAAGAGGAGCTGGTGACAGAAAAGGAATTTTGATTTAAAAAATCTAGGAAACTGGAACAGTTTTCTTCTAAAATAAAATCTGCTGCACTGCTTCAAAAAAATGTGTAAATTACAAGCCAACTAGCACCTTGTCAAACGAGCTGTCAAACGATGAATACATTTCTGTATATTTTGTCTCTTTATATTGACGAAATGTTGAAAAAGTTAAAGAATAAATCATCATGTGTTGTCAGTCGTCTCAAAACAGCTTAAAATAAGAGAAAACGCTTGAGAACTAAAAAGAAAATAATATTATTGGTATTTGAAGCTAATTATTAGTTACAGAATCAACGCCATTCTAAGCATGCGTAGAAGATAATGCGCGATCACATTGCAGCAAAATGTAGGTAAACGTTTTTGCTACATTCGCTGCGACAAGTGGATACAGATTATTGTCTACTGACTGCTGTATAGATACGCTTATACCTGACTAGCGTTTGCAATGAAAAGGAAAACTTAAAGTACAACATTCCAAAAACAAGAGAACTTTAGGTACTACAATATTAACACACACGTTTTAGAAACTGTATAAACTGTAGCTGCACGTACTTTTGGTATAGATCAGAAACCTGAGTTATACTAAAACATTCAAAATCTAACTTACCTCTGGAAAGGAAAGTATTACTTTACAAAGGAATCATAAATCCCGTCTGGACGTACCACATATAACTGTAAGGATTCACCATACAATCAAGCGTAGCTATCATAAAAAAAAGCTGGTTTGAGATATTGCGTTTTACAGATGCCTTTCGTCAAGGCAGTCCTATAAAAAAGAATTACAAAAATCACCAGACACTACGAAAATATATCGGCATCCTGATAAACTGACTTCTGAAACTGACTGGTCAGCGAACCTAACAGGAGGACAAAAACCCCATTATTGGAAGAGAACTCATCACGACAAAATTAAAAGTTGTAGTTCCCAGCTTATTGCCTCATAGGGCATATTGCATTTTGAAGGTTAATAAACTAGTGAAAAAACTGAAAGAAATAATTTATCAAACTCAAGCAGTGTAATTGAAATTTCCTGGAAATATAGATGCCCTTATTATTAACCATAAATGATAATATTACCACACCAGTGATAGTAATCGTGGTACTACAACCACCATGGTCTGTATACTGGACCAAGCGGGTACAGTATGGGCACAGAATTCATGACAGCGCGTTATCTACGAAGGGCTTTGCTTACATACCCGTACCAAAGAGGGGGCGACAAATGAGATGCAAACCTTACACTTCACTAGATGAACAACTTACATTAACATTTACAAAGTTTAACGTTTATTTAACGTTTACAAAGATAAACGCTGTCAACACAGAAGTACTTTGACAATTACTGAAACCAGACTATTCACTTGTATCAGGAAAAAACCTGTTTACTAAGAAACATAAGTAATAACAACATACGATACCACTTCACATACTTGTTTACTAAGAAACATAAGTAATAACAACATACGATACCACTTCACATACTTGTTTACTAAGAAACATAAGTAATAACAACATACGATACCACTTCACACACTATATACACATATTGTACATAGAAGAGAGGATATTAGTGTTTACTTCATTCACACGCTCGCGCTGGCACACACATTTAATTATATAAACGTGGGACAACACGGGCTTTCTTCTGCAAATTGTAAACATCCAAGGATGTAAGCAAAGCGCTATAAACTATGTCATAATCTCATTACAACGTTAGTAAAGGAAAAGCACTTGTGTCACTTCGGGGGGAAGATTGCAAGTAAGTAATTATGCACTAGATTGCTGTTCCAATCTTCCTGCAGCTTTAATTTAGTTGGAAAATTTAATTAACACACATTCCGTATTCTCATGTAGCACATCATCCTGTAACAAATTTTCATTATGTCAAGTGATTTATGCATGGCATAAGAGGGATTAGGGGCTAAAAGGGAGAGTCATTTCCTCCACTGTCTGACAAAGAATAGTTAAACCTAAATTTAAACGGAAGAAAGAAGCCTCATAAACCGGTCATTAACTATGACCAGACTTACAGTTACAGTAAAAATACAGTAAAAGAAAACTTGAATTTTAAAACAGTAAACAATTAGGTAGTCAAATAGATATGTAAAAAGTAAAGTTTTTAATAATGCAAACAAAATCAAAGAAAAAAGTGTTTATAAATAAAACGAGAGAATAACAAAATACCAAGAATTTCGTTTTAATAATGAAAACAAGAACAAAGGAAAAGTGTTTATAACAAAACGAGAGAATAACAAAAGAATTTTTTTCATTAGCCCGTTCACTATCCCCTTCCACTTTTTAAACATAAGTTATGAAGTCCATGCATTCAAAAGTCTGTGGGGAAAAGTCGTGTTTTCTTCCTTTATGTACTTTGATGTATATACAACCCGCAGTCGGAAGATAGATAAAAACCTGTATTGCCAATAAAGATAAGTAAATAATATAATGTGTAGACAAAGAAAAATTACTCACAACATTTCTCTAGAATCTGGCATAAGCTAAAAATCTGGTTGTTTGTTGACCTGCTTTGGCATAATCCACACTGATAATCTCCTATTGCCTTCTCTACAAATGGTGCCAGTATGCTAAACAAAATTTTGGAGAACACTCTGTAAGCGGTGCTTAAAAACCTGATTCCCCTACAGTTGGCACAAGATGCCTTTCTTGTGGATGGGGCATATAACACTCAGATTCCATTCTCTTGGAACGGTTTCTTCATTCCATATCTTTTACACTAATTGTTGTAAATGCTTAAAGATATACTGCGCCAGCATTCTTCAATAATTCTCCTTGGATTAGATCTATCCCTGGTTCTGTGTTGTTCTTCAGTTTCTTAACAGTAAGTTCCACCTCCTCTATAGTTAGTGGTATTACTTCAATTTCTAATCTCCCTTGAATTACTACAGCAACCTCCTCAATTCAAGCTCAATGGAGCCGTTAAGCAGTTCATCAAAATGTTGCGACCGTCTATCAAGTATCAATTCATTGCTACCTAATATTTCTCCATCCTTGTTTCTGCATAATGTTGTTCTAGGCTGGAATTCTTTACGACTCTTATTTAACCTTCGGTAAAAGGCTCTATTTTCATTCATTTCTCTTAGATGTTCCAGTTCCATCAGTTTTTGTCTTCCATATTCCTTTTTTTCATTTTATGCAATCTTATTTCCTCTCTTCTTGCTTTGGGGTATTCCTCTACTGATTTTCTCGTGTGATTCCTTTACAACATTCTTTTATATGATTCATTTCTAAGTGCTGTTATGCACTCACATTCTATGTCAAACCAGTTATTGTAATTTTCCCTACTTACTCTTCTTAACACATGTCTGCTGCGGTGGTTAGTGAATCCTTGAAACTATTCCAGACATCATTAAGGCCTTTATTAGTTAGAACATTTGTTAGGTTACTACTAACCATTTCAAAATATCTGTTTTTCTTATCTGGTTCTTTTAACATTTCTCATTTAAACTTTTTTTGCCTGGAATCTAACTCCAGGGATGCAATGGGAATTTTTCGACCCAGTCACAAAGGTTAGAGAAGAGCAAACTATATTATGGGTAGTGTAATGCTTTATACTGTAGGTTCTTATTACTTATGTAGTGCAACTACTGTAATGTGTACTAAAGCAGTATAAAATGTATATTCCTTGTTTATTAGAGGTACTTGTATAGCACATTAACATTTATGCCCGTTATAATGAAACTACTATTAACTTCAACTATTAGTTATTTCTGCTATTATTTAATCGAAACATTAATAATTTCGACTATTACATGAATGGGCCAATAGTTCATTAAGCAGCTATTTATTTCGACTATTAGTTAATTGGGCTATTACTTAACACCAACATTAACCGGATAATGTATAGAGGCGTGTAGTAGCGTTCTTCAGTAAATCGGTTTTGTAAGTTTTTATCCTTTAAATGAACTAATATTAATATCGACTATTAGTTAATTAAACAACTATTAATTTCTACTACTATTTAAAACAACTACTACAAAATATAAATATTAGTTAATTGGATTATTAGTTAATCGAGCTATTACTTAATTCGACCATTGGTTAATTGGGCTATTAGTTAACTGAAATAACATTACATTTGATTATTAGTTGATTCGGCTATTGTTTACTTGAACTACTATTAATTTCAACTAATTGTTAATTGGGCTATTACTTATTTAATCTACTATTAATTTTGACTATTATATATTGCAACGTAACAACTTGCAAATTTATTGTAATTTAAATTTGTGGAGCCCCGCGATCTTGGAGCACCAAATTTAAACAACGATACATATACATAAATAGGCGTGAACGATCTCACGTTCAAGATAGACAAATTCTTTAAACAATATAACATTTAAATTGGGTGTCAGGTGTATCTGCAATAAGAACTCTATGTAACTTGAAACGGTAATTAAAATTTATTTGATACTATAAAAAAAAATATGTGCACATGGCACTGATTTCGATTTAAAAAAAATTAGTTATTATTTGTTATTATGCCGTAAGGCTTAAGATATATACATCCTTACTAACTAAACATTCTATGCTACTAAATAGTATATAAAAGAAAAATCTCATTTTTTAGACTACTCAGTCTATTAATATGTTTCAAAATCAATTTAAAAATTTTTTTTTTTCTATATAGTAACGTGCTCGAAATATTAATAGTTATTGTTTCTCAGTACTGTTTTCTCAAATACTAATTGTTTTTATTTAAATTCTTTGTAATCATTTTATATCATATTAATTTGAGCTCTTGTTATGTTAATCGTATTTCTAAAACATCTATGATTTTTAACTCTACTATACAAGAAACATTGCTTTTATTTTTAAATAAAATATTAATGTCTTTATCTGTCTTTGAATGCTTTGTATGATTAAGATATGAATAAGTTGTCTATCACCTTATTGTCGTCAATCATACTCGATCATATTTGTTCCATCGGTATTCGTCCTCGTCTCGCCTCCAGCGTCGGCTGTCTCTCTTCTCCTCTTGTCCAGCGTCGGCTGTCTCGCTCTCTGGAACTCTCCTCTTGTCCAGCGTCGTATCGCTCTCTGGAACTCTCCTCTTGTCCAGCGTCGTATCGCTCTCTGGAACTCTCCTCTTGTCCAGCGTCGTATCTCTCTCTGGAACTCTCCTCTTGTCCAGCGTCGTATCTCTCTCTGGAACTCTCCTCTTGTCCAGTGTCGAATCATTAAGGGATCTTCTTAAGTGGTGCTGTTATTAATTAAAATGATTGTCTTTACAGCTTAGTTACGTATTTGTACGTAACTGGCAAATTTAAACTGTTTACAAAAAAACAATAAATATGCCCTGCTGACGGGCATAAGCTCCCGCTGCACAGTGGATGATTCAAGAAAGAGAACCACTGCAGCTTGCGTGTCCTATTTATACCCATGTCTTGGTCGACACCCTGCAGTGATCCGAAATCGACATGTTAGAAGCTGTCTCTGGCGTCAGTTCCCCCACTCTTTGTCAATTTCGCTATTTTTTATGTTTCTGCGAATTGCAGAGTCCTGTAAGTATACTCTTATACTTATCTTATAACTAATTTTACAACACATGTTCACTGTAATTTTGGACATTGCAACTTAACCCTTTCAATTTGTACACAGTTATTTCACTATTGCACTTGTACGGTGTGTCACTTTCGCGTGGTTTTCGTACACAGTATTTAGTAAATTTATTTACATTTTATGGTGCTTTTGGATTTTAATTCTTAATTCTAGTTTATGAATAATTACGGAAAAACAGTAATTGTGCAATTATTCATCTTGGGGTGGCAAACTCGCCTGCAGAGACCTGCGTTCACACACACTAGCAAAATACTGGTGTACACATTTTCAGTTACATTTGTGTGTGTGTGCACGTCGATTCAGGTCGAAACACCTGTTCATATTTTTGTCTGAGCCAAGCTTGCAATCCCAAACATGCTTATTTCTAATATATTATTAATTATTTACAGTTTATTAAGTAAATTTAAATTTTTATATTCCATGCTCAGTACATCACTTATTTGTACTGTCGCAATATGTGAACTATTATTCATTTCTACTACTATTTAATTGAACTACTATGAATTTCAAAGATTAGTTCATTGGGTTATTGCTTAATTTAGCTACTATGAATTCCAACTATTAGTCAATTGGCTAATATTTAATAGCGCTATTAGTAAATGACGCTATTAGTTAATTGGGTCATTAGTTGTTTGGACTATTATTTAATTAGCCTACTATAATTTTCAACTATTAGTTACTTGCACTACTAGTTAATCGGGATATCAGTTGATTAAACTTTTATCTAATTGGACTGCTATTATATTAAACTATTAGTTAATTTAAATAATAAAGTTGTGTTAGTGGTTATAATCACAAACAGAATTATCACTGTTGCACACCAATATCGGAATAATTTTTCTATAGTGGTGTGCAACAGTGATAATTCTGTTTGTTGTTAGTTAACTGAAATATTATATAATTGCAGTATTATTTAATGGGGCTATTAGTTAAATGAACAAGTATTAATTTCAAGTATTAGTTGTTCATGTTTTTTAGGCCATTAACGATTAGCTAATTGAGCTACTAGTTGATTAAACTATTGTATCATTGGCCTACTATTATTTTAATTTAGAACCTAATTGTGCTACTCGTTAATTAAACTACTATAATTTTACACTCTTAGTTATTTGAACTACTATTAATTTCGAGTATTAGTTGATTGGGCTATCAGATAATTGAAATAATATTCATTGTGACTATTAATTAATTGGACGATTATTATTTCTAATGAAGAAAGTTGTGTTAGTGGTTAAAATCACAAGCAGAATTATCACTGTTGCACACCACTGTATAAAAATTATTCCGATAATAGTGGGGGAATATAGTGTTTTGTTATATAGTGGTGTGCAACAGTGATAATTCTGCTTGATTATTATTTCAGTAAGCTAATATTAATATTGACTATTGGTTAATTTGTTATTAATTCCAACTATTAGTTAATTGGGCTATTAGTTAATTAATTGCAGCTATTAGTTAGTTGAACCACTATTAATTTCGACTATTATTCCGTTGTTGCTGGTTTCTATCGCTTACTGTAGATACAAGTTGAACGGTAGTAGGGACATTATTAAAACTAAATAATAATATTTACTAATACATTATAAAAACAAAATAAATATTCACAAACTTGTAAAATAAAGATATCTGATGTATGTAAAATAAGGAGGCATACTTATTTATTAGCTACTTTGAACGGGAGAAGTCTCTTTAGTTACAGGTTATTAAGGGGCCCTGTCCTGAAAGAAGTTTCTGCAAGACGCACAATGTTATTTCTCTCTGGGAAGACGTTGATTATGCGTCTCGTTTTCCATTCAATTGGAGAGAGTTTTTTTTTATGAATAAACAGTAGGTCGCCTATCTTTATTTTTTGTCTGTGGTGCAGTCCATTTTGGGCAATGTTGTAAGGTTTGAAGTTATAGACTTCAATAATATTTTACGACACTTCTTGTAGATATAACTGAGAGAGCAAGAAATTCAATTTTTGAGGACCAGAGTGAAGGTACGAAACGTGATAATAATCAATTATCAGCTTGGTCACATGGTGGTGTGTGCAGAAGTGTGGGATAATTTGCGTTATAACTAATGGCTGAGTTGGATAGTCTTCCTCTTATAAAAATAAGCTCATTTACTCCAAAGATTGGGAACAGACGACTGAGACTGACAGTCATCTGCTCCTTCAAACATGGATGATATCCGATGTGTTTCTTGAACTAAGCGGAGTATGTAAATTTTTCCAGAGTTAATTTCGTAGAGAGATAATGGGGTGAGGCTACTGGGCCAATCATCAAACCTGATTGAGTCATTTTATTACAGAGCGTAAAAGCTGGGGTTTGGCAACACTGGATGAATCTTAGAACTTGAGTAGGAAGGTAAACCAGTTTAACCAGAGGGAAGAATCTTTACAACATATCGTAGAATGAGAGTTCAATAGCATATAATACAGTAGTATTTGTAGGCTTTATGTCTAATTGTGATTCTATAGGCATCAAAGCAAATACAGAATAAGGCCACTAAAGCTGTTGAGTACTGCGCCATAGCAGTTCTTGCCACCAAAATGAATAATTCGTTAGTTTTGAATAAGAATCCAGAAGATTGATTATGTAACTCTGAATTCATAAGAAAAAAGATTCTGAAGTTTTGTACTGTGCAACCAGATGATGGGTAAAGGTATGTCTTGTATCTGCGCAATTCAGTTTGTTACATAGTTCTTACAACGATAGGAAGGCGAGTGAACCCAGGAAAGCGATATAGTATCATCACACGAATGATGTACACTTCGGGTTGGGGTGGAGGCGCAAACGAACGATTTACAATCAGTAAGTGGAAAAACACGTAATCGTTTTATGCTTTACCCTTAAGACCATAGAAGCTGAAACAGCCTCACTTTCATCACAGAGACCACAGCATAACTGGTATGCTACATGCCAGATGAGTATTCACATGACTAGGAATGAGAGGCTTCTCGATTGTATGTAGTTTTAGCACAACCTCAGTCCCCTTTGTTTCTAAACCCAGCGGTAGTGCCTTGTCCCGAAGTAATCCTTTATTGCTGTGGGGCAACTGCATAAATGCTTTAGCCCATCAAAGAATGGGTGAGTTAGACCATTGCATTATAGTCATGGGCAGTGACAAGAAGAATTGATCTTTTGTAAACAGCTTTTATGGTGTAGTAAGTACGTATGATAATTGGTCTGAATCCGAAAGGTATTTAAGGTCCTCAATGCTAAATACAGGTCTTATCGTTTCTGCTAAAACGAAACCAAGCGCAAATAATATTGAGATTAACCGAATAATCTGTACAGGAGTGTAGGATCGTTCTTCAGTAAATCGGTTGTGAGTTTTGATCCTCTAAATGAACTCATATATTAAGGTACGTTTGACAGATGTCACAGGTAAAACAACGAATTGAAAATATGTAATGATGAGAAGAATCTCATTGTGTAGTTTAGGTTCTTCATGCACGACGCTATTGGGAGAAATCACTGTGATGACCAGAGCACATGCTTTGAGTATAACGCTTAGCTTACCTTTTTGCAGGACAAAAAGAATGTGGTCGAAAATAATGAGGTTCATCGGTGTTTATTGTTGGCGTTTGGGGGATATATGACCAGAGTCGAGGTAATCTCGTCTAAAATCTACAGTCATCCTTGAGGTCATGTTTCCGAGGTCCACATAATGGGTGAGAAAGACATCCTTGAACCTTTGAGGACACCCATAGCAGTAGGTGTAATGTAATCCTTTAGTCCGCAGCAACTGCATAAATGCTTTAGCCCATAATACAGTAGGTGTGAGCTAATCCATAGAATCATAGTCATGTGCAATGACACAGATCTCGAACTATTTGTAAACAGCTTCTTTGGAGGGTAACTAAGTTGAAAATTTTGAATCGGCAATCATTAGATATTGCGTATGTGTCCTGGATACTTGATGTTTAGGCTAATAACTGGTAATATTAATGAAGATGAGGCCTGGATGAGCTTTGTCTAAAATGTGTCCACCTAAAGAGCTAAGGTATACATTGCATAAACCTTTAGTACACACAGATCGTATAGAAACATATAATTATGTTTTTGTTGGTAGTACGTGGCTGAAGTGTTGTCCCAAGTAAATGTTCTTGTAGGGTGATAGTTGTAGCCTGAATGCGTTCTGTATTATAACTCTCCAAATCGGTGTCTTTGATGCCATGACCGGTTACTATTACATTACCTCCATGTAGGTCTACTGTCTAATCCGAATAATTTGTCCAAATAGTTAGGACCTTCATAATTTTGTTTTTAAATCTCCGATGTCGTTAGTTTCCTGTGTGTTTGCAGCTACTGAACTCAGTAGCATTCGTCAGTATGCATATGTATGCATATGTCAGTATGTATTCAGTATGCATTTGTCTAGCGTCAAGGTTTCGCTGGCCTTTTTGAGCGTAGGTGACACAGTGTTAGACATACTACTCTATAGTATTCATCCGGAGTTGAGGTTTATTTATATCAACTCCGAGCGTTCTTGTAACAATAGTTTTAACGCATACGTTGGGAGATGTTTCTTTTAGGGTGTCGTGATACGAATAACACTACGTTATACAATAACTTGATGCTATAAATTTTTTTTTTTTATTATCCGGGTATTGCAGAATTAGGAAGAATATAGGCAGATACGCTTTGGTAATATGCTGCTTGTGTCTGGTTTGTATATTTTGTTGGAATCGAAAACGTTTTAACTTTGTAACCGTCGCCGTTTATAGTACCGTAACGTTAATTTCGTTTACTTTTATTGAGTTATGAATATCTTTTTACTACTCGAAAAATACCTTCATTTGGTTTTGTGTGTGTGTGTGTGTGGTATTGTTTTTGGTCCAGAGCTTTAAGGCTTTTAATATATGTTTGACTGACCTTTGGTTGTATATTTAATTGCGTTGTTGTGAGTGTCAGAACTGTCCAGCGACTTTGTCCTCGCTCAATTCGTCCAACAGGTCAGACAGTGTGGTAGAATATTTTCTCCGTCAGCGAAATTGATGGAAGTTTATGTTTAGACTATAACTTATTTGAGCGTACTGCAAGGGGAAGGGTATCTGCTGTTAGCAGCTACCCAATACGCATTTGCTTGGTTATATTTTTCTTTCTCTCAACGTGCCTGATAATTTCTATCAGCCTACAATAATGCCACTTCAAATTGGTGCATTTTTTCTGGCTCTTCGGATCGAGGAATAGCGTGCAGTTGGCTGGCTTTTGCTTTGGAAATGTTAGCGAAGATTGCGGCTGAATTTGAGGTGTGACGTATTGTGAATTCGTCATACGATGACAGTATATCGGTTGGGTTTGTGTGTTAGACATTCATTAAGACAGGGGCTCCCAAACGGTGGTACGCGTAGGCCTACCATTAGCGGAGGGATCCAAGGTGGTACGCAAGACCTTGATAGGAAAAAAGTATTTACTTAAAAATAAATAAATAAAAATACATGTTCAAAACAATAACAGATTTTTATCGGACATGATTTAAAACGATTACCCTTATAAAAACACAACCTAAAACACAATAATACAGTGTTTTGAGTGTGATTTAAGGTTAAAAATAACATCAACAGAACGTGACTAGCATTTTTCTCTCAATTTTTTTTTCTAGTTTTACGAAGTACTACTTGAAGAAATTTTATTTTTAATTGTGACATCTGTATTACCAATTTAGAGTTTCATTTTCTTGTTATTCACCATATAAAGAGGTAAATATTAAGTATGCTTATTAGATGATTCATACACTAATTTGTTTGCATTTTACATAATCATTTCACGACTACGTATATATGGTAAAATTTTACTCAATTTCCTCTTCTTCTTCTTTTACACTTCAGGGATTAGGTAATGTGCATGTTTTGACGTTACATTATTAGATCCATTTCTGACTTGGCCTTCATACATCCCATCTTCCAGAAGGCTTGTACCTGTTTCCAATGACTGGTATTCTATCTTCATCCATGCGACTAAAATGCTGTCTCCATTTTCCCCTGTATTCTTAAATTTTCTCATTTAGTATATTGCAACAGTACAAATAGGTTGAGTACTGTGCATTGCACCAAGTAATTTAAATAAGTGATTAGAAGATATAAATAACGCATTTTGGTAATAATAATCATTCAGCCTGCAATATAAACTGTAATAGAATTCACATGTTGAGACAGGGAGTAGAGCCAGCTGCTCTCTGCATGTGTGTACACACATAAAAGGTGTGAGTGCGACTAGTTCATTCATGAAAAGCACCACCCTTTTCAGTAACGATATAAATTATTGTATTTAAATTAATTTATAATGCTTGTGTGCATGGTAGCGAAAAACTAAAGACACCAAAATGTGTGGTTACAAATAACAAACAAGTGTATACAAAATAGTGAAAAAGATACAAAAAGTGTTAGTTTAGGAAGTTAAAAATCAATAGTAATTAGAGTAATTAAGATAAAGAAAAACGGTTTGTGCGTGATGAACCCCTAGAAAATTACCGATCGAAGGAATATCGGATAATGTGATAAAGATTTCGCAATTCGCGAAGACGGGCAAATTAAGTGTCATTAGAAAGCGTGGGGTAAGAGTGACGCTCTTAACAATTTCAAACATGCAGAATATTGCCGAGACACGATTTTTGGCGCTCTGGGTATAAATACGAGGACGCACAAACATCGTTCTCTTTCTCGTCAGACCATCTTAGCGGCCGGAGGCTCTGCTCAAGGACTACAACTTTTCTTCGTCCGACTACTGATGTAATCGGAGGTTATGTCCAACAACTAGAACTTCTAGATTTGATCGACGATCATGGCAGCCAAAGAATCTACTTGGAAACAACAACCACAGTAGATCAACCACAAGCAGAGTACGAGAATCCATTGTAGCAGAGTACGAGCATCCAATGATCCAGAGTACGAGCATCCAGCGGACGGGGGACAACTAGACTCATAGAATACCCGACTCTAGGACTTCCAGGACCGAAGAAGATCATCCGTATCCAGGACCGAAGAGGACACGCTTAAGATGTACCACACAAATAACAAGACAAATAACCATGCATTTATAAGAAACCGAAACCGAACCAAAAGGCTTTAAATATTAAAAAAAAAATGAATAAACAATTCGATTCTAGTATGAGTCAAGTAACTATATAGTTGTAGATATGTTTTTGTTTGTACGTTAAGTACAGTAATATGAAAGACTGTGTAACGATAAGAGTTAGCAGTAACTGTAATTTACAATATAACTGTTAGTAGTAAATGGAGACCTTATCAGAGAAATTAATAGGAAGAAATATGGCATATGCCATAACAAAAAGAAATTAATATAAAAAATTAAAAGAGTCGATAATCAGTAAGATGATTGAGCTAGTTACGAGCAGCATAGAAAATTAATAACAATGTATTAGATACAAGATTTTATAATATGCTTTTGTGTCAAATAAGACTATGAATTATACGTAGTAGGTACGTAAAAATACGAATCATTTGGAATCGTAAAATAAATAAGAAATTAACGAGATATCTGAGATTGCAAATTTAACGTAATAAAAATGTCAAAATAATAATGAATCTCTAAAACCGCAAAACAAATAAAAAAGAAAGTGTTAATAAAAATGTAAATGATTTATAAACAAATCAAATAGCATTATTATTATTATGATTACAACCTTCATTCTTGCACACACACAAATTTAATGTAAGGTACTGTACCTAAAATGTGTCACACATAAATTATTAAACACATTAAATTTGGTAGTGTTGTAAATGGCTTCCAAAAAACGTGGGGCTAACACATTAAAACCATGTTTGTTGCAATATATATATATATATATATATTATAACGATTCATATAGTCGACCAATCAGATCGTTATATGAAAGTGTCAAACTGTGCTAGTCTAGCGGCGTAAGCAAGAGAGAGAGGGAATACTCACAGCCATCTCTGTCTAACCTCGCCACTGCTACTACTGACGCGTGCACAAACATGAAATTTTATTCAAATAATTTTATTTATTAAAACTGCAATATCTTCAGAACTATTTAATATACGGCAATTCTGAAACCTGCATAGTGTTCAGCAATTAAAGCTCTATAAGTAGCCAAAATATCAACTAATATAATTAACATTTAAAGAAGTTATACAGAAGAAGAACGCCAAGAGATATAACTAGAGAATTAGGCTAGGTACGAATTAGGTGTTTTCACACACATACAGAGAAAGACCAAAGCAATAATATGCTGTGGTCAGATCTTTGAAAACACGTTTGCAAATACCTGTAATCAAACGATTTGCAAACAGCGGAAGTATGAAATTAGCCAGAAATTCTCTACCATCTCAAACTTGTAAAGGAGAGTTTGACCGACCAGGTCGATATTCTTTCAAATGGAAAAAAACATGATTTATTTGGAAAAACTAATCACAACCCTGTATTAAGAGTAGACGCTAACTCAGAATGAAGGAATTGATCACTCTCCGTTCGGGCATTAAATAAGCAAGACGTGTGTTAATACGATCACAATTGCACAAACAACGCAAAGTATTTATTTAAATAAACAGTTCGCGAAGTGGTCCGCAGTAGTAGAGGAACTAGTAAAGTTCAATAAATAATCTCGCTGCGCAATAACTAATTAATTCATTAATAAATAATTATTTAACAGTGAAGTGACCTGTGCACCAGAGTAGCTACAGGATCTGTAATTGTCCAGGATCATCAGTCAACGTTATTGGTCAACATCATTTCTTCTGAGCCGAACAATCAAAAGGAGTATCTCTACTGATTAATATCTACGGTCGACGCATCAATCAGATAAGAAAATAACAAAATATCAATAAATGAACATAAAATAACAAAATAAATAAATCAATAAACATTTCGAAAAGACACTATAAAAATTCAAATTTTGTATTTAATTATTAAGATTAGATATAAAGTAATATAGGAGTGTTGAATGGAGAGTGAGGTGTAGTATTGAACTCGCAAATCTTTGCAGACCCGTTCTTTAGCACTGGTTTGGGTGAAATATAAATCCCTAAATCAACAAGATAAGAGCAATTGGTCGTTTGGACGTTTTAATCTTCACTTTTCAAGCACACTTATTAACCAATAAGACTTATGTTAGCAAAAAGTCATTAAAATAACTTTTAAAGAAATTAATTCAATAACAAAGTCATTAACTAAACAAATTTCAAAATTATTTAAGAGTTATTTGTAACGATTCCCCTTAAATATTCTACTCACTGAACGAATCCTGAGATAGTGTGTCTCTGTGCTCTGAGCTAAGCTGATTCCGTGTCATTTGTTTCTGGAAATTGTTCTGGCGCCCAGGTAAAGTAAAAAGTCACGGGTAAGTAAGATTTGTTCTATCATTATATACAGAAAATAGATAGATAGACAAAAGGTCTTTATATAATTTGGCGCCCAACGTGGAGCCCGATTAAACTCGATTAAACCGATATTAACCAAAGTGATTAGTTTGAATTGCAATAATACTTAATTTGAAACGAAGTGGAGAATTTAATGTTACAAATAACTGTTGAAGGATTAAATATTAAAATAAACTTTGTTAAATAGTTATTGAAAAAAAAAGGCTAAATCACAAGCAGCAACTGAATAGATGTTGAAGCAGTTGACCACTAAAATGGATGAATATAATAGTAAAATTGAAAGTAAAATTGAAAATACAAATAGTCAATTAAATAGTAAAATTGATAGTACAAATAGTCAACTATCTAATCAATTATCTTGTGAAATAAAAGATACAAATAATAAAATTGAAGGAAATAATAAAAAATTAGAAGAAAGTAATAAAAAATTAATAAATGATGTTAATAATAAAATAGAGCAAACTAATAAATACTTATCTAGCGAAATGAAACAAATAAATGAAAATTTAACTAGCCAAATAGAACAAAGTAGTAAAGAAGCTACATTTAAAATAGATAAAGAAATAGCTAGTTTAGCTAATAAAATAGATAGTACCAATAGCAAAATAGATGAGAGTAATCTTAAGTTTGATAAGCATACCGAAGAGGTTAAAGCTACAACAGAGGAATTTAAGAAACAAGTAAATACTAATTTTTGCCGCCAAGACGAAAAACTAAATAAATTTAGAATCGAATTTCATTAACGGTTAGAACAGAAAGTAACCCTTATTATTAACCAACAATTCGGCGAAATAACTGCTGAGTTAAAAACCCAAACGCTTCTAAATAAAGAAGAAATCCAGAGTACTAAGGTAGAGTGCACCCAATTGGCTGAAAATATTAAGGAGATTAAGAAACAAGTAGAGAGTAAGGCTGACCGAGACGAAGTACATTAAAAGGTAATGCGGGAAGATCTGACTAAGGCAATGAAGTCACAGCAAACCAAAGTCGTGAGGTGTGCCAGTTATAAGGAAGAACCGGAAAACCTTGTATTCTCAGGAAACCCACATGAGATTCCTGTGGAGTTTTTACAGCTGTTTGAGGCTTATGTAACTCGCGTAAACCCACTGATGGACGACGAGGACAAGGACATGTTAAGCCGATTCCTCAAGAATTGGGCCGGTACGTGGTGGAAAGTCATCTCGGACCGAGTCCAAACCTACGCCGACTTCAGAGAGAAATTCCTTGCTCAATACTGGAACGTACAGATTCAAAGAAGGGTGCGTGATCATCTGCAATTTGGTAGTTATCACCCGTGCATGAATATGACAACTACCAACTATGTGCTAAACGAAATGGCACAAGTAAAGCATTTAACACCACCAATAGAGGAGGAAGACCTAGTGTACAAGCTAGCGCGTAATTTCTCGGAACGCATTAGAGTAGCAACCACTACTAGAGGAGTGGATACCATAGAAAATTTATAATGGTCGTGGATGAATGTTAAGACCTAGAGAGGGACCTGAAGCGAGTAAATAATCAGCTGAATAACCACCCTAAAGGCGATCATCAGGAACCAACTTTCTACCCAAAGAGGAGAAGAGACAATGAGCGCCCAAAAGAATAAAGGTTTACCCCATATCCGGGTAACAAACCCCAATATCGGCAGGAATTGTAAGAGAAGGGTGGAAGTAGGAGCGTTGAAACCCGACCAAGTAAAAGGTTTAAGGTATGTAAGACAGCCATATCATCAACCGAGCCACAACCGTCTACTATTAAAACGGATACGGGAAACGGGAAGCCACTGCAGGTAGAAAAGAAACAAAACTAAATCTACCATTACCTGCAGTGAAACAATCCATTAATACAGTTAAAAGGGAATTAACAAGTAATATAAATCAAGTGAACGATAGGGAGTTCTTGTTAAAGAAGAGCCAGTTGTGGGTAGAAGCCATTATCCTGAATGTCCGGAAATAATTTGTGAAATCAGTAATCTACTAGTAAGAGCGTTAATAGACACCGGCAGTGAGGTAACCTGTGTCAGCTCAAAGTTAGTAGAAAATAATAGTCAGTTGCGTAATTGTCCCAGAATACCCGTAAAAAATTGTAATGTACAGGGAGTCACTGGAGCCAAAATGCAAAAGATAACTGAACAAATTTATTTACCTATCAATATAAATGGTACTCAAACCCAAATTGTAGCTCTTATAGTCCCGAAACTCGTTAATAATTGTATTATTGGGGTAGATATGTTACTTGAATGGAGGACAGAAATAAATTTCAAAAGAAATACCATCACGATGGAAATAGATACAAAGAAAATCAGTGTACACATTAAAGAATTTAAGCATTGGAAGTCGGTAAGTGTCATAAAAGGGTATGGAGAGAAACCGGTAGTTGACGTTAGGAGTGACGAGCACTGTATTGAAGATACTCCAGAAATCAACATCGGGACTGAGTTGAACAACAAGCAACAGAACCAAATTCAGCAACTCGTCTATGAGTATAGGGATATTTTTAGAACAGAGCCTGGAAGAGCTAAGTTCTATGAACATCACTTAACGCTTACTGAAAACGTTTCATTTGTGCAAAGGACTTATCCAATCCCTTTACACTATAGAGAAGAAGTGAAAAAGGAGGTCCAACAGATGTTAGCGAATGGAGTTATTGAGAGGGCAAGTAGTCCCTATATTAACCCTTTAGTAGTTGTCACCAAGCCGAACGGGAGTATCCCCTTATGCCTTGATGCCAGGAAAGTAAATTCTTTATTAATATCTGATTACGAGTGCGCAAGGAGTGTGGAAGAATTGTTCCAAAAATGTAATGGAGTTAAGTACATGACCAAACTGGACTTAACATCCGGATTTTGGCAAATTCCAATCCGCAAATGTGATAGACAGTATACGGCATTTTTGTATATAAACAAATCCTACCAATTTAAAGTTGTACATTTTGGCCTGAGCACCAGCTTAGCTGCAATGGTAAGGTGTTTAGACAGTGCCTTAGGTAATGAGGTAGAGAAGTATAATCTAGTGTTCGTAGATGATATTCTATTTGTGTCACAAACATTCGAGGAGCACTTACAACATTTAAGAAATATTTTTGCAAAGTTTAGATCAGCAAAGGGATTAAATGGAGATGGACAAGGGACCACGATGAAGCGCTACAACGAGTGAAAAGTCTTTTTATAAATACTGTTATATTACATCATCCGAGGGTAGGAAAAAGATTTTATTTACAGACTGACGCCAGCAATATTGCTATAGGAGCACACTTATATCAGATAGATGAGAAGGGCCAAAAAGCGGTATTAGGATTTGTAAGTCGCACACTTAAAGGGGCGGAATTAACTTATTTTACGACAGAAAAAGAGCTATTAGCGATAGTGCATAGCCTGTCAAAGTTTAGAAGTTATATTCTGGTTGCTAAACTTACTATAATCACCGACAATAAGGCGTTAGTATTTTTATTAAAGTGTAAATTGCTAGGTGCTTGTCTGACTCGCTGGATCTTGGCTATACAAGAGTACCAGTTTGAAATACAATACTGTAAAGCGAAAGACAACTTGGTAGCAGATGTACTTAGTAGAAATCCACCATCAGAAAACAACATGGATACAGTTAACATTAAAAGTAGAAGCACTGATATAGGTATTTACGCGGTAAAGCATGTAGCGAATCCTGAAGTAGTTAGGAGACTTAAGGAAATAGGGACCTAACAACAAGAAGACCCTAGGATTAGTGTAGCTTGGAAAAGTGCGGTTACCAACACCAAACCAGGATTTTCCATATATGACGGTAAGCTATATAAGCTATGTTCCCATAGGTGGAAATTATTATTACCAAGCTGTATGATGGAGGAATTTATTTGGGAATGCCACTTGTCGTTGTGCCACGCTGGATTTAAGAAATGCCATCGAGCCTTAACAGAAAGCTTCATTGGAAAGGGGTTGGCAAAACGCATGAAAAGATTATTGTCTACTTGTGACCTTTGCCAGAAGTGTAAACACCCGAACTTATCTACCAGAGTAGAGATGCAAACAATCCAAGCAAATGAGAAAGGAGAGTTATTAGCTAAAGATTATTACGGGCCTCTACCAAAAGCAAAAGGAGGGGTGAAGTACATTCTAGTAACAGTAGATTCCTTTTCTAAATTTGACAAACTATACCCAGTCCAAAGAGCCACGACAAAAGCAACCCTTAGAGCACTAACAAAGTTCTACATCCCACAGTATGGTAAACCTAGAAAAATATTGTCCGACCAAGGAAAACAGTTCACCCATAACCTATGGAGAGAAACCTTGGACGAACTCAATATAAAACCAATTCTTACATCAATACGTCACCCTCAAGCGAATTTAGCTGAGCGAATAAATAGAGAATTAGGTAGATATTTCAGGGTATTGTGCCATCGAAACCATTCTGCATGGGTAGATTGTTTGAGTTTTATTTCTGAGTGTATTAATAATACATGTAATGAAACAACGGGGTACACACCTTCAGAATTATTTCTCAACAAAGAACCAGTACACGTATGGACCAAAACCATAAAAAGTCCACCCAACTACAATCAACCTATTCCATATGAGGTAAAATCCAGCATAGCAGGAGAAAGAATAAACAGAGAAGGCCAAAAGAGGAAAGAACGATATAATCGCACCCACAAGTTGGTAAGGTTTGTGGAAGGAGAGGAAGTGCTAGTGAAAGCGAATCCTGTATCCTCTGCCATAGATAATACCACGGCCAAGTTCTTCCGAAATTCGAGGGACCTTATAGAATAGAAGAGCAGGTTGCAAGGTACACATACATATTAAAAGACTTTGGAAAAAACAAAATTATAGGAAAGTACCATGGGGATAGTTTGAGGAAATATAGACAAAATATAGAGCAATAAGGAAACAATGGTTTGAGCCAATGAGGTATGTGAATCAAACGTAGTCAAATAAATTTTATAAATGTCTTTGAATCAATGTCAATGTTAATAAGACGTATTTGAATAAATGTCAGTATTGTTGTTTTGATTATTAAGTCAAAATTGTGATTAAAGTATTAATGTTCATATGAATATCTAATATGTGTATGCCATGTTATGTTAAGTAACATATTGTAATAATTAGTTATAAGGTAGAAGTAAGCAAAATTTTCTTAGTGCAAAATTTATTCGAGAAAAACCAAAAGTGCATATTTAAAAAAGTGCGAAATTTTGTATGTGCAAATTTTAATTAGTGTAAAAGTATACAAGAAGAGAAAATAAATTAATGTATTTCTTAAATAAACAAATTTTTTTTATACCGAGTGAGGGTATATATAACGATTCATATAGTCGACCTATCAGATCGTTTATGAAAGTGTCAAACTGTGCTAGTCTAGCGGCGTAAGCAAGAGAGAGAGAGGGAATACTCACAGCCATCTCTGTCTAACCTTGCCACTGCTACTACTGACGCGTGCACAAACATGAAATTTTATTCAAATAATTTTATTTATTAAAACTGCAATATCTTCAGAACTATTAAATATACGGCAATTCTGAAACCTGCATAGTGTTCAGCAATTGAAGCTCTATAAGTAGCCAAAGTATCAACTAATATAATTAACATTTAAAGAAGTTATACAGAAGAAGAACGCCAAGAGATATAACTAGAGAATTAGGCTAGGTACGAATTAGGTGTTTTCACACACATACAGAGAAAGACCAAAGCAATAATATGCTGTGGTCAGATCTTTGAAAACACGTTTGCAAATACCTGTAATCAAACGATTTGCAAACAGCGGAAGTATGAGATTAGCCAGAAATTCTCTACCATCTCAAACTTGTTAAGGAGAGTTTGACCGACCAGTTCGATATTCTTTCAAATGGAAAACACATGATTTATTTGGAACAACCAATCACAACCCTGTATTAAGAGTAGACGCTAACTCAGAATGAAGGAATTGATCACTCTTCGTTCGGGCATTAAATAAGCAAGACGTGTGTTAAATACGATCACAATTGCACAAACAACGCAAAGTATTTATTTAAATAAACAGTTCTCGAAGTCTTCCGCAGTAGTAGAGGAACCAGTAAAGTTCAATAAATAATCTCGCTGCGTAATAACTAATTAATTAAATAATAAATAATTATTTAACAGTGAAGTGACCTGTGCACCAGAGTAGCTACAGGATCTGTAATTGTCCAGGATCATCAGTCAACGTTATTGGTCAACATCATTTCTTCTGAGCCGAACAATAAAAAAGGAGTATCTCTACTGATTAATATCTACGGTCGACGCATCACTCAGATAAGAAAATAACAAAATATCAATCAATGAATATAAAATAAAAAAATAAATATATCAATAAACATTTCTAAAAGACACTATAAAAATTCAAATTTTGTATTTAATTATTAAGATTAGATATAAAGTAATATAGGAGTGTTGAATGGAGAGTGAGGTGTAGTATTGAACTCGCAAATTTTTGCAGACCCGTTCTTTAGCACTGGTTTGGGTGAAATATAAATCCCTAAATCAACCAGATAAGAGCAACTGGTCGTTTGGACGTTTTAATCTTCACTTTTCAAGCACACTTATTAACCAATAAGACTTATGTTAGCAAAAAGTCATTAAAATAACTTTTAAAGACATTAATTCAATAACAAAGTCATTAATTAAACAAATTTCAAAATTATTTAAGAGTTATTTGTAACGATTCCCCTTAAATATTCTAATCACTGAACGAATCCTGAGATAGTGTGTCTCTGTGCTCTGAGCTAAGCTGAATCCGTGTCATTTGTTTCTGGGATTTGTTCTGGCGCCCAGGTAAAGTAAAAAGTCACGGGTAAGTAAGATTTATTCTATCATTATATACAGAAAATAGATAGATAGACAAAAGGTCTTTATATAATTTGGCGCCCAACGTGGGGCCCGATTAAACTCGATTAAACCGATATTAACCCAAGTGATTAGTTTGAATTGTAATAATACTTAATTTGAAACGAAGTGGAGAATTTAATGTTACAAATAACTGTTGCAGGATTAAATATTAAAATAAACTTTGTTAAATAGTTATTGAAAAAAAAAAGCTAAATCACAAGCAGTAGATATGGCAGCAATTGAATAGATGTTGAAGCAGTTGACCACTAAAATGGATGAATATAATAGTAAAATTGAAAATACAAATAGTCAATTAAATAGTAAAATTGATAGTACAAATAGTCAACTATCTAATCAATTATCTTGTGAAATAAAAGATACAAATAATAAAATTGAAGAAAATAATCAAAAATTAGAAGAAAGTAATAAAAAATTAATAAATGATGTTAATAATAAAATAGAGCAAACTAATAAATACTTATCTAGCGAAATGAAACAAATAAATGAAAATTTAACTAGCCAAATAGAACAAAGTAGTAAAGAAGCTACATTTAAAATAGATAAAGAAATAGCTAGTTTAGCTAATAAAATAGATAGTACCAATAGCAAAATAGATGAGAGTAATCTTAAGTTTGATAAGCATACCGAAGAGGTTAAAGCTACAACAGAGGAATTTAAGAAACAAGTAAATACTAATTTTTGCCGCCAAGACGAAAAACTAAATAAATTTAGAATCGAATTTCATTAACGGTTAGAACAGAAAGTAACCCTTATTATTAACCAACAATTCGGCGAAATAACTGCTGAGTTAAAAACCCAAACGCTTCTAAATAAAGAAGAAATCCAGAGTACTAAGGTAGAGTGCACCCAATTGGCTGAAAATATTAAGGAGAATAAGAAACAAGTAGAGAGTAAGGCTGACCGAGACGAAGTACATTACAAGGTAGAACAGCAATTAAAGGTAATGCGGGAAGATCTGACTAAGGCAATGAAGTCCCAGCAAACCAAAGTCGTGAGGTGTGCCAGTTATAAGGAAGAACCGGAAAACCTTGTATTCTCAGGAAACCCACATGAGATTCCTGTGGAGTTTTTACAGCTGTTTGAGGCTTATGTAACTCGCGTAAACCCACTGATGGACGACGAGGACAAGGACATGTTAAGCCGATTCCTCAAGAATTGGGCCGGTACGTGGTGGAAAGTCATCTCGGACCGAGTCCAAACCTACGCCGACTTCAGAGAGAAATTCCTTGCTCAATACTGGAACGTACAGATTCAAAGAAGGGTGCGTGATCATCTGCAATTTGGTAGTTATCACCCGTCCATGAATATGACAACTACCAACTATGTGCTAAACGAAATGGCACAAGTAAAGCATTTAACACCACCAATAGAGGAGGAAGACCTAGTGTACAAGCTAGCGCGTAATTTCTCGGAACGCATTAGAGTAGCAACCACTACTAGAGGAGTGGATACCATAGAAAATTTATAATGGTCGTGGATGAATGTTAAGACCTAGAGAGGGACCTGAAGCGAGTAAATAATCAGCTGAATAACCACCCTAAAGGCGATCATCAGGAACCAACTTTCTACCCAAAGAGGAGAAGAGACAATGAGCGCCCAAAAGAATAAAGGTTTACCCCATATCCGGGTAACAAACCCCAATATCGGCAGGAATTGTAAGAGAAGGGTGGAAGTAGGAGCGTTGAAACCCGACCAAGTAAAAGGTTTAAGGTATGTAAGACAGCCATATCATCAACCGAGCCACAACCGTCTACTATTAAAACGGATACGGGAAACGGGAAGCCACTGCAGGTAGAAAAGAAACAAAACTAAATCTACCATTACCTGCAGTGAAACAATCCATTAATACAGTTAAAAGGGAATTAACAAGTAATATAAATCAAGTGAACGATAGGGAGTTCTTGTTAAAGAAGAGCCAGTTGTGGGTAGAAGCCATTATCCTGAATGTCCGGAAATAATTTGTGAAATCAGTAATCTACTAGTAAGAGCGTTAATAGACACCGGCAGTGAGGTAACCTGTGTCAGCTCAAAGTTAGTAGAAAATAATAGTCAGTTGCGTAATTGTCCCAGAATACCCGTAAAAAATTGTAATGTACAGGGAGTCACTGGAGCCAAAATGCAAAAGATAACTGAACAAATTTATTTACCTATCAATATAAATGGTACTCAAACCCAAATTGTAGCTCTTATAGTCCCGAAACTCGTTAATAATTGTATTATTGGGGTAGATATGTTACTTGAATGGAAGACAGAAATAAATTTCAAAAGAAATACCATCACGATGGAAATAGATACAAAGAAAATCAGTGTACACATTAAAGAATTTAAGCATTGGAAGTCGGTAAGTGTCATAAAAGGGTATGGAGAGAAACCGGTAGTTGACGTTAGGAGTGACGAGCACTGTATTGAAGATACTCCAGAAATCAACATCGGGACTGAGTTGAACAACAAGCAACAGAACCAAATTCAGCAACTCGTCTATGAGTATAGGGATATTTTTAGAACAGAGCCTGGAAGAGCTAAGTTCTATGAACATCACTTAACGCTTACTGAAAACGTTTCATTTGTGCAAAGGACTTATCCAATCCCTTTACACTATAGAGAAGAAGTGAAAAAGGAGGTCCAACAGATGTTAGCGAATGGAGTTATTGAGAGGGCAAGTAGTCCCTATATTAACCCTTTAGTAGTTGTCACCAACCCGAACGGGAGTATCCCCTTATGCCTTGATGCCAGGAAAGTAAATTCTTTATTAATATCTTGTCACCGGACAAAAGGCTTGCCGCATGACAACTGGCGCCAATCGTACACACTATCGTTTTTGGTGGCCCTAAAAAGGACCGAGTGGCGAGAACGGTGATGTTGGTCGTGCCGCGCTGAGATGTTCGGCGGCTGCGCCCGCTGATCGTGGCGTACTGCAGTCCTCCTCTTCTTTCGGCACCGGTTGTAGAGTCGGCTGCCGCCCCAGCGAAATCCATCGCTGGCGCGGAACGGGAGTGCGAAGACGCAAGAACGGCGGCGGTTCTATTCTTCGGCTGTTCCTTCCGGCTGACTCCGCCCCGATGTCGTCCGAGAGAGGAGAGGAGATGAAGTGCGTTCGATGGCGTGGCGATGAAGAGTGCGCAAAATTTTCTGCCGGCCCGGGTTTTATTGACTAACCGGGATCGCTGATTGGCTCGCTCCGAGCATGTTGTTTGATTGGCTCGCTGTGTCCACCGCTGGTACTGGAGAGCAGATGTTCGCATACCGCTGCCGTCACAACTCCACCGGGTCTTGAATGCTCTCCGGTAGCCAGCCTACTGCTCTTCTCCAGATGTTGTGGAGGTGTCTGTTGGGCGCCATGTTGATTGGTGTGCCGGCTGGTAGCTCGCTGGCGTGGCTGGATCTTGCATCCGCAAGATGATCGTCGCCCCACGTTGGGCGCCACTTGTCACCGGACAAAAGGCTTGCCGCATGACAACTGGCGCCAATCGTACACACTATCGTTTTTGGTGGCCCTAAAAGGACCGAGTGGCGAGAACGGTGATGTTGGTCGTGCCGCGCTGAGATGTTCGGCGGCTGCGCCCGCTGATCGTGGCGTACTGCAGTCCTCCTCTTCTTTCGGCACCGGTTGTAGAGTCGGCTGCCGGCCCAGCGAAATCCATCGCTGGCGCGGAACGGGAGTGCGAAGACGCAAGAACGGCGGCGGTTCTATTCTTCGGCTGTTCCTTCCGGCTGACTCCGCCCCGATGTCGTCCGAGAGAGGAGAGGAGATGAAGTGCGTTCGATGGCGTGGCGATGAAGAGTGCGCAAAATTTTCTGCCGGCCCGGGTTTTATTGACTAACTGGGATCGCTGATTGGCTCGCTCCGAGCATGTTGTTTGATTGGCTCGCTGTGTCCACCGCTGGTACTGGAGAGCAGATGTTCGCATACCGCTGCCGTCACAATCTGATTACGAGTGCGCAAGGAGTGTGGAAGAATTGTTCCAAAAATGTAATGGAGTTAAGTACATGACCAAACTGGACTTAACATCCGGATTTTGGCAAATTCCAATCCGCAAATGTGATAGACAGTATACGGCATTTTTGTATATAAACAAATCCTACCAATTTAAAGTTGTACATTTTGGCCTGAGCACCAGCTTAGCTGCAATGGTAAGGTGTTTAGACAGTGCCTTAGGTAATGAGGTAGAGAAGTATAAACTAGTGTTCGTAGATGATATTCTATTTGTGTCACCAACATTCGAGGAGCACTTACAACATTCAAGAAACGTTTTCGCAAAGTTTAGATCAGCAAAGGGATTAAATGGAGATGGACAAGGGACCACGATGAAGCGCTACAACGAGTGAAAAGTCTTTTTATAAATACTGTTATATTACATCATCCGAGGGTAGGAAAAAGATTTTATTTACAGACTGACGCCAGCAATATTGCTATAGGAGCACACTTATATCAGATAGATGAGAAGGGCCAAAAAGCGGTATTAGGATTTGTAAGTCGCACACTTAAAGGGGCGGAATTAACTTATTTTACGACAGAAAAAGAGCTATTAGCGATAGTGCATAGCCTGTCAAAGTTTAGAAGTTATATTCTGGTTGCTAAACTTACTATAATCACCGACAATAAGGCGTTAGTATTTTTATTAAAGTGTAAATTGCTAGGTGCTTGTCTGACTCGCTGGATCTTGGCTATACAAGAGTACCAGTTTGAAATACAATACTGTAAAGCGAAAGACAACTTGGTAGCAGATGTACTTAGTAGAAATCCACCATCAGAAAACAACATGGATACAGTTAACATTAAAAGTAGAAGCACTGATATAGGTATTTACGCGGTAAAGCATGTAGCGAATCCTGAAGTAGTTAGGAGACTTAAGGAAATAGGGACCTAACAACAAGAAGACCCTAGGATTAGTGTAGCTTGGAAAAGTGCGGTTACCAACACCAAACCAGGATTTTCCATATATGACGGTAAGCTATATAAGCTATGTTCCCATAGGTGGAAATTATTATTACCAAGCTGTATGATGGAGGAATTTATTTGGGAATGCCACTTGTCGTTGTGCCACGCTGGATTTAAGAAATGCCATCGAGCCTTAACAGAAAGCTTCATTGGAAAGGGGTTGGCAAAACGCATGAAAAGATTATTGTCTACTTGTGACCTTTGCCAGAAGTGTAAACACCCGAACTTATCTACCAGAGTAGAGATGCAAACAATCCAAGCAAATGAGAAAGGAGAGTTATTAGCTAAAGATTATTACGGGCCTCTACCAAAAGCAAAAGGAGGGGTGAAGTACATTCTAGTAACAGTAGATTCCTTTTCTAAATTTGACAAACTATACCCAGTCCAAAGAGCCACGACAAAAGCAACCCTTAGAGCACTAACAAAGTTCTACATCCCACAGTATGGTAAACCTAGAAAAATATTGTCCGACCAAGGAAAACAGTTCACCCATAACCTATGGGGAGAAACCTTGGACGAACTCAATATAAAACCAATTCTTACATCAATACGTCACCCTCAAGCGAATTTAGCTGAGCGAATAAATAGAGAATTAGGTAGATATTTCAGGGTATTGTGATATCGAAACCATTCTGCATGGGTAGATTGTTTGAGTTTTATTTCTGAGTGTATTAATAATACATGTAATGAAACAACGGGGTACACACCTTCAGAATTATTTCTCAACAAAGAACCAGTACACGTATGGACCAAAACCATAAAAAGTCCACCCAACTACAATCAACCTATTCCATATGAGGTAAAATCCAGCATAGCAGGAGAAAGAATACACAGAGAAGGCCAAAAGAGGAAAGAACGATATAATCGTACCCACAAGTTGGTAAGGTTTGTGGAAGGAGAGGAAGTGCTAGTGAAAGCGAATCCTGTATCCTCTACCATAGATAATACCACGGCCAAGTTCTTCCGAAATTCGAGGGACCTTATAGAATAGAAGAGCAGGTTGCAAGGTACACATACATATTAAAAGACGTTGGGAAAAACAAAATTATAGGAAAGTACCATGGGGATAGTTTGAGGAAATATAGACAAAATATAGAGCAATAAGGAAACAATGGTTTGAGCCAATGAGGTATGTGAATCAAACGTAGTCAAATAAATTTTATAAATGTCTTTGAATCAATGTCAATGTTAATAAGACGTATTTGAATAAATGTCAGTATTGTTGTTTTGATTATTAAGTCAAAATTGTGATTAAAGTATTAATGTTCATATGAATATCTAATATGTGTATGCCATGTTATGTTAAGTAACATATTGTAATAATTAGTTATAAGGTAGAAGTAAGCAAAATTTTCTTAGAGCAAAATTTATTCGAGAAAAACCAAAAGTGCAAATTTAAAAAAGTGCGAAATTTTGTATGTGCAAATTTTCATTAGTGTAAAAGTATACAAGAAGGGAAAATAAATTAATGTATTTCTTAAATAAACAAATTTTTTTTTATACCGAGTGAGGGTATATATAACGATTCATATAGTCGACCTATCAGATCGTTTATGAAAGTGTCAAACTGTGCTAGTCTAGCGGCGTAAGCAAGAGAGAGAGGGAATACTCACAGCCATCTCTGTCTAACCTTGCCACTGCTACTACTGACGCGTGCACAAACATGAAATTTTATTCAAATTATTTTATTTATTAAAACTGCAATATCTTCAGAACTATTAAATATACGGCAATTCTGAAACCTGCATAGTGTTCAGCAATTGAAGCTCTATAAGTAGCCAAAATATCAACTAATATAATTAACATTTAAAGAAGTTATACAGAAGAAGAACGCCAAGAGATATAACTAGAGAATTAGGCTAGGTACGAATTAGGTGTTTTCACACACATACAGAGAAAGACCAAAGCAATAATATGCTGTGGTCAGATCTTTGAAAACACGTTTGCAAATACCTGTAATCAAACGATTTGCAAACAGCGGAAGTATGAGATTAGCCAGAAATTCTCTACCATCTCAAACTTGTTAAGGAGAGTTTGACCGACCAGTTCGATATTCTTTCAAATGGAAAACACATGATTTATTTGGAACAACCAATCACAACCCTGTATTAAGAGTAGACGCTAACTCAGAATGAAGGAATTGATCACTCTTCGTTCGGGCATTAAATAAGCAAGACGTGTGTTAAATACGATCACAATTGCACAAACAACGCAAAGTATTTATTTAAATAAACAGTTCTCGAAGTGGTCCGCAGTAGTAGAGGAACTAGTAAAGTTCAATAAATAATCTCGCTGCGTAATAACTAATTAATTTAATAATAAATAATTATTTAACAGTGAAGTGACCTGTGCACTAGAGTAGCTACATGATCTGTAATTGTCCAGGATCATCAGTCAACGTTATTGGTCAACATCATTTCTTCTGAGCCGAACAATCAAAAGGAGTATCTCTACAGATTTATATCTACGGTCGACGCATCACTCAGATAAGAAAATAACAAAATATCAATCAATGAACATAAAATAACAAAATAAATAAATCAATAAACATTTCTAAAAGACACTATAAAAATTCAAATTTTGTATTTAATTATTAAGATTAGATATAAAGTAATATAGGAGTGTTGAATGGAGAGTGAGGTGTAGTATTGAACTCGCAAATTTTTGCAGACCCGTTCTTTAGCACTGGTTTGGGTGAAATATAAATCCCTAAATCAACCAGATAAGAGCAATTGGTCGTTTGGACGTTTTAATCTTCACTTTTCAAGCACACTTATTAACCAATAAGACTTATGTTAGCAAAAAGTCATTAAAATAACTTTTAAAGACATTAATTCAATAACAAAGTCATTAATTAAACAAATTTCAACATTATTTAAGAGTTATTTGTAACGATTCCCCTTAAATATTCTACTCACTGAACGAATCCTGAGATAGTGTGTCTCTGTGCTCTGAGCTAAGCTGAATCCGTGTCATTTGTTCCTGGGATTTGTTCTGGCGCCCAGGTAAAGTAAAAAGTCACGGGTAAGTAAGATTTGTTCTATCATTATATACAGAAAATAGATAGATAGACAAAAGGTCTTTATATAATTTGGCGCCCAACGTGGGGCCCGATTAAACTCGATTAAACCGATATTAACCCAAGTGATTAGTTTGAATGGTAATAATACTTAATTTGAAACGAAGTGGAGAATTTAATGTTACAAATAACTGTTGAAGGATTAAATATTAAAATAAACTTTGTTAAATAGTTATTGAAAAAAAAAGGCTAAATCACAAGCAGTAGATATGGCAGCAATTGAATAGATGTTGAAGCAGTTGACCACTAAAATGGATGAATATAATAGTAAAATTGAAAATACAAATAGTCAATTAAATAGTAAAATTGATAGTACAAATAGTCAACTATCTAATCAATTATCTTGTGAAATAAAAGATACAAATAATAAAATTGAAGAAAATAATCAAAAATTAGAAGAAAGTAATAAAAAATTAATAAATGATGTTAATAATAAAATAGAGCAAACTAATAAATACTTATCTAGCGAAATGAAACAAATAAATGAAAATTTAACTAGCCAAATAGAACAAAGTAGTAAAGAAGCTACATTTAAAATAGATAAAGAAATAGCTAGTTTAGCTAATAAAATAGATAGTACCAATAGCAAAATAGATGAGAGTAATCTTAAGTTTGATAAGCATACCGAAGAGGTTAAAGCTACAACAGAGGAATTTAAGAAACAAGTAAATACTAATTTTTGCCGCCAAGACGAAAAACTAAATAAATTTAGAATCGAATTTCATTAACGGTTAGAACAGAAAGTAACCCTTATTATTAACCAACAATTCGGCGAAATAACTGCTGAGTTAAAAACCCAAACGCTTCTAAATAAAGAAGAAATCCAGAGTACTAAGGTAGAGTGCACCCAATTGGCTGAAAATATTAAGGAGAATAAGAAACAAGTAGAGAGTAAGGCTGACCGAGACGAAGTACATTACAAGGTAGAACAGCAATTAAAGGTAATGCGGGAAGATCTGACTAAGGCAATGAAGTCACAGCAAACCAAAGTCGTGAGGTGTGCCAGTTATAAGGAAGAACCGGAAAACCTTGTATTCTCAGGAAACCCACATGAGATTCCTGTGGAGTTTTTACAGCTGTTTGAGGCTTATGTAACTCGCGTAAACCCACTGATGGACGACGAGGACAAGGACATGTTAAGCCGATTCCTCAAGAATTGGGCCGGTACGTGGTGGAAAGTCATCTCGGACCGAGTCCAAACCTACGCCGACTTCAGAGAGAAATTCCTTGCTCAATACTGGAACGTACAGATTCAAAGAAGGGTGCGTGATCATCTGCAATTTGGTAGTTATCACCCGTCCATGAATATGACAACTACCAACTATGTGCTAAACGAAATGGCACAAGTAAAGCATTTAACACCACCAATAGAGGAGGAAGACCTAGTGTACAAGCTAGCGCGTAATTTCTCGGAACGCATTAGAGTAGCAACCACTACTAGAGGAGTGGATACCATAGAAAATTTATAATGGTCGTGGATGAATGTTAAGACCTAGAGAGGGACCTGAAGCGAGTAAATAATCAGCTGAATAACCACCCTAAAGGCGATCATCAGGAACCAACTTTCTACCCAAAGAGGAGAAGAGACAATGAGCGCCCAAAAGAATAAAGGTTTACCCCATATCCGGGTAACAAACCCCAATATCGGCAGGAATTGTAAGAGAAGGGTGGAAGTAGGAGCGTTGAAACCCGACCAAGTAAAAGGTTTAAGGTATGTAAGACAGCCATATCATCAACCGAGCCACAACCGTCTACTATTAAAACGGATACGGGAAACGGGAAGCCACTGCAGGTAGAAAAGAAACAAAACTAAATCTACCATTACCTGCAGTGAAACAATCCATTAATACAGTTAAAAGGGAATTAACAAGTAATATAAATCAAGTGAACGATAGGGAGTTCTTGTTAAAGAAGAGCCAGTTGTGGGTAGAAGCCATTATCCTGAATGTCCGGAAATAATTTGTGAAATCAGTAATCTACTAGTAAGAGCGTTAATAGACACCGGCAGTGAGGTAACCTGTGTCAGCTCAAAGTTAGTAGAAAATAATAGTCAGTTGCGTAATTGTCCCAGAATACCCGTAAAAAATTGTAATGTACAGGGAGTCACTGGAGCCAAAATGCAAAAGATAACTGAACAAATTTATTTACCTATCAATATAAATGGTACTCAAACCCAAATTGTAGCTCTTATAGTCCCGAAACTCGTTAATAATTGTATTATTGGGGTAGATATGTTACTTGAATGGAAGACAGAAATAAATTTCAAAAGAAATACCATCACGATGGAAATAGATACAAAGAAAATCAGTGTACACATTAAAGAATTTAAGCATTGGAAGTCGGTAAGTGTCATAAAAGGGTATGGAGAGAAACCGGTAGTTGACGTTAGGAGTGACGAGCACTGTATTGAAGATACTCCAGAAATCAACATCGGGACTGAGTTGAACAACAAGCAACAGAACCAAATTCAGCAACTCGTCTATGAGTATAGGGATATTTTTAGAACAGAGCCTGGAAGAGCTAAGTTCTATGAACATCACTTAACGCTTACTGAAAACGTTTCATTTGTGCAAAGGACTTATCCAATCCCTTTACACTATAGAGAAGAAGTGAAAAAGGAGGTCCAACAGATGTTAGCGAATGGAGTTATTGAGAGGGCAAGTAGTCCCTATATTAACCCTTTAGTAGTTGTCACCAAGCCGAACGGGAGTATCCCCTTATGCCTTGATGCCAGGAAAGTAAATTCTTTATTAATATCTGATTACGAGTGCGCAAGGAGTGTGGAAGAATTGTTCCAAAAATGTAATGGAGTTAAGTACATGACCAAACTGGACTTAACATCCGGATTTTGGCAAATTCCAATCCGCAAATGTGATAGACAGTATACGGCATTTTTGTATATAAACAAATCCTACCAATTTAAAGTTGTACATTTTGGCCTGAGCACCAGCTTAGCTGCAATGGTAAGGTGTTTAGACAGTGCCTTAGGTAATGAGGTAGAGAAGTATAAACTAGTGTTCGTAGATGATATTCTATTTGTGTCACCAACATTCGAGGAGCACTTACAACATTCAAGAAACATTTTCGCAAAGTTTAGATCAGCAAAGGGATTAAATGGAGATGGACAAGGGACCACGATGAAGCGCTACAACGAGTGAAAAGTCTTTTTATAAATACTGTTATATTACATCATCCGAGGGTAGGAAAAAGATTTTATTTACAGACTGACGCCAGCAATATTGCTATAGGAGCACACTTATATCAGATAGATGAGAAGGGCCAAAAAGCGGTATTAGGATTTGTAAGTCGCACACTTAAAGGGGCGGAATTAACTTATTTTACGACAGAAAAAGAGCTATTAGCGATAGTGCATAGCCTGTCAAAGTTTAGAAGTTATATTCTGGTTGCTAAACTTACTATAATCACCGACAATAAGGCGTTAGTATTTTTATTAAAGTGTAAATTGCTAGGTGCTTGTCTGACTCGCTGGATCTTGGCTATACAAGAGTACTAGTTTGAAATACAATACTGTAAAGCGAAAGACAACTTGGTAGCAGATGTACTTAGTAGAAATCCACCATCAGAAAACAACATGGATACAGTTAACATTAAAAGTAGAAGCACTGATATAGGTATTTACGCGGTAAAGCATGTAGCGAATCCTGAAGTAGTTAGGAGACTTAAGGAAATAGGGACCTAACAACAAGAAGACCCTAGGATTAGTGTAGCTTGGAAAAGTGCGGTTACCAACACCAAACCAGGATTTTCCATATATGACGGTAAGCTATATAAGCTATGTTCCCATAGGTGGAAATTATTATTACCAAGCTGTATGATGGAGGAATTTATTTGGGAATGCCACTTGTCGTTGTGCCACGCTGGATTTAAGAAATGCCATCGAGCCTTAACAGAAAGCTTCATTGGAAAGGGGTTGGCAAAACGCATGAAAAGATTATTGTCTACTTGTGACCTTTGCCAGAAGTGTAAACACCCGAACTTATCAACCAGAGTAGAGATGCAAACAATCCAAGCAAATGAGAAAGGAGAGTTATTAGCTAAAGATTATTACGGGCCTCTACCAAAAGCAAAAGGAGTGGTGAAGTACATTCTAGAAACAGTAGATTTCTTTTCTAAATTTGACAAACTATACCCAGTCCAAAGAGCCACGACAAAAGCAACCCTTAGAGCACTAACAAAGTTCTACATCCCACAGTATGGTAAACCTAGAAAAATATTGTCCGACCAAGGAAAACAGTTCACCCATAACCTATGGGGAGAAACCTTGGACGAACTCAATATAAAACCAATTCTTACATCAATACGTCACCCTCAAGCGAATTTAGCTGAGCGAATAAATAGAGAATTAGGTAGATATTTCAGGGTATTGTGATATCGAAACCATTCTGCATGGGTAGATTGTTTGAGGTTTATTTCTGAGTGTATTAATAATACATGTAATGAAACAACGGGGTACACACCTACAGAATTATTTCTCAACAAAGAACCAGTACACGTATGGACCAAAACCATAAAAAGTCCACCCAACTACAATCAACCTATTCCATATGAGGTAAAATCCAGCATAGCAGGAGAAAGAATACACAGAGAAGGCCAAAAGAGGAAAGAACGATATAATCGTACCCACAAGTTGGTAAGGTTTGTGGAAGGAGAGGAAGTGCTAGTGAAAGCGAATCCTGTATCCTCTACCATAGATAATACCACGGCCAAGTTCTTCCGAAATTCGAGGGACCTTATAGAATAGAAGAGCAGGTTGCAAGGTACACATACATATTAAAAGACGTTGGAAAAAACAAAATTATAGGAAAGTACCATGGGGATAGTTTGAGGAAATATAGACAAAATATAGAGCAATAAGGAAACAATGGTTTGAGCCAATGAGGTATGTGAATCAAACGTAGTCAAATAAATTTTATAAATGTCTTTGAATCAATGTCAATGTTAATAAGACGTATTTGAATAAATGTCAGTATTGTTGTTTTGATTATTAAGTCAAAATTGTGATTAAAGTATTAATGTTCATATGAATATCTAATATGTGTATGCCATGTTATGTTAAGTAACATATTGTAATAATTAGTTATAAGGTAGAAGTAAGCAAAATTTTCTTAGAGCAAAATTTATTCGAGAAAAACCAAAAGTGCAAATTTAAAAAAGTGCGAAATTTTGTATGTGCAAATTTTCATTAGTGTAAAAGTATACAAGAGAAAATAAATTAATGTATTTCTTAAATAAACAAATTTTTTTTATACAGAGTGAGGGTATATATAACGATTCATATAGTCGACCTATCAGATCGTTTATGAAAGTGTCAAACTGTGCTAGTCTAGCGGCGTAAGCAAGAGAGAGAGGGAATACTCACAGCCATCTCTGTCTAACCTTGCCACTGCTACTACTGACGCGTGCACAAACATGAAATTTTATTCAAATAATTTTATTTATTAAAACTGCAATATCTTCAGAACTATTAAATATACGGCAATTCTGAAACCTGCATAGTGTTCAGCAATTGAAGCTCTATAAGTAGCCAAAATATCAACTAATATAATTAACATTTAAAGAAGTTATACAGAAGAAGAACGCCAAGAGATATAACTAGAGAATTAGGCTAGGTACGAATTAGGTGTTTTCACACACATACAGAGAAAGACCAAAGCAATAATATGCTGTGGTCAGATCTTTGAAAACACGTTTGCAAATACCTGTAATCAAACGATTTGCAAACAGCGGAAGTATGAGATTAGCCAGAAATTCTCTACCATCTCAAACTTGTTAAGGAGAGTTTGACCGACCAGTTCGATATTCTTTCAAATGGAAAACACATGATTTATTTGGAACAACCAATCACAACCCTGTATTAAGAGTAGACGCTAACTCAGAATGAAGGAATTGATCACTCTTCGTTCGGGCATTAAATAAGCAAGACGTGTGTTAAATACGATCACAATTGCACAAACAACGCAAAGTATTTATTTAAATAAACAGTTCTCGAAGTGGTCCGCAGTAGTAGAGGAACTAGTAAAGTTCAATAAATAATCTCGCTGCGTAATAACTAATTAATTTAATAATAAATAATTATTTAACAGTGAAGTGACCTGTGCACTAGAGTAGCTACATGATCTGTAATTGTCCAGGATCATCAGTCAACGTTATTGGTCAACATCATTTCTTCTGAGCCGAACAATCAAAAGGAGTATCTCTACAGATTTATATCTACGGTCGACGCATCACTCAGATAAGAAAATAACAAAATATCAATCAATGAACATAAAATAACAAAATAAATAAATCAATAAACATTTCTAAAAGACACTATAAAAATTCAAATTTTGTATTTAATTATTAAGATTAGATATAAAGTAATATAGGAGTGTTGAATGGAGAGTGAGGTGTAGTATTGAACTCGCAAATTTTTGCAGACCCGTTCTTTAGCACTGGTTTGGGTGAAATATAAATCCCTAAATCAACCAGATAAGAGCAATTGGTCGTTTGGACGTTTTAATCTTCACTTTTCAAGCACACTTATTAACCAATAAGACTTATGTTAGCAAAAAGTCATTAAAATAACTTTTAAAGACATTAATTCAATAACAAAGTCATTAATTAAACAAATTTCAACATTATTTAAGAGTTATTTGTAACGATTCCCCTTAAATATTCTACTCACTGAACGAATCCTGAGATAGTGTGTCTCTGTGCTCTGAGCTAAGCTGAATCCGTGTCATTTGTTCCTGGGATTTGTTCTGGCGCCCAGGTAAAGTAAAAAGTCACGGGTAAGTAAGATTTGTTCTATCATTATATACAGAAAATAGATAGATAGACAAAAGGTCTTTATATAATTTGGCGCCCAACGTGGGGCCCGATTAAACTCGATTAAACCGATATTAACCCAAGTGATTAGTTTGAATGGTAATAATACTTAATTTGAAACGAAGTGGAGAATTTAATGTTACAAATAACTGTTGAAGGATTAAATATTAAAATAAACTTTGTTAAATAGTTATTGAAAAAAAAAGGCTAAATCACAAGCAGTAGATATGGCAGCAATTGAATAGATGTTGAAGCAGTTGACCACTAAAATTGATGAATATAATAGTAAAATTGAAAATACAAATAGTCAATTAAATAGTAAAATTGATAGTACAAATAGTCAACTATCTAATCAATTATCTTGTGAAATAAAAGATACAAATAATAAAATTGAAGAAAATAATCAAAAATTAGAAGAAAGTAATAAAAAATTAATAAATGATGTTAATAATAAAATAGAGCAAACTAATAAATACTTATCTAGCGAAATGAAACAAATAAATGAAAATTTAACTAGCCAAATAGAACAAAGTAGTAAAGAAGCTACATTTAAAATAGATAAAGAAATAGCTAGTTTAGCTAATAAAATAGATAGTACCAATAGCAAAATAGATGAGAGTAATCTTAAGTTTGATAAGCATACCGAAGAGGTTAAAGCTACAACAGAGGAATTTAAGAAACAAGTAAATACTAATTTTTGCCGCCAAGACGAAAAACTAAATAAATTTAGAATCGAATTTCATTAACGGTTAGAACAGAAAGTAACCCTTATTATTAACCAACAATTCGGCGAAATAACTGCTGAGTTAAAAACCCAAACGCTTCTAAATAAAGAAGAAATCCAGAGTACTAAGGTAGAGTGCACCCAATTGGCTGAAAATATTAAGGAGAATAAGAAACAAGTAGAGAGTAAGGCTGACCGAGACGAAGTACATTACAAGGTAGAACAGCAATTAAAGGTAATGCGGGAAGATCTGACTAAGGCAATGAAGTCACAGCAAACCAAAGTCGTGAGGTGTGCCAGTTATAAGGAAGAACCGGAAAACCTTGTATTCTCAGGAAACCCACATGAGATTCCTGTGGAGTTTTTACAGCTGTTTGAGGCTTATGTAACTCGCGTAAACCCACTGATGGACGACGAGGACAAGGACATGTTAAGCCGATTCCTCAAGAATTGGGCCGGTACGTGGTGGAAAGTCATCTCGGACCGAGTCCAAACCTACGCCGACTTCAGAGAGAAATTCCTTGCTCAATACTGGAACGTACAGATTCAAAGAAGGGTGCGTGATCATCTGCAATTTGGTAGTTATCACCCGTCCATGAATATGACAACTACCAACTATGTGCTAAACGAAATGGCACAAGTAAAGCATTTAACACCACCAATAGAGGAGGAAGACCTAGTGTACAAGCTAGCGCGTAATTTCTCGGAACGCATTAGAGTAGCAACCACTACTAGAGGAGTGGATACCATAGAAAATTTATAATGGTCGTGGATGAATGTTAAGACCTAGAGAGGGACCTGAAGCGAGTAAATAATCAGCTGAATAACCACCCTAAAGGCGATCATCAGGAACCAACTTTCTACCCAAAGAGGAGAAGAGACAATGAGCGCCCAAAAGAATAAAGGTTTACCCCATATCCGGGTAACAAACCCCAATATCGGCAGGAATTGTAAGAGAAGGGTGGAAGTAGGAGCGTTGAAACCCGACCAAGTAAAAGGTTTAAGGTATGTAAGACAGCCATATCATCAACCGAGCCACAACCGTCTACTATTAAAACGGATACGGGAAACGGGAAGCCACTGCAGGTAGAAAAGAAACAAAACTAAATCTACCATTACCTGCAGTGAAACAATCCATTAATACAGTTAAAAGGGAATTAACAAGTAATATAAATCAAGTGAACGATAGGGAGTTCTTGTTAAAGAAGAGCCAGTTGTGGGTAGAAGCCATTATCCTGAATGTCCGGAAATAATTTGTGAAATCAGTAATCTACTAGTAAGAGCGTTAATAGACACCGGCAGTGAGGTAACCTGTGTCAGCTCAAAGTTAGTAGAAAATAATAGTCAGTTGCGTAATTGTCCCAGAATACCCGTAAAAAATTGTAATGTACAGGGAGTCACTGGAGCCAAAATGCAAAAGATAACTGAACAAATTTATTTACCTATCAATATAAATGGTACTCAAACCCAAATTGTAGCTCTTATAGTCCCGAAACTCGTTAATAATTGTATTATTGGGGTAGATATGTTACTTGAATGGAAGACAGAAATAAATTTCAAAAGAAATACCATCACGATGGAAATAGATACAAAGAAAATCAGTGTACACATTAAAGAATTTAAGCATTGGAAGTCGGTAAGTGTCATAAAAGGGTATGGAGAGAAACCGGTAGTTGACGTTAGGAGTGACGAGCACTGTATTGAAGATACTCCAGAAATCAACATCGGGACTGAGTTGAACAACAAGCAAAAGAACCAAATTCAGCAACTCGTCTATGAGTATAGGGATATTTTTAGAACAGAGCCTGGAAGAGCTAAGTTCTATGAACATCACTTAACGCTTACTGAAAACGTTTCATTTGTGCAAAGGACTTATCCAATCCCTTTACACTATAGAGAAGAAGTGAAAAAGGAGGTCCAACAGATGTTAGCGAATGGAGTTATTGAGAGGGCAAGTAGTCCCTATATTAACCCTTTAGTAGTTGTCACCAAGCCGAACGGGAGTATCCCCTTATGCCTTGATGCCAGGAAAGTAAATTCTTTATTAATATCTGATTACGAGTGCGCAAGGAGTGTGGAAGAATTGTTCCAAAAATGTAATGGAGTTAAGTACATGACCAAACTGGACTTAACATCCGGATTTTGGCAAATTCCAATCCGCAAATGTGATAGACAGTATACGGCATTTTTGTATATAAACAAATCCTACCAATTTAAAGTTGTACATTTTGGCCTGAGCACCAGCTTAGCTGCAATGGTAAGGTGTTTAGACAGTGCCTTAGGTAATGAGGTAGAGAAGTATAAACTAGTGTTCGTAGATGATATTCTATTTGTGTCACCAACATTCGAGGAGCACTTACAACATTCAAGAAACATTTTCGCAAAGTTTAGATCAGCAAAGGGATTAAATGGAGATGGACAAGGGACCACGATGAAGCGCTACAACGAGTGAAAAGTCTTTTTATAAATACTGTTATATTACATCATCCGAGGGTAGGAAAAAGATTTTATTTACAGACTGACGCCAGCAATATTGCTATAGGAGCACACTTATATCAGATAGATGAGAAGGGCCAAAAAGCGGTATTAGGATTTGTAAGTCGCACACTTAAAGGGGCGGAATTAACTTATTTTACGACAGAAAAAGAGCTATTAGCGATAGTGCATAGCCTGTCAAAGTTTAGAAGTTATATTCTGGTTGCTAAACTTACTATAATCACCGACAATAAGGCGTTAGTATTTTTATTAAAGTGTAAATTGCTAGGTGCTTGTCTGACTCGCTGGATCTTGGCTATACAAGAGTACCAGTTTGAAATACAATACTGTAAAGCGAAAGACAACTTGGTAGCAGATGTACTTAGTAGAAATCCACCATCAGAAAACAACATGGATACAGTTAACATTAAAAGTAGAAGCACTGATATAGGTATTTACGCGGTAAAGCATGTAGCGAATCCTGAAGTAGTTAGGAGACTTAAGGAAATAGGGACCTAACAACAAGAAGACCCTAGGATTAGTGTAGCTTGGAAAAGTGCGGTTACCAACACCAAACCAGGATTTTCCATATATGACGGTAAGCTATATAAGGTATGTTCCCATAGGTGGAAATTATTATTACCAAGCTGTATGATGGAGGAATTTATTTGGGAATGCCACTTGTCGTTGTGCCACGCTGGATTTAAGAAATGCCATCGAGCCTTAACAGAAAGCTTCATTGGAAAGGGGTTGGCAAAACGCATGAAAAGATTATTGTCTACTTGTGACCTTTGCCAGAAGTGTAAACACCCGAACTTATCAACCAGAGTAGAGATGCAAACAATCCAAGCAAATGAGAAAGGAGAGTTATTAGCTAAAGATTATTACGGGCCTCTACCAAAAGCAAAAGGAGGGGTGAAGTACATTCTAGTAACAGTAGATTCCTTTTCTAAATTTGACAAACTATACCCAGTCCAAAGAGCCACGACAAAAGCAACCCTTAGAGCACTAACAAAGTTCTACATCCCACAGTATGGTAAACCTAGAAAAATATTGTCCGACCAAGGAAAACAGTTCACCCATAACCTATGGGGAGAAACCTTGGACGAACTCAATATAAAACCAATTCTTACATCAATACGTCACCCTCAAGCGAATTTAGCTGAGCGAATAAATAGAGAATTAGGTAGATATTTCAGGGTATTGTGATATCGAAACCATTCTGCATGGGTAGATTGTTTGAGTTTTATTTCTGAGTGTATTAATAATACATGTAATGAAACAACGGGGTACACACCTACAGAATTATTTCTCAACAAAGAACCAGTACACGTATGGACCAAAACCATAAAAAGTCCACCCAACTACAATCAACCTATTCCATATGAGGTAAAATCCAGCATAGCAGGAGAAAGAATACACAGAGAAGGCCAAAAGAGGAAAGAACGATATAATCGTACCCACAAGTTGGTAAGGTTTGTGGAAGGAGAGGAAGTGCTAGTGAAAGCGAATCCTGTATCCTCTACCATAGATAATACCACGGCCAAGTTCTTCCGAAATTCGAGGGACCTTATAGAATAGAAGAGCAGGTTGCAAGGTACACATACATATTAAAAGACGTTGGAAAAAACAAAATTATAGGAAAGTACCATGGGGATAGTTTGAGGAAATATAGACAAAATATAGAGCAATAAGGAAACAATGGTTTGAGCCAATGAGGTATGTGAATCAAACGTAGTCAAATAAATTTTATAAATGTCTTTGAATCAATGTCAATGTTAATAAGACGTATTTGAATAAATGTCAGTATTGTTGTTTTGATTATTAAGTCAAAATTGTGATTAAAGTATTAATGTTCATATGAATATCTAATATGTGTATGCCATGTTATGTTAAGTAACATATTGTAATAATTAGTTATAAGGTAGAAGTAAGCAAAATTTTCTTAGAGCAAAATTTATTCGAGAAAAACCAAAAGTGCAAATTTAAAAAAGTGCGAAATTTTGTATGTGCAAATTTTCATTAGTGTAAAAGTATACAAGAAGAGAAAATAAATTAATGTATTTCTTAAATAAACAAATTTTTTTTATACCGAGTGAGGGTATATATAACGATTCATATAGTCGACCTATCAGATCGTTTATGAAAGTGTCAAACTGTGCTAGTCTAGCGGCGTAAGCAAGAGAGAGAGGGAATACTCACAGCCATCTCTGTCTAACCTTGCCACTGCTACTACTGACGCGTGCACAAACATGAAATTTTATTCAAATAATTTTATTTATTAAAACTGCAATATCTTCAGAACTATTAAATATACGGCAATTCTGAAACCTGCATAGTGTTCAGCAATTGAAGCTCTATAAGTAGCCAAAATATCAACTAATATAATTAACATTTAAAGAAGTTATACAGAAGAAGAACGCCAAGAGATATAACTAGAGAATTAGGCTAGGTACGAATTAGGTGTTTTCACACACATACAGAGAAAGACCAAAGCAATAATATGCTGTGGTCAGATCTTTGAAAACACGTTTGCAAATACCTGTAATCAAACGATTTGCAAACAGCGGAAGTATGAGATTAGCCAGAAATTCTCTACCATCTCAAACTTGTTAAGGAGAGTTTGACCGACCAGTTCGATATTCTTTCAAATGGAAAACACATGATTTATTTGGAACAACCAATCACAACCCTGTATTAAGAGTAGACGCTAACTCAGAATGAAGGAATTGATCACTCTTCGTTCGGGCATTAAATAAGCAAGACGTGTGTTAAATACGATCACAATTGCACAAACAACGCAAAGTATTTATTTAAATAAACAGTTCTCGAAGTGGTCCGCAGTAGTAGAGGAACTAGTAAAGTTCAATAAATAATCTCGCTGCGTAATAACTAATTAATTTAATAATAAATAATTATTTAACAGTGAAGTGACCTGTGCACTAGAGTAGCTACATGATCTGTAATTGTCCAGGATCATCAGTCAACGTTATTGGTCAACATCATTTCTTCTGAGCCGAACAATCAAAAGGAGTATCTCTACAGATTTATATCTACGGTCGACGCATCACTCAGATAAGAAAATAACAAAATATCAATCAATGAACATAAAATAACAAAATAAATAAATCAATAAACATTTCTAAAAGACACTATAAAAATTCAAATTTTGTATTTAATTATTAAGATTAGATATAAAGTAATATAGGAGTGTTGAATGGAGAGTGAGGTGTAGTATTGAACTCGCAAATTTTTGCAGACCCGTTCTTTAGCACTGGTTTGGGTGAAATATAAATCCCTAAATCAACCAGATAAGAGCAATTGGTCGTTTGGACGTTTTAATCTTCACTTTTCAAGCACACTTATTAACCAATAAGACTTATGTTAGCAAAAAGTCATTAAAATAACTTTTAAAGACATTAATTCAATAACAAAGTCATTAATTAAACAAATTTCAACATTATTTAAGAGTTATTTGTAACGATTCCCCTTAAATATTCTACTCACTGAACGAATCCTGAGATAGTGTGTCTCTGTGCTCTGAGCTAAGCTGAATCCGTGTCATTTGTTCCTGGGATTTGTTCTGGCGCCCAGGTAAAGTAAAAAGTCACGGGTAAGTAAGATTTGTTCTATCATTATATACAGAAAATAGATAGATAGACAAAAGGTCTTTATATAATTTGGCGCCCAACGTGGGGCCCGATTAAACTCGATTAAACCGATATTAACCCAAGTGATTAGTTTGAATGGTAATAATACTTAATTTGAAACGAAGTGGAGAATTTAATGTTACAAATAACTGTTGAAGGATTAAATATTAAAATAAACTTTGTTAAATAGTTATTGAAAAAAAAAAGGCTAAATCACAAGCAGTAGATATGGCAGCAATTGAATAGATGTTGAAGCAGTTGACCACTAAAATGGATGAATATAATAGTAAAATTGAAAATACAAATAGTCAATTAAATAGTAAAATTGATAGTACAAATAGTCAACTATCTAATCAATTATCTTGTGAAATAAAAGATACAAATAATAAAATTGAAGAAAATAATCAAAAATTAGAAGAAAGTAATAAAAAATTAATAAATGATGTTAATAATAAAATAGAGCAAACTAATAAATACTTATCTAGCGAAATGAAACAAATAAATGAAAATTTAACTAGCCAAATAGAACAAAGTAGTAAAGAAGCTACATTTAAAATAGATAAAGAAATAGCTAGTTTAGCTAATAAAATAGATAGTACCAATAGCAAAATAGATGAGAGTAATCTTAAGTTTGATAAGCATACCGAAGAGGTTAAAGCTACAACAGAGGAATTTAAGAAACAAGTAAATACTAATTTTTGCCGCCAAGACGAAAAACTAAATAAATTTAGAATCGAATTTCATTAACGGTTAGAACAGAAAGTAACCCTTATTATTAACCAACAATTCGGCGAAATAACTGCTGAGTTAAAAACCCAAACGCTTCTAAATAAAGAAGAAATCCAGAGTACTAAGGTAGAGTGCACCCAATTGGCTGAAAATATTAAGGAGAATAAGAAACAAGTAGAGAGTAAGGCTGACCGAGACGAAGTACATTACAAGGTAGAACAGCAATTAAAGGTAATGCGGGAAGATCTGACTAAGGCAATGAAGTCACAGCAAACCAAAGTCGTGAGGTGTGCCAGTTATAAGGAAGAACCGGAAAACCTTGTATTCTCAGGAAACCCACATGAGATTCCTGTGGAGTTTTTACAGCTGTTTGAGGCTTATGTAACTCGCGTAAACCCACTGATGGACGACGAGGACAAGGACATGTTAAGCCGATTCCTCAAGAATTGGGCCGGTACGTGGTGGAAAGTCATCTCGGACCGAGTCCAAACCTACGCCGACTTCAGAGAGAAATTCCTTGCTCAATACTGGAACGTACAGATTCAAAGAAGGGTGCGTGATCATCTGCAATTTGGTAGTTATCACCCGTCCATGAATATGACAACTACCAACTATGTGCTAAACGAAATGGCACAAGTAAAGCATTTAACACCACCAATAGAGGAGGAAGACCTAGTGTACAAGCTAGCGCGTAATTTCTCGGAACGCATTAGAGTAGCAACCACTACTAGAGGAGTGGATACCATAGAAAATTTATAATGGTCGTGGATGAATGTTAAGACCTAGAGAGGGACCTGAAGCGAGTAAATAATCAGCTGAATAACCACCCTAAAGGCGATCATCAGGAACCAACTTTCTACCCAAATAGGAGAAGAGACAATGAGCGCCCAAAAGAATAAAGGTTTACCCCATATCCGGGTAACAAACCCCAATATCGGCAGGAATTGTAAGAGAAGGGTGGAAGTAGGAGCGTTGAAACCCGACCAAGTAAAAGGTTTAAGGTATGTAAGACAGCCATATCATCAACCGAGCCACAACCGTCTACTATTAAAACGGATACGGGAAACGGGAAGCCACTGCAGGTAGAAAAGAAACAAAACTAAATCTACCATTACCTGCAGTGAAACAATCCATTAATACAGTTAAAAGGGAATTAACAAGTAATATAAATCAAGTGAACGATAGGGAGTTCTTGTTAAAGAAGAGCCAGTTGTGGGTAGAAGCCATTATCCTGAATGTCCGGAAATAATTTGTGAAATCAGTAATCTACTAGTAAGAGCGTTAATAGACACCGGCAGTGAGGTAACCTGTGTCAGCTCAAAGTTAGTAGAAAATAATAGTCAGTTGCGTAATTGTCCCAGAATACCCGTAAAAAATTGTAATGTACAGGGAGTCACTGGAGCCAAAATGCAAAAGATAACTGAACAAATTTATTTACCTATCAATATAAATGGTACTCAAACCCAAATTGTAGCTCTTATAGTCCCGAAACTCGTTAATAATTGTATTATTGGGGTAGATATGTTACTTGAATGGAAGACAGAAATAAATTTCAAAAGAAATACCATCACGATGGAAATAGATACAAAGAAAATCAGTGTACACATTAAAGAATTTAAGCATTGGAAGTCGGTAAGTGTCATAAAAGGGTATGGAGAGAAACCGGTAGTTGACGTTAGGAGTGACGAGCACTGTATTGAAGATACTCCAGAAATCAACATCGGGACTGAGTTGAACAACAAGCAACAGAACCAAATTCAGCAACTCGTCTATGAGTATAGGGATATTTTTAGAACAGAGCCTGGAAGAGCTAAGTTCTATGAACATCACTTAACGCTTACTGAAAACGTTTCATTTGTGCAAAGGACTTATCCAATCCCTTTACACTATAGAGAAGAAGTGAAAAAGGAGGTCCAACAGATGTTAGCGAATGGAGTTATTGAAAGGGCAAGTAGTCCCTATATTAACCCTTTAGTAGTTGTCACCAAGCCGAACGGGATTATCCCCTTATGCCTTGATGCCAGGAAAGTAAATTCTTTATTAATATCTGATTACGAGTGCGCAAGGAGTGTGGAAGAATTGTTCCAAAAATGTAATGGAGTTAAGTACATGACCAAACTGGACTTAACATCCGGATTTTGGCAAATTCCAATCCGCAAATGTGATAGACAGTATACGGCATTTTTGTATATAAACAAATCCTACCAATTTAAAGTTGTACATTTTGGCCTGAGCACCAGCTTAGCTGCAATGGTAAGGTGTTTAGACAGTGCCTTAGGTAATGAGGTAGAGAAGTATAAACTAGTGTTCGTAGATGATATTCTATTTGTGTCACCAACATTCGAGGAGCACTTACAACATTCAAGAAACATTTTCGCAAAGTTTAGATCAGCAAAGGGATTAAATGGAGATGGACAAGGGACCACGATGAAGCGCTACAACGAGTGAAAAGTCTTTTTATAAATACTGTTATATTACATCATCCGAGGGTAGGAAAAAGATTTTATTTACAGACTGACGCCAGCAATATTGCTATAGGAGCACACTTATATCAGATAGATGAGAAGGGCCAAAAAGCGGTATTAGGATTTGTAAGTCGCACACTTAAAGGGGCGGAATTAACTTATTTTACGACAGAAAAAGAGCTATTAGCGATAGTGCATAGCCTGTCAAAGTTTAGAAGTTATATTCTGGTTGCTAAACTTACTATAATCACCGACAATAAGGCGTTAGTATTTTTATTAAAGTGTAAATTGCTAGGTGCTTGTCTGACTCGCTGGATCTTGGCTATACAAGAGTACCAGTTTGAAATACAATACTGTAAAGCGAAAGACAACTTGGTAGCAGATGTACTTAGTAGAAATCCACCATCAGAAAACAACATGGATACAGTTAACATTAAAAGTAGAAGCACTGATATAGGTATTTACGCGGTAAAGCATGTAGCGAATCCTGAAGTAGTTAGGAGACTTAAGGAAATAGGGACCTAACAACAAGAAGACCCTAGGATTAGTGTAGCTTGGAAAAGTGCGGTTACCAACACCAAACCAGGATTTTCCATATATGACGGTAAGCTATATAAGCTATGTTCCCATAGGTGGAAATTATTATTACCAAGCTGTATGATGGAGGAATTTATTTGGGAATGCCACTTGTCGTTGTGCCACGCTGGATTTAAGAAATGCCATCGAGCCTTAACAGAAAGCTTCATTGGAAAGGGGTTGGCAAAACGCATGAAAAGATTATTGTCTACTTGTGACCTTTGCCAGAAGTGTAAACACCCGAACTTATCAACCAGAGTAGAGATGCAAACAATCCAAGCAAATGAGAAAGGAGAGTTATTAGCTAAAGATTATTACGGGCCTCTACCAAAAGCAAAAGGAGGGGTGAAGTACATTCTAGTAACAGTAGATTCCTTTTCTAAATTTGACAAACTATACCCAGTCCAAAGAGCCACGACAAAAGCAACCCTTAGAGCACTAACAAAGTTCTACATCCCACAGTATGGTAAACCTAGAAAAATATTGTCCGACCAAGGAAAACAGTTCACCCATAACCTATGGGGAGAAACCTTGGACGAACTCAATATAAAACCAATTCTTACATCAATACGTCACCCTCAAGCGAATTTAGCTGAGCGAATAAATAGAGAATTAGGTAGATATTTCAGGGTATTGTGATATCGAAACCATTCTGCATGGGTAGATTGTTTGAGTTTTATTTCTGAGTGTATTAATAATACATGTAATGAAACAACGGGGTACACACCTACAGAATTATTTCTCAACAAAGAACCAGTACACGTATGGACCAAAACCATAAAAAGTCCACCCAACTACAATCAACCTATTCCATATGAGGTAAAATCCAGCATAGCAGGAGAAAGAATACACAGAGAAGGCCAAAAGAGGAAAGAACGATATAATCGTACCCACAAGTTGGTAAGGTTTGTGGAAGGAGAGGAAGTGCTAGTGAAAGCGAATCCTGTATCCTCTACCATAGATAATACCACGGCCAAGTTCTTCCGAAATTCGAGGGACCTTATAGAATAGAAGAGCAGGTTGCAAGGTACACATACATATTAAAAGACGTTGGAAAAAACAAAATTATAGGAAAGTACCATGGGGATAGTTTGAGGAAATATAGACAAAATATAGAGCAATAAGGAAACAATGGTTTGAGCCAATGAGGTATGTGAATCAAACGTAGTCAAATAAATTTTATAAATGTCTTTGAATCAATGTCAATGTTAATAAGACGTATTTGAATAAATGTCAGTATTGTTGTTTTGATTATTAAGTCAAAATTGTGATTAAAGTATTAATGTTCATATGAATATCTAATATGTGTATGCCATGTTATGTTAAGTAACATATTGTAATAATTAGTTATAAGGTAGAAGTAAGCAAAATTTTCTTAGAGCAAAATTTATTCGAGAAAAACCAAAAGTGCAAATTTAAAAAAGTGCGAAATTTTGTATGTGCAAATTTTCATTAGTGTAAAAGTATACAAGAAGAGAAAATAAATTAATGTATTTCTTAAATAAACAAATTTTTTTTATACCGAGTGAGGGTATATATAACGATTCATATAGTCGACCTATCAGATCGTTTATGAAAGTGTCAAACTGTGCTAGTCTAGCGGCGTAAGCAAGAGAGAGAGGGAATACTCACAGCCATCTCTGTCTAACCTTGCCACTGCTACTACTGACGCGTGCACAAACATGAAATTTTATTCAAATAATTTTATTTATTAAAACTGCAATATCTTCAGAACTATTAAATATACGGCAATTCTGAAACCTGCATAGTGTTCAGCAATTGAAGCTCTATAAGTAGCCAAAATATCAACTAATATAATTAACATTTAAAGAAGTTATACAGAAGAAGAACGCCAAGAGATATAACTAGAGAATTAGGCTAGGTACGAATTAGGTGTTTTCACACACATACAGAGAAAGACCAAAGCAATAATATGCTGTGGTCAGATCTTTGAAAACACGTTTGCAAATACCTGTAATCAAACGATTTGCAAACAGCGGAAGTATGAGATTAGCCAGAAATTCTCTACCATCTCAAACTTGTTAAGGAGAGTTTGACCGACCAGTTCGATATTCTTTCAAATGGAAAACACATGATTTATTTGGAACAACCAATCACAACCCTGTATTAAGAGTAGACGCTAACTCAGAATGAAGGAATTGATCACTCTTCGTTCGGGCATTAAATAAGCAAGACGTGTGTTAAATACGATCACAATTGCACAAACAACGCAAAGTATTTATTTAAATAAACAGTTCTCGAAGTGGTCCGCAGTAGTAGAGGAACTAGTAAAGTTCAATAAATAATCTCGCTGCGTAATAACTAATTAATTTAATAATAAATAATTATTTAACAGTGAAGTGACCTGTGCACTAGAGTAGCTACATGATCTGTAATTGTCCAGGATCATCAGTCAACGTTATTGGTCAACATCATTTCTTCTGAGCCGAACAATCAAAAGGAGTATCTCTACAGATTTATATCTACGGTCGACGCATCACTCAGATAAGAAAATAACAAAATATCAATCAATGAACATAAAATAACAAAATAAATAAATCAATAAACATTTCTAAAAGACACTATAAAAATTCAAATTTTGTATTTAATTATTAAGATTAGATATAAAGTAATATAGGAGTGTTGAATGGAGAGTGAGGTGTAGTATTGAACTCGCAAATTTTTGCAGACCCGTTCTTTAGCACTGGTTTGGGTGAAATATAAATCCCTAAATCAACCAGATAAGAGCAATTGGTCGTTTGGACGTTTTAATCTTCACTTTTCAAGCACACTTATTAACCAATAAGACTTATGTTAGCAAAAAGTCATTAAAATAACTTTTAAAGACATTAATTCAATAACAAAGTCATTAATTAAACAAATTTCAACATTATTTAAGAGTTATTTGTAACGATTCCCCTTAAATATTCTACTCACTGAACGAATCCTGAGATAGTGTGTCTCTGTGCTCTGAGCTAAGCTGAATCCGTGTCATTTGTTCCTGGGATTTGTTCTGGCGCCCAGGTAAAGTAAAAAGTCACGGGTAAGTAAGATTTGTTCTATCATTATATACAGAAAATAGATAGATAGACAAAAGGTCTTTATATAATTTGGCGCCCAACGTGGGGCCCGATTAAACTCGATTAAACCGATATTAACCCAAGTGATTAGTTTGAATGGTAATAATACTTAATTTGAAACGAAGTGGAGAATTTAATGTTACAAATAACTGTTGAAGGATTAAATATTAAAATAAACTTTGTTAAATAGTTATTGAAAAAAAAAGGCTAAATCACAAGCAGTAGATATGGCAGCAATTGAATAGATGTTGAAGCAGTTGACCACTAAAATGGATGAATATAATAGTAAAATTGAAAATACAAATAGTCAATTAAATAGTAAAATTGATAGTACAAATAGTCAACTATCTAATCAATTATCTTGTGAAATAAAAGATACAAATAATAAAATTGAAGAAAATAATCAAAAATTAGAAGAAAGTAATAAAAAATTAATAAATGATGTTAATAATAAAATAGAGCAAACTAATAAATACTTATCTAGCGAAATGAAACAAATAAATGAAAATTTAACTAGCCAAATAGAACAAAGTAGTAAAGAAGCTACATTTAAAATAGATAAAGAAATAGCTAGTTTAGCTAATAAAATAGATAGTACCAATAGCAAAATAGATGAGAGTAATCTTAAGTTTGATAAGCATACCGAAGAGGTTAAAGCTACAACAGAGGAATTTAAGAAACAAGTAAATACTAATTTTTGCCGCCAAGACGAAAAACTAAATAAATTTAGAATCGAATTTCATTAACGGTTAGAACAGAAAGTAACCCTTATTATTAACCAACAATTCGGCGAAATAACTGCTGAGTTAAAAACCCAAACGCTTCTAAATAAAGAAGAAATCCAGAGTACTAAGGTAGAGTGCACCCAATTGGCTGAAAATATTAAGGAGAATAAGAAACAAGTAGAGAGTAAGGCTGACCGAGACGAAGTACATTACAAGGTAGAACAGCAATTAAAGGTAATGCGGGAAGATCTGACTAAGGCAATGAAGTCACAGCAAACCAAAGTCGTGAGGTGTGCCAGTTATAAGGAAGAACCGGAAAACCTTGTATTCTCAGGAAACCCACATGAGATTCCTGTGGAGTTTTTACAGCTGTTTGAGGCTTATGTAACTCGCGTAAACCCACTGATGGACGACGAGGACAAGGACATGTTAAGCCGATTCCTCAAGAATTGGGCCGGTACGTGGTGGAAAGTCATCTCGGACCGAGTCCAAACCTACGCCGACTTCAGAGAGAAATTCCTTGCTCAATACTGGAACGTACAGATTCAAAGAAGGGTGCGTGATCATCTGCAATTTGGTAGTTATCACCCGTCCATGAATATGACAACTACCAACTATGTGCTAAACGAAATGGCACAAGTAAAGCATTTAACACCACCAATAGAGGAGGAAGACCTAGTGTACAAGCTAGCGCGTAATTTCTCGGAACGCATTAGAGTAGCAACCACTACTAGAGGAGTGGATACCATAGAAAATTTATAATGGTCGTGGATGAATGTTAAGACCTAGAGAGGGACCTGAAGCGAGTAAATAATCAGCTGAATAACCACCCTAAAGGCGATCATCAGGAACCAACTTTCTACCCAAATAGGAGAAGAGACAATGAGCGCCCAAAAGAATAAAGGTTTACCCCATATCCGGGTAACAAACCCCAATATCGGCAGGAATTGTAAGAGAAGGGTGGAAGTAGGAGCGTTGAAACCCGACCAAGTAAAAGGTTTAAGGTATGTAAGACAGCCATATCATCAACCGAGCCACAACCGTCTACTATTAAAACGGATACGGGAAACGGGAAGCCACTGCAGGTAGAAAAGAAACAAAACTAAATCTACCATTACCTGCAGTGAAACAATCCATTAATACAGTTAAAAGGGAATTAACAAGTAATATAAATCAAGTGAACGATAGGGAGTTCTTGTTAAAGAAGAGCCAGTTGTGGGTAGAAGCCATTATCCTGAATGTCCGGAAATAATTTGTGAAATCAGTAATCTACTAGTAAGAGCGTTAATAGACACCGGCAGTGAGGTAACCTGTGTCAGCTCAAAGTTAGTAGAAAATAATAGTCAGTTGCGTAATTGTCCCAGAATACCCGTAAAAAATTGTAATGTACAGGGAGTCACTGGAGCCAAAATGCAAAAGATAACTGAACAAATTTATTTACCTATCAATATAAATGGTACTCAAACCCAAATTGTAGCTCTTATAGTCCCGAAACTCGTTAATAATTGTATTATTGGGGTAGATATGTTACTTGAATGGAAGACAGAAATAAATTTCAAAAGAAATACCATCACGATGGAAATAGATACAAAGAAAATCAGTGTACACATTAAAGAATTTAAGCATTGGAAGTCGGTAAGTGTCATAAAAGGGTATGGAGAGAAACCGGTAGTTGACGTTAGGAGTGACGAGCACTGTATTGAAGATACTCCAGAAATCAACATCGGGACTGAGTTGAACAACAAGCAACAGAACCAAATTCAGCAACTCGTCTATGAGTATAGGGATATTTTTAGAACAGAGCCTGGAAGAGCTAAGTTCTATGAACATCACTTAACGCTTACTGAAAACGTTTCATTTGTGCAAAGGACTTATCCAATCCCTTTACACTATAGAGAAGAAGTGAAAAAGGAGGTCCAACAGATGTTAGCGAATGGAGTTATTGAAAGGGCAAGTAGTCCCTATATTAACCCTTTAGTAGTTGTCACCAAGCCGAACGGGATTATCCCCTTATGCCTTGATGCCAGGAAAGTAAATTCTTTATTAATATCTGATTACGAGTGCGCAAGGAGTGTGGAAGAATTGTTCCAAAAATGTAATGGAGTTAAGTACATGACCAAACTGGACTTAACATCCGGATTTTGGCAAATTCCAATCCGCAAATGTGATAGACAGTATACGGCATTTTTGTATATAAACAAATCCTACCAATTTAAAGTTGTACATTTTGGCCTGAGCACCAGCTTAGCTGCAATGGTAAGGTGTTTAGACAGTGCCTTAGGTAATGAGGTAGAGAAGTATAAACTAGTGTTCGTAGATGATATTCTATTTGTGTCACCAACATTCGAGGAGCACTTACAACATTCAAGAAACATTTTCGCAAAGTTTAGATCAGCAAAGGGATTAAATGGAGATGGACAAGGGACCACGATGAAGCGCTACAACGAGTGAAAAGTCTTTTTATAAATACTGTTATATTACATCATCCGAGGGTAGGAAAAAGATTTTATTTACAGACTGACGCCAGCAATATTGCTATAGGAGCACACTTATATCAGATAGATGAGAAGGGCCAAAAAGCGGTATTAGGATTTGTAAGTCGCACACTTAAAGGGGCGGAATTAACTTATTTTACGACAGAAAAAGAGCTATTAGCGATAGTGCATAGCCTGTCAAAGTTTAGAAGTTATATTCTGGTTGCTAAACTTACTATAATCACCGACAATAAGGCGTTAGTATTTTTATTAAAGTGTAAATTGCTAGGTGCTTGTCTGACTCGCTGGATCTTGGCTATACAAGAGTACCAGTTTGAAATACAATACTGTAAAGCGAAAGACAACTTGGTAGCAGATGTACTTAGTAGAAATCCACCATCAGAAAACAACATGGATACAGTTAACATTAAAAGTAGAAGCACTGATATAGGTATTTACGCGGTAAAGCATGTAGCGAATCCTGAAGTAGTTAGGAGACTTAAGGAAATAGGGACCTAACAACAAGAAGACCCTAGGATTAGTGTAGCTTGGAAAAGTGCGGTTACCAACACCAAACCAGGATTTTCCATATATGACGGTAAGCTATATAAGCTATGTTCCCATAGGTGGAAATTATTATTACCAAGCTGTATGATGGAGGAATTTATTTGGGAATGCCACTTGTCGTTGTGCCACGCTGGATTTAAGAAATGCCATCGAGCCTTAACAGAAAGCTTCATTGGAAAGGGGTTGGCAAAACGCATGAAAAGATTATTGTCTACTTGTGACCTTTGCCAGAAGTGTAAACACCCGAACTTATCAACCAGAGTAGAGATGCAAACAATCCAAGCAAATGAGAAAGGAGAGTTATTAGCTAAAGATTATTACGGGCCTCTACCAAAAGCAAAAGGAGGGGTGAAGTACATTCTAGTAACAGTAGATTCCTTTTCTAAATTTGACAAACTATACCCAGTCCAAAGAGCCACGACAAAAGCAACCCTTAGAGCACTAACAAAGTTCTACATCCCACAGTATGGTAAACCTAGAAAAATATTGTCCGACCAAGGAAAACAGTTCACCCATAACCTATGGGGAGAAACCTTGGACGAACTCAATATAAAACCAATTCTTACATCAATACGTCACCCTCAAGCGAATTTAGCTGAGCGAATAAATAGAGAATTAGGTAGATATTTCAGGGTATTGTGATATCGAAACCATTCTGCATGGGTAGATTGTTTGAGTTTTATTTCTGAGTGTATTAATAATACATGTAATGAAACAACGGGGTACACACCTACAGAATTATTTCTCAACAAAGAACCAGTACACGTATGGACCAAAACCATAAAAAGTCCACCCAACTACAATCAACCTATTCCATATGAGGTAAAATCCAGCATAGCAGGAGAAAGAATACACAGAGAAGGCCAAAAGAGGAAAGAACGATATAATCGTACCCACAAGTTGGTAAGGTTTGTGGAAGGAGAGGAAGTGCTAGTGAAAGCGAATCCTGTATCCTCTACCATAGATAATACCACGGCCAAGTTCTTCCGAAATTCGAGGGACCTTATAGAATAGAAGAGCAGGTTGCAAGGTACACATACATATTAAAAGACGTTGGAAAAAACAAAATTATAGGAAAGTACCATGGGGATAGTTTGAGGAAATATAGACAAAATATAGAGCAATAAGGAAACAATGGTTTGAGCCAATGAGGTATGTGAATCAAACGTAGTCAAATAAATTTTATAAATGTCTTTGAATCAATGTCAATGTTAATAAGACGTATTTGAATAAATGTCAGTATTGTTGTTTTGATTATTAAGTCAAAATTGTGATTAAAGTATTAATGTTCATATGAATATCTAATATGTGTATGCCATGTTATGTTAAGTAACATATTGTAATAATTAGTTATAAGGTAGAAGTAAGCAAAATTTTCTTAGAGCAAAATTTATTCGAGAAAAACCAAAAGTGCAAATTTAAAAAAGTGCGAAATTTTGTATGTGCAAATTTTCATTAGTGTAAAAGTATACAAGAAGAGAAAATAAATTAATGTATTTCTTAAATAAACAAATTTTTTTTATACCGAGTGAGGGTATATATAACGATTCATATAGTCGACCTATCAGATCGTTTATGAAAGTGTCAAACTGTGCTAGTCTAGCGGCGTAAGCAAGAGAGAGAGGGAATACTCACAGCCATCTCTGTCTAACCTTGCCACTGCTACTACTGACGCGTGCACAAACATGAAATTTTATTCAAATAATTTTATTTATTAAAACTGCAATATCTTCAGAACTATTAAATATACGGCAATTCTGAAACCTGCATAGTGTTCAGCAATTGAAGCTCTATAAGTAGCCAAAATATCAACTAATATAATTAACATTTAAAGAAGTTATACAGAAGAAGAACGCCAAGAGATATAACTAGAGAATTAGGCTAGGTACGAATTAGGTGTTTTCACACACATACAGAGAAAGACCAAAGCAATAATATGCTGTGGTCAGATCTTTGAAAACACGTTTGCAAATACCTGTAATCAAACGATTTGCAAACAGCGGAAGTATGAGATTAGCCAGAAATTCTCTACCATCTCAAACTTGTTAAGGAGAGTTTGACCGACCAGTTCGATATTCTTTCAAATGGAAAACACATGATTTATTTGGAACAACCAATCACAACCCTGTATTAAGAGTAGACGCTAACTCAGAATGAAGGAATTGATCACTCTTCGTTCGGGCATTAAATAAGCAAGACGTGTGTTAAATACGATCACAATTGCACAAACAACGCAAAGTATTTATTTAAATAAACAGTTCTCGAAGTGGTCCGCAGTAGTAGAGGAACTAGTAAAGTTCAATAAATAATCTCGCTGCGTAATAACTAATTAATTTAATAATAAATAATTATTTAACAGTGAAGTGACCTGTGCACTAGAGTAGCTACATGATCTGTAATTGTCCAGGATCATCAGTCAACGTTATTGGTCAACATCATTTCTTCTGAGCCGAACAATCAAAAGGAGTATCTCTACAGATTTATATCTACGGTCGACGCATCACTCAGATAAGAAAATAACAAAATATCAATCAATGAACATAAAATAACAAAATAAATAAATCAATAAACATTTCTAAAAGACACTATAAAAATTCAAATTTTGTATTTAATTATTAAGATTAGATATAAAGTAATATAGGAGTGTTGAATGGAGAGTGAGGTGTAGTATTGAACTCGCAAATTTTTGCAGACCCGTTCTTTAGCACTGGTTTGGGTGAAATATAAATCCCTAAATCAACCAGATAAGAGCAATTGGTCGTTTGGACGTTTTAATCTTCACTTTTCAAGCACACTTATTAACCAATAGGAACTTATGTTAGCAAAAAGTCATTAAAATAACTTTTAAAGACATTAATTCAATAACAAAGTCATTAATTAAACAAATTTCAACATTATTTAAGAGTTATTTGTAACGATTCCCCTTAAATATTCTACTCACTGAACGAATCCTGAGATAGTGTGTCTCTGTGCTCTGAGCTAAGCTGAATCCGTGTCATTTGTTCCTGGGATTTGTTCTGGCGCCCAGGTAAAGTAAAAAGTCACGGGTAAGTAAGATTTGTTCTATCATTATATACAGAAAATAGATAGATAGACAAAAGGTCTTTATATAATTTGGCGCCCAACGTGGGGCCCGATTAAACTCGATTAAACCGATATTAACCCAAGTGATTAGTTTGAATGGTAATAATACTTAATTTGAAACGAAGTGGAGAATTTAATGTTACAAATAACTGTTGAAGGATTAAATATTAAAATAAACTTTGTTAAATAGTTATTGAAAAAAAAAGGCTAAATCACAAGCAGTAGATATGGCAGCAATTGAATAGATGTTGAAGCAGTTGACCACTAAAATGGATGAATATAATAGTAAAATTGAAAATACAAATAGTCAATTAAATAGTAAAATTGATAGTACAAATAGTCAACTATCTAATCAATTATCTTGTGAAATAAAAGATACAAATAATAAAATTGAAGAAAATAATCAAAAATTAGAAGAAAGTAATAAAAAATTAATAAATGATGTTAATAATAAAATAGAGCAAACTAATAAATACTTATCTAGCGAAATGAAACAAATAAATGAAAATTTAACTAGCCAAATAGAACAAAGTAGTAAAGAAGCTACATTTAAAATAGATAAAGAAATAGCTAGTTTAGCTAATAAAATAGATAGTACCAATAGCAAAATAGATGAGAGTAATCTTAAGTTTGATAAGCATACCGAAGAGGTTAAAGCTACAACAGAGGAATTTAAGAAACAAGTAAATACTAATTTTTGCCGCCAAGACGAAAAACTAAATAAATTTAGAATCGAATTTCATTAACGGTTAGAACAGAAAGTAACCCTTATTATTAACCAACAATTCGGCGAAATAACTGCTGAGTTAAAAACCCAAACGCTTCTAAATAAAGAAGAAATCCAGAGTACTAAGGTAGAGTGCACCCAATTGGCTGAAAATATTAAGGAGAATAAGAAACAAGTAGAGAGTAAGGCTGACCGAGACGAAGTACATTACAAGGTAGAACAGCAATTAAAGGTAATGCGGGAAGATCTGACTAAGGCAATGAAGTCACAGCAAACCAAAGTCGTGAGGTGTGCCAGTTATAAGGAAGAACCGGAAAACCTTGTATTCTCAGGAAACCCACATGAGATTCCTGTGGAGTTTTTACAGCTGTTTGAGGCTTATGTAACTCGCGTAAACCCACTGATGGACGACGAGGACAAGGACATGTTAAGCCGATTCCTCAAGAATTGGGCCGGTACGTGGTGGAAAGTCATCTCGGACCGAGTCCAAACCTACGCCGACTTCAGAGAGAAATTCCTTGCTCAATACTGGAACGTACAGATTCAAAGAATGGTGCGTGATCATCTGCAATTTGGTAGTTATCACCCGTCCATGAATATGACAACTACCAACTATGTGCTAAACGAAATGGCACAAGTAAAGCATTTAACACCACCAATAGAGGAGGAAGACCTAGTGTACAAGCTAGCGCGTAATTTCTCGGAACGCATTAGAGTAGCAACCACTACTAGAGGAGTGGATACCATAGAAAATTTATAATGGTCGTGGATGAATGTTAAGACCTAGAGAGGGACCTGAAGCGAGTAAATAATCAGCTGAATAACCACCCTAAAGGCGATCATCAGGAACCAACTTTCTACCCAAAGAGGAGAAGAGACAATGAGCGCCCAAAAGAATAAAGGTTTACCCCATATCCGGGTAACAAACCCCAATATCGGCAGGAATTGTAAGAGAAGGGTGGAAGTAGGAGCGTTGAAACCCGACCAAGTAAAAGGTTTAAGGTATGTAAGACAGCCATATCATCAACCGAGCCACAACCGTCTACTATTAAAACGGATACGGGAAACGGGAAGCCACTGCAGGTAGAAAAGAAACAAAACTAAATCTACCATTACCTGCAGTGAAACAATCCATTAATACAGTTAAAAGGGAATTAACAAGTAATATAAATCAAGTGAACGATAGGGAGTTCTTGTTAAAGAAGAGCCAGTTGTGGGTAGAAGCCATTATCCTGAATGTCCGGAAATAATTTGTGAAATCAGTAATCTACTAGTAAGAGCGTTAATAGACACCGGCAGTGAGGTAACCTGTGTCAGCTCAAAGTTAGTAGAAAATAATAGTCAGTTGCGTAATTGTCCCAGAATACCCGTAAAAAATTGTAATGTACAGGGAGTCACTGGAGCCAAAATGCAAAAGATAACTGAACAAATTTATTTACCTATCAATATAAATGGTACTCAAACCCAAATTGTAGCTCTTATAGTCCCGAAACTCGTTAATAATTGTATTATTGGGGTAGATATGTTACTTGAATGGAAGACAGAAATAAATTTCAAAAGAAATACCATCACGATGGAAATAGATACAAAGAAAATCAGTGTACACATTAAAGAATTTAAGCATTGGAAGTCGGTAAGTGTCATAAAAGGGTATGGAGAGAAACCGGTAGTTGACGTTAGGAGTGACGAGCACTGTATTGAAGATACTCCAGAAATCAACATCGGGACTGAGTTGAACAACAAGCAAAAGAACCAAATTCAGCAACTCGTCTATGAGTATAGGGATATTTTTAGAACAGAGCCTGGAAGAGCTAAGTTCTATGAACATCACTTAACGCTTACTGAAAACGTTTCATTTGTGCAAAGGACTTATCCAATCCCTTTACACTATAGAGAAGAAGTGAAAAAGGAGGTCCAACAGATGTTAGCGAATGGAGTTATTGAGAGGGCAAGTAGTCCCTATATTAACCCTTTAGTAGTTGTCACCAAGCCGAACGGGAGTATCCCCTTATGCCTTGATGCCAGGAAAGTAAATTCTTTATTAATATCTGATTACGAGTGCGCAAGGAGTGTGGAAGAATTGTTCCAAAAATGTAATGGAGTTAAGTACATGACCAAACTGGACTTAACATCCGGATTTTGGCAAATTCCAATCCGCAAATGTGATAGACAGTATACGGCATTTTTGTATATAAACAAATCCTACCAATTTAAAGTTGTACATTTTGGCCTGAGCACCAGCTTAGCTGCAATGGTAAGGTGTTTAGACAGTGCCTTAGGTAATGAGGTAGAGAAGTATAAACTAGTGTTCGTAGATGATATTCTATTTGTGTCACCAACATTCGAGGAGCACTTACAACATTCAAGAAACATTTTCGCAAAGTTTAGATCAGCAAAGGGATTAAATGGAGATGGACAAGGGACCACGATGAAGCGCTACAACGAGTGAAAAGTCTTTTTATAAATACTGTTATATTACATCATCCGAGGGTAGGAAAAAGATTTTATTTACAGACTGACGCCAGCAATATTGCTATAGGAGCACACTTATATCAGATAGATGAGAAGGGCCAAAAAGCGGTATTAGGATTTGTAAGTCGCACACTTAAAGGGGCGGAATTAACTTATTTTACGACAGAAAAAGAGCTATTAGCGATAGTGCATAGCCTGTCAAAGTTTAGAAGTTATATTCTGGTTGCTAAACTTACTATAATCACCGACAATAAGGCGTTAGTATTTTTATTAAAGTGTAAATTGCTAGGTGCTTGTCTGACTCGCTGGATCTTGGCTATACAAGAGTACCAGTTTGAAATACAATACTGTAAAGCGAAAGACAACTTGGTAGCAGATGTACTTAGTAGAAATCCACCATCAGAAAACAACATGGATACAGTTAACATTAAAAGTAGAAGCACTGATATAGGTATTTACGCGGTAAAGCATGTAGCGAATCCTGAAGTAGTTAGGAGACTTAAGGAAATAGGGACCTAACAACAAGAAGACCCTAGGATTAGTGTAGCTTGGAAAAGTGCGGTTACCAACACCAAACCAGGATTTTCCATATATGACGGTAAGCTATATAAGCTATGTTCCCATAGGTGGAAATTATTATTACCAAGCTGTATGATGGAGGAATTTATTTGGGAATGCCACTTGTCGTTGTGCCACGCTGGATTTAAGAAATGCCATCGAGCCTTAACAGAAAGCTTCATTGGAAAGGGGTTGGCAAAACGCATGAAAAGATTATTGTCTACTTGTGACCTTTGCCAGAAGTGTAAACACCCGAACTTATCAACCAGAGTAGAGATGCAAACAATCCAAGCAAATGAGAAAGGAGAGTTATTAGCTAAAGATTATTACGGGCCTCTACCAAAAGCAAAAGGAGGGGTGAAGTACATTCTAGTAACAGTAGATTCCTTTTCTAAATTTGACAAACTATACCCAGTCCAAAGAGCCACGACAAAAGCAACCCTTAGAGCACTAACAAAGTTCTACATCCCACAGTATGGTAAACCTAGAAAAATATTGTCCGACCAAGGAAAACAGTTCACCCATAACCTATGGGGAGAAACCTTGGACGAACTCAATATAAAACCAATTCTTACATCAATACGTCACCCTCAAGCGAATTTAGCTGAGCGAATAAATAGAGAATTAGGTAGATATTTCAGGGTATTGTGATATCGAAACCATTCTGCATGGGTAGATTGTTTGAGTTTTATTTCTGAGTGTATTAATAATACATGTAATGAAACAACGGGGTACACACCTACAGAATTATTTCTCAACAAAGAACCAGTACACGTATGGACCAAAACCATAAAAAGTCCACCCAACTACAATCAACCTATTCCATATGAGGTAAAATCCAGCATAGCAGGAGAAAGAATACACAGAGAAGGCCAAAAGAGGAAAGAACGATATAATCGTACCCACAAGTTGGTAAGGTTTGTGGAAGGAGAGGAAGTGCTAGTGAAAGCGAATCCTGTATCCTCTACCATAGATAATACCACGGCCAAGTTCTTCCGAAATTCGAGGGACCTTATAGAATAGAAGAGCAGGTTGCAAGGTACACATACATATTAAAAGACGTTGGAAAAAACAAAATTATAGGAAAGTACCATGGGGATAGTTTGAGGAAATATAGACAAAATATAGAGCAATAAGGAAACAATGGTTTGAGCCAATGAGGTATGTGAATCAAACGTAGTCAAATAAATTTTATAAATGTCTTTGAATCAATGTCAATGTTAATAAGACGTATTTGAATAAATGTCAGTATTGTTGTTTTGATTATTAAGTCAAAATTGTGATTAAAGTATTAATGTTCATATGAATATCTAATATGTGTATGCCATGTTATGTTAAGTAACATATTGTAATAATTAGTTATAAGGTAGAAGTAAGCAAAATTTTCTTAGAGCAAAATTTATTCGAGAAAAACCAAAAGTGCAAATTTAAAAAAGTGCGAAATTTTGTATGTGCAAATTTTCATTAGTGTAAAAGTATACAAGAAGAGAAAATAAATTAATGTATTTCTTAAATAAACAAATTTTTTTTATACCGAGTGAGGGTATATATAACGATTCATATAGTCGACCTATCAGATCGTTTATGAAAGTGTCAAACTGTGCTAGTCTAGCGGCGTAAGCAAGAGAGAGAGGGAATACTCACAGCCATCTCTGTCTAACCTTGCCACTGCTACTACTGACGCGTGCACAAACATGAAATTTTATTCAAATAATTTTATTTATTAAAACTGCAATATCTTCAGAACTATTAAATATACGGCAATTCTGAAACCTGCATAGTGTTCAGCAATTGAAGCTCTATAAGTAGCCAAAATATCAACTAATATAATTAACATTTAAAGAAGTTATACAGAAGAAGAACGCCAAGAGATATAACTAGAGAATTAGGCTAGGTACGAATTAGGTGTTTTCACACACATACAGAGAAAGACCAAAGCAATAATATGCTGTGGTCAGATCTTTGAAAACACGTTTGCAAATACCTGTAATCAAACGATTTGCAAACAGCGGAAGTATGAGATTAGCCAGAAATTCTCTACCATCTCAAACTTGTTAAGGAGAGTTTGACCGACCAGTTCGATATTCTTTCAAATGGAAAACACATGATTTATTTGGAACAACCAATCACAACCCTGTATTAAGAGTAGACGCTAACTCAGAATGAAGGAATTGATCACTCTTCGTTCGGGCATTAAATAAGCAAGACGTGTGTTAAATACGATCACAATTGCACAAACAACGCAAAGTATTTATTTAAATAAACAGTTCTCGAAGTGGTCCGCAGTAGTAGAGGAACTAGTAAAGTTCAATAAATAATCTCGCTGCGTAATAACTAATTAATTTAATAATAAATAATTATTTAACAGTGAAGTGACCTGTGCACTAGAGTAGCTACATGATCTGTAATTGTCCAGGATCATCAGTCAACGTTATTGGTCAACATCATTTCTTCTGAGCCGAACAATCAAAAGGAGTATCTCTACAGATTTATATCTACGGTCGACGCATCACTCAGATAAGAAAATAACAAAATATCAATCAATGAACATAAAATAACAAAATAAATAAATCAATAAACATTTCTAAAAGACACTATAAAAATTCAAATTTTGTATTTAATTATTAAGATTAGATATAAAGTAATATAGGAGTGTTGAATGGAGAGTGAGGTGTAGTATTGAACTCGCAAATTTTTGCAGACCCGTTCTTTAGCACTGGTTTGGGTGAAATATAAATCCCTAAATCAACCAGATAAGAGCAATTGGTCGTTTGGACGTTTTAATCTTCACTTTTCAAGCACACTTATTAACCAATAGGAACTTATGTTAGCAAAAAGTCATTAAAATAACTTTTAAAGACATTAATTCAATAACAAAGTCATTAATTAAACAAATTTCAACATTATTTAAGAGTTATTTGTAACGATTCCCCTTAAATATTCTACTCACTGAACGAATCCTGAGATAGTGTGTCTCTGTGCTCTGAGCTAAGCTGAATCCGTGTCATTTGTTCCTGGGATTTGTTCTGGCGCCCAGGTAAAGTAAAAAGTCACGGGTAAGTAAGATTTGTTCTATCATTATATACAGAAAATAGATAGATAGACAAAAGGTCTTTATATAATTTGGCGCCCAACGTGGGGCCCGATTAAACTCGATTAAACCGATATTAACCCAAGTGATTAGTTTGAATGGTAATAATACTTAATTTGAAACGAAGTGGAGAATTTAATGTTACAAATAACTGTTGAAGGATTAAATATTAAAATAAACTTTGTTAAATAGTTATTGAAAAAAAAAGGCTAAATCACAAGCAGTAGATATGGCAGCAATTGAATAGATGTTGAAGCAGTTGACCACTAAAATGGATGAATATAATAGTAAAATTGAAAATACAAATAGTCAATTAAATAGTAAAATTGATAGTACAAATAGTCAACTATCTAATCAATTATCTTGTGAAATAAAAGATACAAATAATAAAATTGAAGAAAATAATCAAAAATTAGAAGAAAGTAATAAAAAATTAATAAATGATGTTAATAATAAAATAGAGCAAACTAATAAATACTTATCTAGCGAAATGAAACAAATAAATGAAAATTTAACTAGCCAAATAGAACAAAGTAGTAAAGAAGCTACATTTAAAATAGATAAAGAAATAGCTAGTTTAGCTAATAAAATAGATAGTACCAATAGCAAAATAGATGAGAGTAATCTTAAGTTTGATAAGCATACCGAAGAGGTTAAAGCTACAACAGAGGAATTTAAGAAACAAGTAAATACTAATTTTTGCCGCCAAGACGAAAAACTAAATAAATTTAGAATCGAATTTCATTAACGGTTAGAACAGAAAGTAACCCTTATTATTAACCAACAATTCGGCGAAATAACTGCTGAGTTAAAAACCCAAACGCTTCTAAATAAAGAAGAAATCCAGAGTACTAAGGTAGAGTGCACCCAATTGGCTGAAAATATTAAGGAGAATAAGAAACAAGTAGAGAGTAAGGCTGACCGAGACGAAGTACATTACAAGGTAGAACAGCAATTAAAGGTAATGCGGGAAGATCTGACTAAGGCAATGAAGTCACAGCAAACCAAAGTCGTGAGGTGTGCCAGTTATAAGGAAGAACCGGAAAACCTTGTATTCTCAGGAAACCCACATGAGATTCCTGTGGAGTTTTTACAGCTGTTTGAGGCTTATGTAACTCGCGTAAACCCACTGATGGACGACGAGGACAAGGACATGTTAAGCCGATTCCTCAAGAATTGGGCCGGTACGTGGTGGAAAGTCATCTCGGACCGAGTCCAAACCTACGCCGACTTCAGAGAGAAATTCCTTGCTCAATACTGGAACGTACAGATTCAAAGAATGGTGCGTGATCATCTGCAATTTGGTAGTTATCACCCGTCCATGAATATGACAACTACCAACTATGTGCTAAACGAAATGGCACAAGTAAAGCATTTAACACCACCAATAGAGGAGGAAGACCTAGTGTACAAGCTAGCGCGTAATTTCTCGGAACGCATTAGAGTAGCAACCACTACTAGAGGAGTGGATACCATAGAAAATTTATAATGGTCGTGGATGAATGTTAAGACCTAGAGAGGGACCTGAAGCGAGTAAATAATCAGCTGAATAACCACCCTAAAGGCGATCATCAGGAACCAACTTTCTACCCAAAGAGGAGAAGAGACAATGAGCGCCCAAAAGAATAAAGGTTTACCCCATATCCGGGTAACAAACCCCAATATCGGCAGGAATTGTAAGAGAAGGGTGGAAGTAGGAGCGTTGAAACCCGACCAAGTAAAAGGTTTAAGGTATGTAAGACAGCCATATCATCAACCGAGCCACAACCGTCTACTATTAAAACGGATACGGGAAACGGGAAGCCACTGCAGGTAGAAAAGAAACAAAACTAAATCTACCATTACCTGCAGTGAAACAATCCATTAATACAGTTAAAAGGGAATTAACAAGTAATATAAATCAAGTGAACGATAGGGAGTTCTTGTTAAAGAAGAGCCAGTTGTGGGTAGAAGCCATTATCCTGAATGTCCGGAAATAATTTGTGAAATCAGTAATCTACTAGTAAGAGCGTTAATAGACACCGGCAGTGAGGTAACCTGTGTCAGCTCAAAGTTAGTAGAAAATAATAGTCAGTTGCGTAATTGTCCCAGAATACCCGTAAAAAATTGTAATGTACAGGGAGTCACTGGAGCCAAAATGCAAAAGATAACTGAACAAATTTATTTACCTATCAATATAAATGGTACTCAAACCCAAATTGTAGCTCTTATAGTCCCGAAACTCGTTAATAATTGTATTATTGGGGTAGATATGTTACTTGAATGGAAGACAGAAATAAATTTCAAAAGAAATACCATCACGATGGAAATAGATACAAAGAAAATCAGTGTACACATTAAAGAATTTAAGCATTGGAAGTCGGTAAGTGTCATAAAAGGGTATGGAGAGAAACCGGTAGTTGACGTTAGGAGTGACGAGCACTGTATTGAAGATACTCCAGAAATCAACATCGGGACTGAGTTGAACAACAAGCAAAAGAACCAAATTCAGCAACTCGTCTATGAGTATAGGGATATTTTTAGAACAGAGCCTGGAAGAGCTAAGTTCTATGAACATCACTTAACGCTTACTGAAAACGTTTCATTTGTGCAAAGGACTTATCCAATCCCTTTACACTATAGAGAAGAAGTGAAAAAGGAGGTCCAACAGATGTTAGCGAATGGAGTTATTGAGAGGGCAAGTAGTCCCTATATTAACCCTTTAGTAGTTGTCACCAAGCCGAACGGGAGTATCCCCTTATGCCTTGATGCCAGGAAAGTAAATTCTTTATTAATATCTGATTACGAGTGCGCAAGGAGTGTGGAAGAATTGTTCCAAAAATGTAATGGAGTTAAGTACATGACCAAACTGGACTTAACATCCGGATTTTGGCAAATTCCAATCCGCAAATGTGATAGACAGTATACGGCATTTTTGTATATAAACAAATCCTACCAATTTAAAGTTGTACATTTTGGCCTGAGCACCAGCTTAGCTGCAATGGTAAGGTGTTTAGACAGTGCCTTAGGTAATGAGGTAGAGAAGTATAAACTAGTGTTCGTAGATGATATTCTATTTGTGTCACCAACATTCGAGGAGCACTTACAACATTCAAGAAACATTTTCGCAAAGTTTAGATCAGCAAAGGGATTAAATGGAGATGGACAAGGGACCACGATGAAGCGCTACAACGAGTGAAAAGTCTTTTTATAAATACTGTTATATTACATCATCCGAGGGTAGGAAAAAGATTTTATTTACAGACTGACGCCAGCAATATTGCTATAGGAGCACACTTATATCAGATAGATGAGAAGGGCCAAAAAGCGGTATTAGGATTTGTAAGTCGCACACTTAAAGGGGCGGAATTAACTTATTTTACGACAGAAAAAGAGCTATTAGCGATAGTGCATAGCCTGTCAAAGTTTAGAAGTTATATTCTGGTTGCTAAACTTACTATAATCACCGACAATAAGGCGTTAGTATTTTTATTAAAGTGTAAATTGCTAGGTGCTTGTCTGACTCGCTGGATCTTGGCTATACAAGAGTACCAGTTTGAAATACAATACTGTAAAGCGAAAGACAACTTGGTAGCAGATGTACTTAGTAGAAATCCACCATCAGAAAACAACATGGATACAGTTAACATTAAAAGTAGAAGCACTGATATAGGTATTTACGCGGTAAAGCATGTAGCGAATCCTGAAGTAGTTAGGAGACTTAAGGAAATAGGGACCTAACAACAAGAAGACCCTAGGATTAGTGTAGCTTGGAAAAGTGCGGTTACCAACACCAAACCAGGATTTTCCATATATGACGGTAAGCTATATAAGCTATGTTCCCATAGGTGGAAATTATTATTACCAAGCTGTATGATGGAGGAATTTATTTGGGAATGCCACTTGTCGTTGTGCCACGCTGGATTTAAGAAATGCCATCGAGCCTTAACAGAAAGCTTCATTGGAAAGGGGTTGGCAAAACGCATGAAAAGATTATTGTCTACTTGTGACCTTTGCCAGAAGTGTAAACACCCGAACTTATCAACCAGAGTAGAGATGCAAACAATCCAAGCAAATGAGAAAGGAGAGTTATTAGCTAAAGATTATTACGGGCCTCTACCAAAAGCAAAAGGAGGGGTGAAGTACATTCTAGTAACAGTAGATTCCTTTTCTAAATTTGACAAACTATACCCAGTCCAAAGAGCCACGACAAAAGCAACCCTTAGAGCACTAACAAAGTTCTACATCCCACAGTATGGTAAACCTAGAAAAATATTGTCCGACCAAGGAAAACAGTTCACCCATAACCTATGGGGAGAAACCTTGGACGAACTCAATATAAAACCAATTCTTACATCAATACGTCACCCTCAAGCGAATTTAGCTGAGCGAATAAATAGAGAATTAGGTAGATATTTCAGGGTATTGTGATATCGAAACCATTCTGCATGGGTAGATTGTTTGAGTTTTATTTCTGAGTGTATTAATAATACATGTAATGAAACAACGGGGTACACACCTACAGAATTATTTCTCAACAAAGAACCAGTACACGTATGGACCAAAACCATAAAAAGTCCACCCAACTACAATCAACCTATTCCATATGAGGTAAAATCCAGCATAGCAGGAGAAAGAATACACAGAGAAGGCCAAAAGAGGAAAGAACGATATAATCGTACCCACAAGTTGGTAAGGTTTGTGGAAGGAGAGGAAGTGCTAGTGAAAGCGAATCCTGTATCCTCTACCATAGATAATACCACGGCCAAGTTCTTCCGAAATTCGAGGGACCTTATAGAATAGAAGAGCAGGTTGCAAGGTACACATACATATTAAAAGACGTTGGAAAAAACAAAATTATAGGAAAGTACCATGGGGATAGTTTGAGGAAATATAGACAAAATATAGAGCAATAAGGAAACAATGGTTTGAGCCAATGAGGTATGTGAATCAAACGTAGTCAAATAAATTTTATAAATGTCTTTGAATCAATGTCAATGTTAATAAGACGTATTTGAATAAATGTCAGTATTGTTGTTTTGATTATTAAGTCAAAATTGTGATTAAAGTATTAATGTTCATATGAATATCTAATATGTGTATGCCATGTTATGTTAAGTAACATATTGTAATAATTAGTTATAAGGTAGAAGTAAGCAAAATTTTCTTAGAGCAAAATTTATTCGAGAAAAACCAAAAGTGCAAATTTAAAAAAGTGCGAAATTTTGTATGTGCAAATTTTCATTAGTGTAAAAGTATACAAGAAGAGAAAATAAATTAATGTATTTCTTAAATAAACAAATTTTTTTTATACCGAGTGAGGGTATATATAACGATTCATATAGTCGACCTATCAGATCGTTTATGAAAGTGTCAAACTGTGCTAGTCTAGCGGCGTAAGCAAGAGAGAGAGGGAATACTCACAGCCATCTCTGTCTAACCTTGCCACTGCTACTACTGACGCGTGCACAAACATGAAATTTTATTCAAATAATTTTATTTATTAAAACTGCAATATCTTCAGAACTATTAAATATACGGCAATTCTGAAACCTGCATAGTGTTCAGCAATTGAAGCTCTATAAGTAGCCAAAATATCAACTAATATAATTAACATTTAAAGAAGTTATACAGAAGAAGAACGCCAAGAGATATAACTAGAGAATTAGGCTAGGTACGAATTAGGTGTTTTCACACACATACAGAGAAAGACCAAAGCAATAATATGCTGTGGTCAGATCTTTGAAAACACGTTTGCAAATACCTGTAATCAAACGATTTGCAAACAGCGGAAGTATGAGATTAGCCAGAAATTCTCTACCATCTCAAACTTGTTAAGGAGAGTTTGACCGACCAGTTCGATATTCTTTCAAATGGAAAACACATGATTTATTTGGAACAACCAATCACAACCCTGTATTAAGAGTAGACGCTAACTCAGAATGAAGGAATTGATCACTCTTCGTTCGGGCATTAAATAAGCAAGACGTGTGTTAAATACGATCACAATTGCACAAACAACGCAAAGTATTTATTTAAATAAACAGTTCTCGAAGTGGTCCGCAGTAGTAGAGGAACTAGTAAAGTTCAATAAATAATCTCGCTGCGTAATAACTAATTAATTTAATAATAAATAATTATTTAACAGTGAAGTGACCTGTGCACTAGAGTAGCTACATGATCTGTAATTGTCCAGGATCATCAGTCAACGTTATTGGTCAACATCATTTCTTCTGAGCCGAACAATCAAAAGGAGTATCTCTACAGATTTATATCTACGGTCGACGCATCACTCAGATAAGAAAATAACAAAATATCAATCAATGAACATAAAATAACAAAATAAATAAATCAATAAACATTTCTAAAAGACACTATAAAAATTCAAATTTTGTATTTAATTATTAAGATTAGATATAAAGTAATATAGGAGTGTTGAATGGAGAGTGAGGTGTAGTATTGAACTCGCAAATTTTTGCAGACCCGTTCTTTAGCACTGGTTTGGGTGAAATATAAATCCCTAAATCAACCAGATAAGAGCAATTGGTCGTTTGGACGTTTTAATCTTCACTTTTCAAGCACACTTATTAACCAATAAGACTTATGTTAGCAAAAAGTCATTAAAATAACTTTTAAAGACATTAATTCAATAACAAAGTCATTAATTAAACAAATTTCAACATTATTTAAGAGTTATTTGTAACGATTCCCCTTAAATATTCTACTCACTGAACGAATCCTGAGATAGTGTGTCTCTGTGCTCTGAGCTAAGCTGAATCCGTGTCATTTGTTCCTGGGATTTGTTCTGGCGCCCAGGTAAAGTAAAAAGTCACGGGTAAGTAAGATTTGTTCTATCATTATATACAGAAAATAGATAGATAGACAAAAGGTCTTTATATAATTTGGCGCCCAACGTGGGGCCCGATTAAACTCGATTAAACCGATATTAACACAAGTGATTAGTTTGAATTGTAATAATACTTAATTTGAAACGAAGTGGAGAATTTAATGTTACAAATAACTGTTGAAGGATTAAATATTAAAATAAACTTTGTTAAATAGTTATTGAAAAAAAAGGCTAAATCACAAGCAGTAGATATGGCAGCAATTGAATAGATGTTGAAGCAGTTGACCACTAAAATGGATGAATATAATAGTAAAATTGAAAATACAAATAGTCAATTAAATAGTAAAATTGATAGTACAAATAGTCAACTATCTAATCAATTATCTTGTGAAATAAAAGATACAAATAATAAAATTGAAGAAAATAATCAAAAATTAGAAGAAAGTAATAAAAAATTAATAAATGATGTTAATAATAAAATAGAGCAAACTAATAAATACTTATCTAGCGAAATGAAACAAATAAATGAAAATTTAACTAGCCAAATAGAACAAAGTAGTAAATAAGCTACATTTAAAATAGATAAAGAAATAGCTAGTTTAGCTAATAAAATAGATAGTACCAATAGCAAAATAGATGAGAGTAATCTTAAGTTTGATAAGCATACCGAAGAGGTTAAAGCTACAACAGAGGAATTTAAGAAACAAGTAAATACTAATTTTTGCCGCCAAGACGAAAAACTAAATAAATTTAGAATCGAATTTCATTAACGGTTAGAACAGAAAGTAACCCTTATTATTAACCAACAATTCGGCGAAATAACTGCTGAGTTAAAAACCCAAACGCTTCTAAATAAAGAAGAAATCCAGAGTACTAAGGTAGAGTGCACCCAATTGGCTGAAAATATTAAGGAGAATAAGAAACAAGTAGAGAGTAAGGCTGACCGAGACGAAGTACATTACAAGGTAGAACAGCAATTAAAGGTAATGCGGGAAGATCTGACTAAGGCAATGAAGTCACAGCAAACCAAAGTCGTGAGGTGTGCCAGTTATAAGGAAGAACCGGAAAACCTTGTATTCTCAGGAAACCCACATGAGATTCCTGTGGAGTTTTTACAGCTGTTTGAGGCTTATGTAACTCGCGTAAACCCACTGATGGACGACGAGGACAAGGACATGTTAAGCCGATTCCTCAAGAATTGGGCCGGTACGTGGTGGAAAGTCATCTCGGACCGAGTCCAAACCTACGCTGACTTCAGAGAGAAATTCCTTGCTCAATACTGGAACGTACAGATTCAAAGAATGGTGCGTGATCATCTGCAATTTGGTAGTTATCACCCGTCCATGAATATGACAACTACCAACTATGTGCTAAACGAAATGGCACAAGTAAAGCATTTAACACCACCAATAGAGGAGGAAGACCTAGTGTACAAGCTAGCGCGTAATTTCTCGGAACGCATTAGAGTAGCAACCACTACTAGAGGAGTGGATACCATAGAAAATTTATAATGGTCGTGGATGAATGTTAAGACCTAGAGAGGGACCTGAAGCGAGTAAATAATCAGCTGAATAACCACCCTAAAGGCGATCATCAGGAACCAACTTTCTACCCAAAGAGGAGAAGAGACAATGAGCGCCCAAAAGAATAAAGGTTTACCCCATATCCGGGTAACAAACCCCAATATCGGCAGGAATTGTAAGAGAAGGGTGGAAGTAGGAGCGTTGAAACCCGACCAAGTAAAAGGTTTAAGGTATGTAAGACAGCCATATCATCAACCGAGCCACAACCGTCTACTATTAAAACGGATACGGGAAACGGGAAGCCACTGCAGGTAGAAAAGAAACAAAACTAAATCTACCATTACCTGCAGTGAAACAATCCATTAATACAGTTAAAAGGGAATTAACAAGTAATATAAATCAAGTGAACGATAGGGAGTTCTTGTTAAAGAAGAGCCAGTTGTGGGTAGAAGCCATTATCCTGAATGTCCGGAAATAATTTGTGAAATCAGTAATCTACTAGTAAGAGCGTTAATAGACACCGGCAGTGAGGTAACCTGTGTCAGCTCAAAGTTAGTAGAAAATAATAGTCAGTTGCGTAATTGTCCCAGAATACCCGTAAAAAATTGTAATGTACAGGGAGTCACTGGAGCCAAAATGCAAAAGATAACTGAACAAATTTATTTACCTATCAATATAAATGGTACTCAAACCCAAATTGTAGCTCTTATAGTCCCGAAACTCGTTAATAATTGTATTATTGGGGTAGATATGTTACTTGAATGGAAGACAGAAATAAATTTCAAAAGAAATACCATCACGATGGAAATAGATACAAAGAAAATCAGTGTACACATTAAAGAATTTAAGCATTGGAAGTCGGTAAGTGTCATAAAAGGGTATGGAGAGAAACCGGTAGTTGACGTTAGGAGTGACGAGCACTGTATTGAAGATACTCCAGAAATCAACATCGGGACTGAGTTGAACAACAAGCAAAAGAACCAAATTCAGCAACTCGTCTATGAGTATAGGGATATTTTTAGAACAGAGCCTGGAAGAGCTAAGTTCTATGAACATCACTTAACGCTTACTGAAAACGTTTCATTTGTGCAAAGGACTTATCCAATCCCTTTACACTATAGAGAAGAAGTGAAAAAGGAGGTCCAACAGATGTTAGCGAATGGAGTTATTGAGAGGGCAAGTAGTCCCTATATTAACCCTTTAGTAGTTGTCACCAAGCCGAACGGGAGTATCCCCTTATGCCTTGATGCCAGGAAAGTAAATTCTTTATTAATATCTGATTACGAGTGCGCAAGGAGTGTGGAAGAATTGTTCCAAAAATGTAATGGAGTTAAGTACATGACCAAACTGGACTTAACATCCGGATTTTGGCAAATTCCAATCCGCAAATGTGATAGACAGTATACGGCATTTTTGTATATAAACAAATCCTACCAATTTAAAGTTGTACATTTTGGCCTGAGCACCAGCTTAGCTGCAATGGTAAGGTGTTTAGACAGTGCCTTAGGTAATGAGGTAGAGAAGTATAAACTAGTGTTCGTAGATGATATTCTATTTGTGTCACCAACATTCGAGGAGCACTTACAACATTCAAGAAACATTTTCGCAAAGTTTAGATCAGCAAAGGGATTAAATGGAGATGGACAAGGGACCACGATGAAGCGCTACAACGAGTGAAAAGTCTTTTTATAAATACTGTTATATTACATCATCCGAGGGTAGGAAAAAGATTTTATTTACAGACTGACGCCAGCAATATTGCTATAGGAGCACACTTATATCAGATAGATGAGAAGGGCCAAAAAGCGGTATTAGGATTTGTAAGTCGCACACTTAAAGGGGCGGAATTAACTTATTTTACGACAGAAAAAGAGCTATTAGCGATAGTGCATAGCCTGTCAAAGTTTAGAAGTTATATTCTGGTTGCTAAACTTACTATAATCACCGACAATAAGGCGTTAGTATTTTTATTAAAGTGTAAATTGCTAGGTGCTTGTCTGACTCGCTGGATCTTGGCTATACAAGAGTACCAGTTTGAAATACAATACTGTAAAGCGAAAGACAACTTGGTAGCAGATGTACTTAGTAGAAATCCACCATCAGAAAACAACATGGATACAGTTAACATTAAAAGTAGAAGCACTGATATAGGTATTTACGCGGTAAAGCATGTAGCGAATCCTGAAGTAGTTAGGAGACTTAAGGAAATAGGGACCTAACAACAAGAAGACCCTAGGATTAGTGTAGCTTGGAAAAGTGCGGTTACCAACACCAAACCAGGATTTTCCATATATGACGGTAAGCTATATAAGCTATGTTCCCATAGGTGGAAATTATTATTACCAAGCTGTATGATGGAGGAATTTATTTGGGAATGCCACTTGTCGTTGTGCCACGCTGGATTTAAGAAATGCCATCGAGCCTTAACAGAAAGCTTCATTGGAAAGGGGTTGGCAAAACGCATGAAAAGATTATTGTCTACTTGTGACCTTTGCCAGAAGTGTAAACACCCGAACTTATCAACCAGAGTAGAGATGCAAACAATCCAAGCAAATGAGAAAGGAGAGTTATTAGCTAAAGATTATTACGGGCCTCTACCAAAAGCAAAAGGAGGGGTGAAGTACATTCTAGTAACAGTAGATTCCTTTTCTAAATTTGACAAACTATACCCAGTCCAAAGAGCCACGACAAAAGCAACCCTTAGAGCACTAACAAAGTTCTACATCCCACAGTATGGTAAACCTAGAAAAATATTGTCCGACCAAGGAAAACAGTTCACCCATAACCTATGGGGAGAAACCTTGGACGAACTCAATATAAAACCAATTCTTACATCAATACGTCACCCTCAAGCGAATTTAGCTGAGCGAATAAATAGAGAATTAGGTAGATATTTCAGGGTATTGTGATATCGAAACCATTCTGCATGGGTAGATTGTTTGAGTTTTATTTCTGAGTGTATTAATAATACATGTAATGAAACAACGGGGTACACACCTACAGAATTATTTCTCAACAAAGAACCAGTACACGTATGGACCAAAACCATAAAAAGTCCACCCAACTACAATCAACCTATTCCATATGAGGTAAAATCCAGCATAGCAGGAGAAAGAATACACAGAGAAGGCCAAAAGAGGAAAGAACGATATAATCGTACCCACAAGTTGGTAAGGTTTGTGGAAGGAGAGGAAGTGCTAGTGAAAGCGAATCCTGTATCCTCTACCATAGATAATACCACGGCCAAGTTCTTCCGAAATTCGAGGGACCTTATAGAATAGAAGAGCAGGTTGCAAGGTACACATACATATTAAAAGACGTTGGAAAAAACAAAATTATAGGAAAGTACCATGGGGATAGTTTGAGGAAATATAGACAAAATATAGAGCAATAAGGAAACAATGGTTTGAGCCAATGAGGTATGTGAATCAAACGTAGTCAAATAAATTTTATAAATGTCTTTGAATCAATGTCAATGTTAATAAGACGTATTTGAATAAATGTCAGTATTGTTGTTTTGATTATTAAGTCAAAATTGTGATTAAAGTATTAATGTTCATATGAATATCTAATATGTGTATGCCATGTTATGTTAAGTAACATATTGTAATAATTAGTTATAAGGTAGAAGTAAGCAAAATTTTCTTAGAGCAAAATTTATTCGAGAAAAACCAAAAGTGCAAATTTAAAAAAGTGCGAAATTTTGTATGTGCAAATTTTCATTAGTGTAAAAGTATACAAGAAGAGAAAATAAATTAATGTATTTCTTAAATAAACAAATTTTTTTTATACCGAGTGAGGGTATATATAACGATTTATATAGTCGACCTATCAGATCGTTTATGAAAGTGTCAAACTGTGCTAGTCTAGCGGCGTAAACAAGAGAGAGAGGGAATACTCACAGCCATCTCTGTCTAACCTTGCCACTGCTACTACTGACGCGTGCACAAACATGAAATTTTATTCAAATAATTTTATTTATTAAAACTGCAATATCTTCAGAACTATTAAATATACGGCAATTCTGAAACCTGCATAGTGTTCAGCAATTGAAGCTCTATAAGTAGCCAAAATATCAACTAATATAATTAACATTTAAAGAAGTTATACAGAAGAAGAACGCCAAGAGATATAACTAGAGAATTAGGCTAGGTACGAATTAGGTGTTTTCACACACATACAGAGAAAGACCAAAGCAATAATATGCTGTGGTCAGATCTTTGAAAACACGTTTGCAAATACCTGTAATCAAACGATTTGCAAACAGCGGAAGTATGAGATTAGCCAGAAATTCTCTACCATCTCAAACTTGTTAAGGAGAGTTTGACCGACCAGTTCGATATTCTTTCAAATGGAAAACACATGATTTATTTGGAACAACCAATCACAACCCTGTATTAAGAGTAGACGCTAACTCAGAATGAAGGAATTGATCACTCTTCGTTCGGGCATTAAATAAGCAAGACGTGTGTTAAATACGATCACAATTGCACAAACAACGCAAAGTATTTATTTAAATAAACAGTTCTCGAAGTGGTCCGCAGTAGTAGAGGAACTAGTAAAGTTCAATAAATAATCTCGCTGCGTAATAACTAATTAATTTAATAATAAATAATTATTTAACAGTGAAGTGACCTGTGCACTAGAGTAGCTACATGATCTGTAATTGTCCAGGATCATCAGTCAACGTTATTGGTCAACATCATTTCTTCTGAGCCGAACAATCAAAAGGAGTATCTCTACAGATTTATATCTACGGTCGACGCATCACTCAGATAAGAAAATAACAAAATATCAATCAATGAACATAAAATAACAAAATAAATAAATCAATAAACATTTCTAAAAGACACTATAAAAATTCAAATTTTGTATTTAATTATTAAGATTAGATATAAAGTAATATAGGAGTGTTGAATGGAGAGTGAGGTGTAGTATTGAACTCGCAAATTTTTGCAGACCCGTTCTTTAGCACTGGTTTGGGTGAAATATAAATCCCTAAATCAACCAGATAAGAGCAATTGGTCGTTTGGACGTTTTAATCTTCACTTTTCAAGCACACTTATTAACCAATAAGACTTATGTTAGCAAAAAGTCATTAAAATAACTTTTAAAGACATTAATTCAATAACAAAGTCATTAATTAAACAAATTTCAACATTATTTAAGAGTTATTTGTAACGATTCCCCTTAAATATTCTACTCACTGAACGAATCCTGAGATAGTGTGTCTCTGTGCTCTGAGCTAAGCTGAATCCGTGTCATTTGTTCCTGGGATTTGTTCTGGCGCCCAGGTAAAGTAAAAAGTCACGGGTAAGTAAGATTTGTTCTATCATTATATACAGAAAATAGATAGATAGACAAAAGGTCTTTATATAATTTGGCGCCCAACGTGGGGCCCGATTAAACTCGATTAAACCGATATTAACCCAAGTGATTAGTTTGAATGGTAATAATACTTAATTTGAAACGAAGTGGAGAATTTAATGTTACAAATAACTGTTGAAGGATTAAATATTAAAATAAACTTTGTTAAATAGTTATTGAAAAAAAAAGGCTAAATCACAAGCAGTAGATATGGCAGCAATTGAATAGATGTTGAAGCAGTTGACCACTAAAATGGATGAATATAATAGTAAAATTGAAAATACAAATAGTCAATTAAATAGTAAAATTGATAGTACAAATAGTCAACTATCTAATCAATTATCTTGTGAAATAAAAGATACAAATAATAAAATTGAAGAAAATAATCAAAAATTAGAAGAAAGTAATAAAAAATTAATAAATGATGTTAATAATAAAATAGAGCAAACTAATAAATACTTATCTAGCGAAATGAAACAAATAAATGAAAATTTAACTAGCCAAATAGAACAAAGTAGTAAAGAAGCTACATTTAAAATAGATAAAGAAATAGCTAGTTTAGCTAATAAAAAAGATAGTACCAATAGCAAAATAGATGAGAGTAATCTTAAGTTTGATAAGCATACCGAAGAGGTTAAAGCTACAACAGAGGAATTTAAGAAACAAGTAAATACTAATTTTTGCCGCCAAGACGAAAAACTAAATAAATTTAGAATCGAATTTCATTAACGGTTAGAACAGAAAGTAACCCTTATTATTAACCAACAATTCGGCGAAATAACTGCTGAGTTAAAAACCCAAACGCTTCTAAATAAAGAAGAAATCCAGAGTACTAAGGTAGAGTGCACCCAATTGGCTGAAAATATTAAGGAGAATAAGAAACAAGTAGAGAGTAAGGCTGACCGAGACGAAGTACATTACAAGGTAGAACAGCAATTACAGGTAATGCGGGAAGATCTGACTAAGGCAATGAAGTCACAGCAAACCAAAGTCGTGAGGTGTGCCAGTTATAAGGAAGAACCGGAAAACCTTGTATTCTCAGGAAACCCACATGAGATTCCTGTGGAGTTTTTACAGCTGTTTGAGGCTTATGTAACTCGCGTAAACCCACTGATGGACGACGAGGACAAGGACATGTTAAGCCGATTCCTCAAGAATTGGGCCGGTACGTGGTGGAAAGTCATCTCGGACCGAGTCCAAACCTACGCCGACTTCAGAGAGAAATTCCTTGCTCAATACTGGAACGTACAGATTCAAAGAATGGTGCGTGATCATCTGCAATTTGGTAGTTATCACCCGTCCATGAATATGACAACTACCAACTATGTGCTAAACGAAATGGCACAAGTAAAGCATTTAACACCACCAATAGAGGAGGAAGACCTAGTGTACAAGCTAGCGCGTAATTTCTCGGAACGCATTAGAGTAGCAACCACTACTAGAGGAGTGGATACCATAGAAAATTTATAATGGTCGTGGATGAATGTTAAGACCTAGAGAGGGACCTGAAGCGAGTAAATAATCAGCTGAATAACCACCCTAAAGGCGATCATCAGGAACCAACTTTCTACCCAAAGAGGAGAAGAGACAATGAGCGCCCAAAAGAATAAAGGTTTACCCCATATCCGGGTAACAAACCCCAATATCGGCAGGAATTGTAAGAGAAGGGTGGAAGTAGGAGCGTTGAAACCCGACCAAGTAAAAGGTTTAAGGTATGTAAGACAGCCATATCATCAACCGAGCCACAACCGTCTACTATTAAAACGGATACGGGAAACGGGAAGCCACTGCAGGTAGAAAAGAAACAAAACTAAATCTACCATTACCTGCAGTGAAACAATCCATTAATACAGTTAAAAGGGAATTAACAAGTAATATAAATCAAGTGAACGATAGGGAGTTCTTGTTAAAGAAGAGCCAGTTGTGGGTAGAAGCCATTATCCTGAATGTCCGGAAATAATTTGTGAAATCAGTAATCTACTAGTAAGAGCGTTAATAGACACCGGCAGTGAGGTAACCTGTGTCAGCTCAAAGTTAGTAGAAAATAATAGTCAGTTGCGTAATTGTCCCAGAATACCCGTAAAAAATTGTAATGTACAGGGAGTCACTGGAGCCAAAATGCAAAAGATAACTGAACAAATTTATTTACCTATCAATATAAATGGTACTCAAACCCAAATTGTAGCTCTTATAGTCCCGAAACTCGTTAATAATTGTATTATTGGGGTAGATATGTTACTTGAATGGAAGACAGAAATAAATTTCAAAAGAAATACCATCACGATGGAAATAGATACAAAGAAAATCAGTGTACACATTAAAGAATTTAAGCATTGGAAGTCGGTAAGTGTCATAAAAGGGTATGGAGAGAAACCGGTAGTTGACGTTAGGAGTGACGAGCACTGTATTGAAGATACTCCAGAAATCAACATCGGGACTGAGTTGAACAACAAGCAAAAGAACCAAATTCAGCAACTCGTCTATGAGTATAGGGATATTTTTAGAACAGAGCCTGGAAGAGCTAAGTTCTATGAACATCACTTAACGCTTACTGAAAACGTTTCATTTGTGCAAAGGACTTATCCAATCCCTTTACACTATAGAGAAGAAGTGAAAAAGGAGGTCCAACAGATGTTAGCGAATGGAGTTATTGAGAGGGCAAGTAGTCCCTATATTAACCCTTTAGTAGTTGTCACCAAGCCGAACGGGAGTATCCCCTTATGCCTTGATGCCAGGAAAGTAAATTCTTTATTAATATCTGATTACGAGTGCGCAAGGAGTGTGGAAGAATTGTTCCAAAAATGTAATGGAGTTAAGTACATGACCAAACTGGACTTAACATCCGGATTTTGGCAAATTCCAATCCGCAAATGTGATAGACAGTATACGGCATTTTTGTATATAAACAAATCCTACCAATTTAAAGTTGTACATTTTGGCCTGAGCACCAGCTTAGCTGCAATGGTAAGGTGTTTAGACAGTGCCTTAGGTAATGAGGTAGAGAAGTATAAACTAGTGTTCGTAGATGATATTCTATTTGTGTCACCAACATTCGAGGAGCACTTACAACATTCAAGAAACATTTTCGCAAAGTTTAGATCAGCAAAGGGATTAAATGGAGATGGACAAGGGACCACGATGAAGCGCTACAACGAGTGAAAAGTCTTTTTATAAATACTGTTATATTACATCATCCGAGGGTAGGAAAAAGATTTTATTTACAGACTGACGCCAGCAATATTGCTATAGGAGCACACTTATATCAGATAGATGAGAAGGGCCAAAAAGCGGTATTAGGATTTGTAAGTCGCACACTTAAAGGGGCGGAATTAACTTATTTTACGACAGAAAAAGAGCTATTAGCGATAGTGCATAGCCTGTCAAAGTTTAGAAGTTATATTCTGGTTGCTAAACTTACTATAATCACCGACAATAAGGCGTTAGTATTTTTATTAAAGTGTAAATTGCTAGGTGCTTGTCTGACTCGCTGGATCTTGGCTATACAAGAGTACCAGTTTGAAATACAATACTGTAAAGCGAAAGACAACTTGGTAGCAGATGTACTTAGTAGAAATCCACCATCAGAAAACAACATGGATACAGTTAACATTAAAAGTAGAAGCACTGATATAGGTATTTACGCGGTAAAGCATGTAGCGAATCCTGAAGTAGTTAGGAGACTTAAGGAAATAGGGACCTAACAACAAGAAGACCCTAGGATTAGTGTAGCTTGGAAAAGTGCGGTTACCAACACCAAACCAGGATTTTCCATATATGACGGTAAGCTATATAAGCTATGTTCCCATAGGTGGAAATTATTATTACCAAGCTGTATGATGGAGGAATTTATTTGGGAATGCCACTTGTCGTTGTGCCACGCTGGATTTAAGAAATGCCATCGAGCCTTAACAGAAAGCTTCATTGGAAAGGGGTTGGCAAAACGCATGAAAAGATTATTGTCTACTTGTGACCTTTGCCAGAAGTGTAAACACCCGAACTTATCAACCAGAGTAGAGATGCAAACAATCCAAGCAAATGAGAAAGGAGAGTTATTAGCTAAAGATTATTACGGGCCTCTACCAAAAGCAAAAGGAGGGGTGAAGTACATTCTAGTAACAGTAGATTCCTTTTCTAAATTTGACAAACTATACCCAGTCCAAAGAGCCACGACAAAAGCAACCCTTAGAGCACTAACAAAGTTCTACATCCCACAGTATGTTAAACCTAGAAAAATATTGTCCGACCAAGGAAAACAGTTCACCCATAACCTATGGGGAGAAACCTTGGACGAACTCAATATAAAACCAATTCTTACATCAATACGTCACCCTCAAGCGAATTTAGCTGAGCGAATAAATAGAGAATTAGGTAGATATTTCAGGGTATTGTGATATCGAAACCATTCTGCATGGGTAGATTGTTTGAGTTTTATTTCTGAGTGTATTAATAATACATGTAATGAAACAACGGGTTACACACCTACAGAATTATTTCTCAACAAAGAACCAGTACACGTATGGACCAAAACCATAAAAAGTCCACCCAACTACAATCAACCTATTCCATATGAGGTAAAATCCAGCATAGCAGGAGAAAGAATACACAGAGAAGGGCAAAAGAGGAAAGAACGATATAATCGTACCCACAAGTTGGTAAGGTTTGTGGAAGGAGAGGAAGTGCTAGTGAAAGCGAATCCTGTATCCTCTACCATAGATAATACCACGGCCAAGTTCTTCCGAAATTCGAGGGACCTTATAGAATAGAAGAGCAGGTTGCAAGGTACACATACATATTAAAAGACGTTGGAAAAAACAAAATTATAGGAAAGTACCATGGGGATAGTTTGAGGAAATATAGACAAAATATAGAGCAATAAGGAAACAATGGTTTGAGCCAATGAGATATGTGAATCAAACGTAGTCAAATAAATTTTATAAATGTCTTTGAATCAATGTCAATGTTAATAAGACGTATTTGAATAAATGTCAGTATTGTTGTTTTGATTATTAAGTCAAAATTGTGATTAAAGTATTAATGTTCATATGAATATCTAATATGTGTATGCCATGTTATGTTAAGTAACATATTGTAATAATTAGTTATAAGGTAGAAGTAAGCAAAATTTTCTTAGAGCAAAATTTATTCGAGAAAAACCAAAAGTGCGAAATTTTGTATGTGCAAATTTTCATTAGTGTAAAAGTATACAAGAAGAGAAAATAAATTAATGTATTTCTTAAATAAACAAATTTTTTTTATACCGAGTGAGGGTATATATAACGATTCATATAGTCGACCTATCAGATCGTTTATGAAAGTGTCAAACTGTGCTAGTCTAGCGGCGTAAGCAAGAGAGAGAGGGAATACTCACAGCCATCTCTGTCTAACCTTGCCACTGCTACTACTGACGCGTGCACAAACATGAAATTTTATTCAAATAATTTTATTTATTAAAACTGCAATATCTTCAGAACTATTAAATATACGGCAATTCTGAAACCTGCATAGTGTTCAGCAATTGAAGCTCTATAAGTAGCCAAAATATCAACTAATATAATTAACATTTAAAGAAGTTATACAGAAGAAGAACGCCAAGAGATATAACTAGAGAATTAGGCTAGGTACGAATTAGGTGTTTTCACACACATACAGAGAAAGACCAAAGCAATAATATGCTGTGGTCAGATCTTTGAAAACACGTTTGCAAATACCTGTAATCAAACGATTTGCAAACAGCGGAAGTATGAGATTAGCCAGAAATTCTCTACCATCTCAAACTTGTTAAGGAGAGTTTGACCGACCAGTTCGATATTCTTTCAAATGGAAAACACATGATTTATTTGGAACAACCAATCACAACCCTGTATTAAGAGTAGACGCTAACTCAGAATGAAGGAATTGATCACTCTTCGTTCGGGCATTAAATAAGCAAGACGTGTGTTAAATACGATCACAATTGCACAAACAACGCAAAGTATTTATTTAAATAAACAGTTCTCGAAGTGGTCCGCAGTAGTAGAGGAACTAGTAAAGTTCAATAAATAATCTCGCTGCGTAATAACTAATTAATTTAATAATAAATAATTATTTAACAGTGAAGTGACCTGTGCACTAGAGTAGCTACATGATCTGTAATTGTCCAGGATCATCAGTCAACGTTATTGGTCAACATCATTTCTTCTGAGCCGAACAATCAAAAGGAGTATCTCTACAGATTTATATCTACGGTCGACGCATCACTCAGATAAGAAAATAACAAAATATCAATCAATGAACATAAAATAACAAAATAAATAAATCAATAAACATTTCTAAAAGACACTATAAAAATTCAAATTTTGTATTTAATTATTAAGATTAGATATAAAGTAATATAGGAGTGTTGAATGGAGAGTGAGGTGTAGTATTGAACTCGCAAATTTTTGCAGACCCGTTCTTTAGCACTGGTTTGGGTGAAATATAAATCCCTAAATCAACCAGATAAGAGCAATTGGTCGTTTGGACGTTTTAATCTTCACTTTTCAAGCACACTTATTAACCAATAAGACTTATGTTAGCAGAAAGTCATTAAAATAACTTTTAAAGACATTAATTCAATAACAAAGTCATTAATTAAACAAATTTCAACATTATTTAAGAGTTATTTGTAACGATTCCCCTTAAATATTCTACTCACTGAACGAATCCTGAGATAGTGTGTCTCTGTGCTCTGAGCTAAGCTGAATCCGTGTCATTTGTTCCTGGGATTTGTTCTGGCGCCCAGGTAAAGTAAAAAGTCACGGGTAAGTAAGATTTGTTCTATCATTATATACAGAAAATAGATAGATAGACAAAAGGTCTTTATATAATTTGGCGCCCAACGTGGGGCCCGATTAAACTCGATTAAACCGATATTAACCCAAGTGATTAGTTTGAATGGTAATAATACTTAATTTGAAACGAAGTGGAGAATTTAATGTTACAAATAACTGTTGAAGGATTAAATATTAAAATAAACTTTGTTAAATAGTTATTGAAAAAAAAAGGCTAAATCACAAGCAGTAGATATGGCAGCAATTGAATAGATGTTGAAGCAGTTGACCACTAAAATGGATGAATATAATAGTAAAATTGAAAATACAAATAGTCAATTAAATAGTAAAATTGATAGTACAAATAGTCAACTATCTAATCAATTATCTTGTGAAATAAAAGATACAAATAATAAAATTGAAGAAAATAATCAAAAATTAGAAGAAAGTAATAAAAAATTAATAAATGATGTTAATAATAAAATAGAGCAAACTAATAAATACTTATCTAGCGAAATGAAACAAATAAATGAAAATTTAACTAGCCAAATAGAACAAAGTAGTAAAGAAGCTACATTTAAAATAGATAAAGAAATAGCTAGTTTAGCTAATAAAATAGATAGTACCAATAGCAAAATAGATGAGAGTAATCTTAAGTTTGATAAGCATACCGAAGAGGTTAAAGCTACAACAGAGGAATTTAAGAAACAAGTAAATACTAATTTTTGCCGCCAAGACGAAAAACTAAATAAATTTAGAATCGAATTTCATTAACGGTTAGAACAGAAAGTAACCCTTATTATTAACCAACAATTCGGCGAAATAACTGCTGAGTTAAAAACCCAAACGCTTCTAAATAAAGAAGAAATCCAGAGTACTAAGGTAGAGTGCACCCAATTGGCTGAAAATATTAAGGAGAATAAGAAACAAGTAGAGAGTAAGGCTGACCGAGACGAAGTACATTACAAGGTAGAACAGCAATTAAAGGTAATGCGGGAAGATCTGACTAAGGCAATGAAGTCACAGCAAACCAAAGTCGTGAGGTGTGCCAGTTATAAGGAAGAACCGGAAAACCTTGTATTCTCAGGAAACCCACATGAGATTCCTGTGGAGTTTTTACAGCTGTTTGAGGCTTATGTAACTCGCGTAAACCCACTGATGGACGACGAGGACAAGGACATGTTAAGCCGATTCCTCAAGAATTGGGCCGGTACGTGGTGGAAAGTCATCTCGGACCGAGTCCAAACCTACGCCGACTTCAGAGAGAAATTCCTTGCTCAATACTGGAACGTACAGATTCAAAGAATGGTGCGTGATCATCTGCAATTTGGTAGTTATCACCCGTCCATGAATATGACAACTACCAACTATGTGCTAAACGAAATGGCACAAGTAAAGCATTTAACACCACCAATAGAGGAGGAAGACCTAGTGTACAAGCTAGCGCGTAATTTCTCGGAACGCATTAGAGTAGCAACCACTACTAGAGGAGTGGATACCATAGAAAATTTATAATGGTCGTGGATGAATGTTAAGACCTAGAGAGGGACCTGAAGCGAGTAAATAATCAGCTGAATAACCACCCTAAAGGCGATCATCAGGAACCAACTTTCTACCCAAAGAGGAGAAGAGACAATGAGCGCCCAAAAGAATAAAGGTTTACCCCATATCCGGGTAACAAACCCCAATATCGGCAGGAATTGTAAGAGAAGGGTGGAAGTAGGAGCGTTGAAACCCGACCAAGTAAAAGGTTTAAGGTATGTAAGACAGCCATATCATCAACCGAGCCACAACCGTCTACTATTAAAACGGATACGGGAAACGGGAAGCCACTGCAGGTAGAAAAGAAACAAAACTAAATCTACCATTACCTGCAGTGAAACAATCCATTAATACAGTTAAAAGGGAATTAACAAGTAATATAAATCAAGTGAACGATAGGGAGTTCTTGTTAAAGAAGAGCCAGTTGTGGGTAGAAGCCATTATCCTGAATGTCCGGAAATAATTTGTGAAATCAGTAATCTACTAGTAAGAGCGTTAATAGACACCGGCAGTGAGGTAACCTGTGTCAGCTCAAAGTTAGTAGAAAATAATAGTCAGTTGCGTAATTGTCCCAGAATACCCGTAAAAAATTGTAATGTACAGGGAGTCACTGGAGCCAAAATGCAAAAGATAACTGAACAAATTTATTTACCTATCAATATAAATGGTACTCAAACCCAAATTGTAGCTCTTATAGTCCCGAAACTCGTTAATAATTGTATTATTGGGGTAGATATGTTACTTGAATGGAAGACAGAAATAAATTTCAAAAGAAATACCATCACGATGGAAATAGATACAAAGAAAATCAGTGTACACATTAAAGAATTTAAGCATTGGAAGTCGGTAAGTGTCATAAAAGGGTATGGAGAGAAACCGGTAGTTGACGTTAGGAGTGACGAGCACTGTATTGAAGATACTCCAGAAATCAACATCGGGACTGAGTTGAACAACAAGCAAAAGAACCAAATTCAGCAACTCGTCTATGAGTATAGGGATATTTTTAGAACAGAGCCTGGAAGAGCTAAGTTCTATGAACATCACTTAACGCTTACTGAAAACGTTTCATTTGTGCAAAGGACTTATCCAATCCCTTTACATAATAGAGAAGAAGTGAAAAAGGAGGTCCAACAGATGTTAGCGAATGGAGTTATTGAGAGGGCAAGTAGTCCCTATATTAACCCTTTAGTAGTTGTCACCAAGCCGAACGGGAGTATCCCCTTATGCCTTGATGCCAGGAAAGTAAATTCTTTATTAATATCTGATTACGAGTGCGCAAGGAGTGTGGAAGAATTGTTCCAAAAATGTAATGGAGTTAAGTACATGACCAAACTGGACTTAACATCCGGATTTTGGCAAATTCCAATCCGCAAATGTGATAGACAGTATACGGCATTTTTGTATATAAACAAATCCTACCAATTTAAAGTTGTACATTTTGGCCTGAGCACCAGCTTAGCTGCAATGGTAAGGTGTTTAGACAGTGCCTTAGGTAATGAGGTAGAGAAGTATAAACTAGTGTTCGTAGATGATATTCTATTTGTGTCACCAACATTCGAGGAGCACTTACAACATTCAAGAAACATTTTCGCAAAGTTTAGATCAGCAAAGGGATTAAATGGAGATGGACAAGGGACCACGATGAAGCGCTACAACGAGTGAAAAGTCTTTTTATAAATACTGTTATATTACATCATCCGAGGGTAGGAAAAAGATTTTATTTACAGACTGACGCCAGCAATATTGCTATAGGAGCACACTTATATCAGATAGATGAGAAGGGCCAAAAAGCGGTATTAGGATTTGTAAGTCGCACACTTAAAGGGGCGGAATTAACTTATTTTACGACAGAAAAAGAGCTATTAGCGATAGTGCATAGCCTGTCAAAGTTTAGAAGTTATATTCTGGTTGCTAAACTTACTATAATCACCGACAATAAGGCGTTAGTATTTTTATTAAAGTGTAAATTGCTAGGTGCTTGTCTGACTCGCTGGATCTTGGCTATACAAGAGTACCAGTTTGAAATACAATACTGTAAAGCGAAAGACAACTTGGTAGCAGATGTACTTAGTAGAAATCCACCATCAGAAAACAACATGGATACAGTTAACATTAAAAGTAGAAGCACTGATATAGGTATTTACGCGGTAAAGCATGTAGCGAATCCTGAAGTAGTTAGGAGACTTAAGGAAATAGGGACCTAACAACAAGAAGACCCTAGGATTAGTGTAGCTTGGAAAAGTGCGGTTACCAACACCAAACCAGGATTTTCCATATATGACGGTAAGCTATATAAGCTATGTTCCCATAGGTGGAAATTATTATTACCAAGCTGTATGATGGAGGAATTTATTTGGGAATGCCACTTGTCGTTGTGCCACGCTGGATTTAAGAAATGCCATCGAGCCTTAACAGAAAGCTTCATTGGAAAGGGGTTGGCAAAACGCATGAAAAGATTATTGTCTACTTGTGACCTTTGCCAGAAGTGTAAACACCCGAACTTATCAACCAGAGTAGAGATGCAAACAATCCAAGCAAATGAGAAAGGAGAGTTATTAGCTAAAGATTATTACGGGCCTCTACCAAAAGCAAAAGGAGGGGTGAAGTACATTCTAGTAAGAGTAGATTCCTTTTCTAAATTTGACAAACTATACCCAGTCCAAAGAGCCACGACAAAAGCAACCCTTAGAGCACTAACAAAGTTCTACATCCCACAGTATGGTAAACCTAGAAAAATATTGTCCGACCAAGGAAAACAGTTCACCCATAACCTATGGGGAGAAACCTTGGACGAACTCAATATAAAACCAATTCTTACATCAATACGTCACCCTCAAGCGAATTTAGCTGAGCGAATAAATAGAGAATTAGGTAGATATTTCAGGGTATTGTGATATCGAAACCATTCTGCATGGGTAGATTGTTTGAGTTTTATTTCTGAGTGTATTAATAATACATGTAATGAAACAACGGGTTACACACCTACAGAATTATTTCTCAACAAAGAACCAGTACACGTATGGACCAAAACCATAAAAAGTCCACCCAACTACAATCAACCTATTCCATATGAGGTAAAATCCAGCATAGCAGGAGAAAGAATACACAGAGAAGGCCAAAAGAGGAAAGAACGATATAATCGTACCCACAAGTTGGTAAGGTTTGTGGAAGGAGAGGAAGTGCTAGTGAAAGCGAATCCTGTATCCTCTACCATAGATAATACCACGGCCAAGTTCTTCCGAAATTCGAGGGACCTTATAGAATAGAAGAGCAGGTTGCAAGGTACACATACATATTAAAAGACTTTGGAAAAAACAAAATTATAGGAAAGTACCATGGGGATAGTTTGAGGAAATATAGACAAAATATAGAGCAATAAGGAAACAATGGTTTGAGCCAATGAGGTATGTGAATCAAACGTAGTCAAATAAATTTTATAAATGTCTTTGAATCAATGTCAATGTTAATAAGACGTATTTGAATAAATGTCAGTATTGTTGTTTTGATTATTAAGTCAAAATTGTGATTAAAGTATTAATGTTCATATGAATATCTAATATGTGTATGCCATGTTATGTTAAGTAACATATTGTAATAATTAGTTATAAGGTAGAAGTAAGCAAAATTTTCTTAGAGCAAAATTTATTCGAGAAAAACCAAAAGTGCGAAATTTTGTATGTGCAAATTTTCATTAGTGTAAAAGTATACAAGAAGAGAAAATAAATTAATGTATTTCTTAAATAAACAAATTTTTTTTATACCGAGTGAGGGTATATATAACGATTCATATAGTCGACCTATCAGATCGTTTATGAAAGTGTCAAACTGTGCTAGTCTAGCGGCGTAAGCAAGAGAGAGAGGGAATACTCACAGCCATCTCTGTCTAACCTTGCCACTGCTACTACTGACGCGTGCACAAACATGAAATTTTATTCAAATAATTTTATTTATTAAAACTGCAATATCTTCAGAACTATTAAATATACGGCAATTCTGAAACCTGCATAGTGTTCAGCAATTGAAGCTCTATAAGTAGCCAAAATATCAACTAATATAATTAACATTTAAAGAAGTTATACAGAAGAAGAACGCCAAGAGATATAACTAGAGAATTAGGCTAGGTACGAATTAGGTGTTTTCACACACATACAGAGAAAGACCAAAGCAATAATATGCTGTGGTCAGATCTTTGAAAACACGTTTGCAAATACCTGTAATCAAACGATTTGCAAACAGCGGAAGTATGAGATTAGCCAGAAATTCTCTACCATCTCAAACTTGTTAAGGAGAGTTTGACCGACCAGTTCGATATTCTTTCAAATGGAAAACACATGATTTATTTGGAACAACCAATCACAACCCTGTATTAAGAGTAGACGCTAACTCAGAATGAAGGAATTGATCACTCTTCGTTCGGGCATTAAATAAGCAAGACGTGTGTTAAATACGATCACAATTGCACAAACAACGCAAAGTATTTATTTAAATAAACAGTTCTCGAAGTGGTCCGCAGTAGTAGAGGAACTAGTAAAGTTCAATAAATAATCTCGCTGCGTAATAACTAATTAATTTAATAATAAATAATTATTTAACAGTGAAGTGACCTGTGCACTAGAGTAGCTACATGATCTGTAATTGTCCAGGATCATCAGTCAACGTTATTGGTCAACATCATTTCTTCTGAGCCGAACAATCAAAAGGAGTATCTCTACAGATTTATATCTACGGTCGACGCATCACTCAGATAAGAAAATAACAAAATATCAATCAATGAACATAAAATAACAAAATAAATAAATCAATAAACATTTCTAAAAGACACTATAAAAATTCAAATTTTGTATTTAATTATTAAGATTAGATATAAAGTAATATAGGAGTGTTGAATGGAGAGTGAGGTGTAGTATTGAACTCGCAAATTTTTGCAGACCCGTTCTTTAGCACTGGTTTGGGTGAAATATAAATCCCTAAATCAACCAGATAAGAGCAATTGGTCGTTTGGACGTTTTAATCTTCACTTTTCAAGCACACTTATTAACCAATAAGACTTATGTTAGCAAAAAGTCACTAAAATAACTTTTAAAGACATTAATTCAATAACAAAGTCATTAATTAAACAAATTTCAACATTATTTAAGAGTTATTTGTAACGATTCCCCTTAAATATTCTACTCACTGAACGAATCCTGAGATAGTGTGTCTCTGTGCTCTGAGCTAAGCTGAATCCGTGTCATTTGTTCCTGGGATTTGTTCTGGCGCCCAGGTAAAGTAAAAAGTCACGGGTAAGTAAGATTTGTTCTATCATTATATACAGAAAATAGATAGATAGACAAAAGGTCTTTATATAATTTGGCGCCCAACGTGGGGCCCGATTAAACTCGATTAAACCGATATTAACCCAAGTGATTAGTTTGAATGGTAATAATACTTAATTTGAAACGAAGTGGAGAATTTAATGTTACAAATAACTGTTGAAGGATTAAATATTAAAATAAACTTTGTTAAATAGTTATTGAAAAAAAAAGGCTAAATCACAAGCAGTAGATATGGCAACAATTGAATAGATGTTGAAGCAGTTGACCACTAAAATGGATGAATATAATAGTAAAATTGAAAATACAAATAGTCAATTAAATAGTAAAATTGATAGTACAAATAGTCAACTATCTAATCAATTATCTTGTGAAATAAAAGATACAAATAATAAAATTGAAGAAAATAATCAAAAATTATAAGAAAGTAATAAAAAATTAATAAATGATGTTAATAATAAAATAGAGCAAACTAATAAATACTTATCTAGCGAAATGAAACAAATAAATGAAAATTTAACTAGCCAAATAGAACAAAGTAGTAAAGAAGCTACATTTAAAATAGATAAAGAAATAGCTAGTTTAGCTAATAAAATAGATAGTACCAATAGCAAAATAGATGAGAGTAATCTTAAGTTTGATAAGCATACCGAAGAGGTTAAAGCTACAACAGAGGAATTTAAGAAACAAGTAAATACTAATTTTTGCCGCCAAGACGAAAAACTAAATAAATTTAGAATCGAATTTCATTAACGGTTAGAACAGAAAGTAACCCTTATTATTAACCAACAATTCGGCGAAATAACTGCTGAGTTAAAAACCCAAACGCTTCTAAATAAAGAAGAAATCCAGAGTACTAAGGTAGAGTGCACCCAATTGGCTGAAAATATTAAGGAGAATAAGAAACAAGTAGAGAGTAAGGCTGACCGAGACGAAGTACATTACAAGGTAGAACAGCAATTAAAGGTAATGCGGGAAGATCTGACTAAGGCAATGAAGTCACAGCAAACCAAAGTCGTGAGGTGTGCCAGTTATAAGGAAGAACCGGAAAACCTTGTATTCTCAGGAAACCCACATGAGATTCCTGTGGAGTTTTTACAGCTGTTTGAGGCTTATGTAACTCGCGTAAACCCACTGATGGACGACGAGGACAAGGACATGTTAAGCCGATTCCTCAAGAATTGGGCCGGTACGTGGTGGAAAGTCATCTCGGACCGAGTCCAAACCTACGCCGACTTCAGAGAGAAATTCCTTGCTCAATACTGGAACGTACAGATTCAAAGAATGGTGCGTGATCATCTGCAATTTGGTAGTTATCACCCGTCCATGAATATGACAACTACCAACTATGTGCTAAACGAAATGGCACAAGTAAAGCATTTAACACCACCAATAGAGGAGGAAGACCTAGTGTACAAGCTAGCGCGTAATTTCTCGGAACGCATTAGAGTAGCAACCACTACTAGAGGAGTGGATACCATAGAAAATTTATAATGGTCGTGGATGAATGTTAAGACCTAGAGAGGGACCTGAAGCGAGTAAATAATCAGCTGAATAACCACCCTAAAGGCGATCATCAGGAACCAACTTTCTACCCAAAGAGGAGAAGAGACAATGAGCGCCCAAAAGAATAAAGGTTTACCCCATATCCGGGTAACAAACCCCAATATCGGCAGGAATTGTAAGAGAAGGGTGGAAGTAGGAGCGTTGAAACCCGACCAAGTAAAAGGTTTAAGGTATGTAAGACAGCCATATCATCAACCGAGCCACAACCGTCTACTATTAAAACGGATACGGGAAACGGGAAGCCACTGCAGGTAGAAAAGAAACAAAACTAAATCTACCATTACCTGCAGTGAAACAATCCATTAATACAGTTAAAAGGGAATTAACAAGTAATATAAATCAAGTGAACGATAGGGAGTTCTTGTTAAAGAAGAGCCAGTTGTGGGTAGAAGCCATTATCCTGAATGTCCGGAAATAATTTGTGAAATCAGTAATCTACTAGTAAGAGCGTTAATAGACACCGGCAGTGAGGTAACCTGTGTCAGCTCAAAGTTAGTAGAAAATAATAGTCAGTTGCGTAATTGTCCCAGAATACCCGTAAAAAATTGTAATGTACAGGGAGTCACTGGAGCCAAAATGCAAAAGATAACTGAACAAATTTATTTACCTATCAATATAAATGGTACTCAAACCCAAATTGTAGCTCTTATAGTCCCGAAACTCGTTAATAATTGTATTATTGGGGTAGATATGTTACTTGAATGGAAGACAGAAATAAATTTCAAAAGAAATACCATCACGATGGAAATAGATACAAAGAAAATCAGTGTACACATTAAAGAATTTAAGCATTGGAAGTCGGTAAGTGTCATAAAAGGGTATGGAGAGAAACCGGTAGTTGACGTTAGGAGTGACGAGCACTGTATTGAAGATACTCCAGAAATCAACATCGGGACTGAGTTGAACAACAAGCAAAAGAACCAAATTCAGCAACTCGTCTATGAGTATAGGGATATTTTTAGAACAGAGCCTGGAAGAGCTAAGTTCTATGAACATCACTTAACGCTTACTGAAAACGTTTCATTTGTGCAAAGGACTTATCCAATCCCTTTACACTATAGAGAAGAAGTGAAAAAGGAGGTCCAACAGATGTTAGCGAATGGAGTTATTGAGAGGGCAAGTAGTCCCTATATTAACCCTTTAGTAGTTGTCACCAAGCCGAACGGGAGTATCCCCTTATGCCTTGATGCCAGGAAAGTAAATTCTTTATTAATATCTGATTACGAGTGCGCAAGGAGTGTGGAAGAATTGTTCCAAAAATGTAATGGAGTTAAGTACATGACCAAACTGGACTTAACATCCGGATTTTGGCAAATTCCAATCCGCAAATGTGATAGACAGTATACGGCATTTTTGTATATAAACAAATCCTACCAATTTAAAGTTGTACATTTTGGCCTGAGCACCAGCTTAGCTGCAATGGTAAGGTGTTTAGACAGTGCCTTAGGTAATGAGGTAGAGAAGTATAAACTAGTGTTCGTAGATGATATTCTATTTGTGTCACCAACATTCGAGGAGCACTTACAACATTCAAGAAACATTTTCGCAAAGTTTAGATCAGCAAAGGGATTAAATGGAGATGGACAAGGGACCACGATGAAGCGCTACAACGAGTGAAAAGTCTTTTTATAAATACTGTTATATTACATCATCCGAGGGTAGGAAAAAGATTTTATTTACAGACTGACGCCAGCAATATTGCTATAGGAGCACACTTATATCAGATAGATGAGAAGGGCCAAAAAGCGGTATTAGGATTTGTAAGTCGCACACTTAAAGGGGCGGAATTAACTTATTTTACGACAGAAAAAGAGCTATTAGCGATAGTGCATAGCCTGTCAAAGTTTAGAAGTTATATTCTGGTTGCTAAACTTACTATAATCACCGACAATAAGGCGTTAGTATTTTTATTAAAGTGTAAATTGCTAGGTGCTTGTCTGACTCGCTGGATCTTGGCTATACAAGAGTACCAGTTTGAAATACAATACTGTAAAGCGAAAGACAACTTGGTAGCAGATGTACTTAGTAGAAATCCACCATCAGAAAACAACATGGATACAGTTAACATTAAAAGTAGAAGCACTGATATAGGTATTTACGCGGTAAAGCATGTAGCGAATCCTGAAGTAGTTAGGAGACTTAAGGAAATAGGGACCTAACAACAAGAAGACCCTAGGATTAGTGTAGCTTGGAAAAGTGCGGTTACCAACACCAAACCAGGATTTTCCATATATGACGGTAAGCTATATAAGCTATGTTCCCATAGGTGGAAATTATTATTACCAAGCTGTATGATGGAGGAATTTATTTGGGAATGCCACTTGTCGTTGTGCCACGCTGGATTTAAGAAATGCCATCGAGCCTTAACAGAAAGCTTCATTGGAAAGGGGTTGGCAAAACGCATGAAAAGATTATTGTCTACTTGTGACCTTTGCCAGAAGTGTAAACACCCGAACTTATCAACCAGAGTAGAGATGCAAACAATCCAAGCAAATGAGAAAGGAGAGTTATTAGCTAAAGATTATTACGGGCCTCTACCAAAAGCAAAAGGAGGGGTGAAGTACATTCTAGTAACAGTAGATACCTTTTCTAAATTTGACAAACTATACCCAGTCCAAAGAGCCACGACAAAAGCAACCCTTAGAGCACTAACAAAGTTCTACATCCCACAGTATGGTAAACCTAGAAAAATATTGTCCGACCAAGGAAAACAGTTCACCCATAACCTATGGGGAGAAACCTTGGACGAACTCAATATAAAACCAATTCTTACATCAATACGTCACCCTCAAGCGAATTTAGCTGAGCGAATAAATAGAGAATTAGGTAGATATTTCAGGGTATTGTGATATCGAAACCATTCTGCATGGGTAGATTGTTTGAGTTTTATTTCTGAGTGTATTAATAATACATGTAATGAAACAACGGGTTACACACCTACAGAATTATTTCTCAACAAAGAACCAGTACACGTATGGACCAAAACCATAAAAAGTCCACCCAACTACAATCAACCTATTCCATATGAGGTAAAATCCAGCATAGCAGGAGAAAGAATACACAGAGAAGGCCAAAAGAGGAAAGAACGATATAATCGTACCCACAAGTTGGTAAGGTTTGTGGAAGGAGAGGAAGTGCTAGTGAAAGCGAATCCTGTATCCTCTACCATAGATAATACCACGGCCAAGTTCTTCCGAAATTCGAGGGACCTTATAGAATAGAAGAGCAGGTTGCAAGGTACACATACATATTAAAAGACGTTGGAAAAAACAAAATTATAGGAAAGTACCATGGGGATAGTTTGAGGAAATATAGACAAAATATAGAGCAATAAGGAAACAATGGTTTGAGCCAATGAGGTATGTGAATCAAACGTAGTCAAATAAATTTTATAAATGTCTTTGAATCAATGTCAATGTTAATAAGACGTATTTGAATAAATGTCAGTATTGTTGTTTTGATTATTAAGTCAAAATTGTGATTAAAGTATTAATGTTCATATGAATATCTAATATGTGTGCCATGTTATGTTAAGTAACATATTGTAATAATTAGTTATAAGGTAGAAGTAAGCAAAATTTTCTTAGAGCAAAATTTATTCGAGAAAAACCAAAAGTGCAAATTTAAAAAAGTGCGAAATTTTGTATGTGCAAATTTTCATTAGTGTAAAAGTATACAAGAAGAGAAAATAAATTAATGTATTTCTTAAATAAACAAATTTTTTTTATACCGAGTGAGGGTATATATAACGATTCATATAGTCGACCTATCAGATCGTTTATGAAAGTGTCAAACTGTGCTAGTCTAGCGGCGTAAGCAAGAGAGAGAGGGAATACTCACAGCCATCTCTGTCTAACCTTGCCACTGCTACTACTGACGCGTGCACAAACATGAAATTTTATTCAAATAATTTTATTTATTAAAACTGCAATATCTTCAGAACTATTAAATATACGGCAATTCTGAAACCTGCATAGTGTTCAGCAATTGAAGCTCTATAAGTAGCCAAAATATCAACTAATATAATTAACATTTAAAGAAGTTATACAGAAGAAGAACGCCAAGAGATATAACTAGAGAATTAGGCTAGGTACGAATTAGGTGTTTTCACACACATACAGAGAAAGACCAAAGCAATAATATGCTGTGGTCAGATCTTTGAAAACACGTTTGCAAATACCTGTAATCAAACGATTTGCAAACAGCGGAAGTATGAGATTAGCCAGAAATTCTCTACCATCTCAAACTTGTTAAGGAGAGTTTGACCGACCAGTTCGATATTCTTTCAAATGGAAAACACATGATTTATTTGGAACAACCAATCACAACCCTGTATTAAGAGTAGACGCTAACTCAGAATGAAGGAATTGATCACTCTTCGTTCGGGCATTAAATAAGCAAGACGTGTGTTAAATACGATCACAATTGCACAAACAACGCAAAGTATTTATTTAAATAAACAGTTCTCGAAGTGGTCCGCAGTAGTAGAGGAACTAGTAAAGTTCAATAAATAATCTCGCTGCGTAATAACTAATTAATTTAATAATAAATAATTATTTAACAGTGAAGTGACCTGTGCACTAGAGTAGCTACATGATCTGTAATTGTCCAGGATCATCAGTCAACGTTATTGGTCAACATCATTTCTTCTGAGCCGAACAATCAAAAGGAGTATCTCTACAGATTTATATCTACGGTCGACGCATCACTCAGATAAGAAAATAACAAAATATCAATCAATGAACATAAAATAACAAAATAAATAAATCAATAAACATTTCTAAAAGACACTATAAAAATTCAAATTTTGTATTTAATTATTAAGATTAGATATAAAGTAATATAGGAGTGTTGAATGGAGAGTGAGGTGTAGTATTGAACTCGCAAATTTTTGCAGACCCGTTCTTTAGCACTGGTTTGGGTGAAATATAAATCCCTAAATCAACCAGATAAGAGCAATTGGTCGTTTGGACGTTTTAATCTTCACTTTTCAAGCACACTTATTAACCAATAAGACTTAAGTTAGCAAAAAGTCATTAAAATAACTTTTAAAGACATTAATTCAATAACAAAGTCATTAATTAAACAAATTTCAACATTATTTAAGAGTTATTTGTAACGATTCCCCTTAAATATTCTACTCACTGAACGAATCCTGAGATAGTGTGTCTCTGTGCTCTGAGCTAAGCTGAATCCGTGTCATTTGTTCCTGGGATTTGTTCTGGCGCCCAGGTAAAGTAAAAAGTCACGGGTAAGTAAGATTTGTTCTATCATTATATACAGAAAATAGATAGATAGACAAAAGGTCTTTATATAATTTGGCGCCCAACGTGGGGCCCGATTAAACTCGATTAAACCGATATTAACCCAAGTGATTAGTTTGAATTGTAATAATACTTAATTTGAAACGAAGTGGAGAATTTAATGTTACAAATAACTGTTGAAGGATTAAATATTAAAATAAACTTTGTTAAATAGTTATTGAAAAAAAAAGGCTAAATCACAAGCAGTAGATATGGCAGCAATTGAATAGATGTTGAAGCAGTTGACCACTAAAATGGATGAATATAATAGTAAAATTGAAAATACAAATAGTCAATTAAATAGTAAAATTGATAGTACAAATAGTCAACTATCTAATCAATTATCTTGTGAAATAAAAGATACAAATAATAAAATTGAAGAAAATAATCAAAAATTATAAGAAAGTAATAAAAAATTAATAAATGATGTTAATAATAAAATAGAGCAAACTAATAAATACTTATCTAGCGAAATGAAACAAATAAATGAAAATTTAACTAGCCAAATAGAACAAAGTAGTAAAGAAGCTACATTTAAAATAGATAAAGAAATAGCTAGTTTAGCTAATAAAATAGATAGTACCAATAGCAAAATAGATGAGAGTAATCTTAAGTTTGATAAGCATACCGAAGAGGTTAAAGCTACAACAGAGGAATTTAAGAAACAAGTAAATACTAATTTTTGCCGCCAAGACGAAAAACTAAATAAATTTAGAATCGAATTTCATTAACGGTTAGAACAGAAAGTAACCCTTATTATTAACCAACAATTCGGCGAAATAACTGCTGAGTTAAAAACCCAAACGCTTCTAAATAAAGAAGAAATCCAGAGTACTAAGGTAGAGTGCACCCAATTGGCTGAAAATATTAAGGAGAATAAGAAACAAGTAGAGAGTAAGGCTGACCGAGACGAAGTACATTACAAGGTAGAACAGCAATTAAAGGTAATGCGGGAAGATCTGACTAAGGCAATGAAGTCACAGCAAACCAAAGTCGTGAGGTGTGCCAGTTATAAGGAAGAACCGGAAAACCTTGTATTCTCAGGAAACCCACATGAGATTCCTGTGGAGTTTTTACAGCTGTTTGAGGCTTATGTAACTCGCGTAAACCCACTGATGGACGACGAGGACAAGGACATGTTAAGCCGATTCCTCAAGAATTGGGCCGGTACGTGGTGGAAAGTCATCTCGGACCGAGTCCAAACCTACGCCGACTTCAGAGAGAAATTCCTTGCTCAATACTGGAACGTACAGATTCAAAGAATGGTGCGTGATCATCTGCAATTTGGTAGTTATCACCCGTCCATGAATATGACAACTACCAACTATGTGCTAAACGAAATGGCACAAGTAAAGCATTTAACACCACCAATAGAGGAGGAAGACCTAGTGTACAAGCTAGCGCGTAATTTCTCGGAACGCATTAGAGTAGCAACCACTACTAGAGGAGTGGATACCATAGAAAATTTATAATGGTCGTGGATGAATGTTAAGACCTAGAGAGGGACCTGAAGCGAGTAAATAATCAGCTGAATAACCACCCTAAAGGCGATCATCAGGAACCAACTTTCTACCCAAAGAGGAGAAGAGACAATGAGCGCCCAAAAGAATAAAGGTTTACCCCATATCCGGGTAACAAACCCCAATATCGGCAGGAATTGTAAGAGAAGGGTGGAAGTAGGAGCGTTGAAACCCGACCAAGTAAAAGGTTTAAGGTATGTAAGACAGCCATATCATCAACCGAGCCACAACCGTCTACTATTAAAACGGATACGGGAAACGGGAAGCCACTGCAGGTAGAAAAGAAACAAAACTAAATCTACCATTACCTGCAGTGAAACAATCCATTAATACAGTTAAAAGGGAATTAACAAGTAATATAAATCAAGTGAACGATAGGGAGTTCTTGTTAAAGAAGAGCCAGTTGTGGGTAGAAGCCATTATCCTGAATGTCCGGAAATAATTTGTGAAATCAGTAATCTACTAGTAAGAGCGTTAATAGACACCGGCAGTGAGGTAACCTGTGTCAGCTCAAAGTTAGTAGAAAATAATAGTCAGTTGCGTAATTGTCCCAGAATACCCGTAAAAAATTGTAATGTACAGGGAGTCACTGGAGCCAAAATGCAAAAGATAACTGAACAAATTTATTTACCTATCAATATAAATGGTACTCAAACCCAAATTGTAGCTCTTATAGTCCCGAAACTCGTTAATAATTGTATTATTGGGGTAGATATGTTACTTGAATGGAAGACAGAAATAAATTTCAAAAGAAATACCATCACGATGGAAATAGATACAAAGAAAATCAGTGTACACATTAAAGAATTTAAGCATTGGAAGTCGGTAAGTGTCATAAAAGGGTATGGAGAGAAACCGGTAGTTGACGTTAGGAGTGACGAGCACTGTATTGAAGATACTCCAGAAATCAACATCGGGACTGAGTTGAACAACAAGCAAAAGAACCAAATTCAGCAACTCGTCTATGAGTATAGGGATATTTTTAGAACAGAGCCTGGAAGAGCTAAGTTCTATGAACATCACTTAACGCTTACTGAAAACGTTTCATTTGTGCAAAGGACTTATCCAATCCCTTTACACTATAGAGAAGAAGTGAAAAAGGAGGTCCAACAGATGTTAGCGAATGGAGTTATTGAGAGGGCAAGTAGTCCCTATATTAACCCTTTAGTAGTTGTCACCAAGCCGAACGGGAGTATCCCCTTATGCCTTGATGCCAGGAAAGTAAATTCTTTATTAATATCTGATTACGAGTGCGCAAGGAGTGTGGAAGAATTGTTCCAAAAATGTAATGGAGTTAAGTACATGACCAAACTGGACTTAACATCCGGATTTTGGCAAATTCCAATCCGCAAATGTGATAGACAGTATACGGCATTTTTGTATATAAACAAATCCTACCAATTTAAAGTTGTACATTTTGGCCTGAGCACCAGCTTAGCTGCAATGGTAAGGTGTTTAGACAGTGCCTTAGGTAATGAGGTAGAGAAGTATAAACTAGTGTTCGTAGATGATATTCTATTTGTGTCACCAACATTCGAGGAGCACTTACAACATTCAAGAAACATTTTCGCAAAGTTTAGATCAGCAAATGGATTAAATGGAGATGGACAAGGGACCACGATGAAGCGCTACAACGAGTGAAAAGTCTTTTTATAAATACTGTTATATTACATCATCCGAGGGTAGGAAAAAGATTTTATTTACAGACTGACGCCAGCAATATTGCTATAGGAGCACACTTATATCAGATAGATGAGAAGGGCCAAAAAGCGGTATTAGGATTTGTAAGTCGCACACTTAAAGGGGCGGAATTAACTTATTTTACGACAGAAAAAGAGCTATTAGCGATAGTGCATAGCCTGTCAAAGTTTAGAAGTTATATTCTGGTTGCTAAACTTACTATAATCACCGACAATAAGGCGTTAGTATTTTTATTAAAGTGTAAATTGCTAGGTGCTTGTCTGACTCGCTGGATCTTGGCTATACAAGAGTACCAGTTTGAAATACAATACTGTAAAGCGAAAGACAACTTGGTAGCAGATGTACTTAGTAGAAATCCACCATCAGAAAACAACATGGATACAGTTAACATTAAAAGTAGAAGCACTGATATAGGTATTTACGCGGTAAAGCATGTAGCGAATCCTGAAGTAGTTAGGAGACTTAAGGAAATAGGGACCTAACAACAAGAAGACCCTAGGATTAGTGTAGCTTGGAAAAGTGCGGTTACCAACACCAAACCAGGATTTTCCATATATGACGGTAAGCTATATAAGCTATGTTCCCATAGGTGGAAATTATTATTACCAAGCTGTATGATGGAGGAATTTATTTGGGAATGCCACTTGTCGTTGTGCCACGCTGGATTTAAGAAATGCCATCGAGCCTTAACAGAAAGCTTCATTGGAAAGGGGTTGGCAAAACGCATGAAAAGATTATTGTCTACTTGTGACCTTTGCCAGAAGTGTAAACACCCGAACTTATCAACCAGAGTAGAGATGCAAACAATCCAAGCAAATGAGAAAGGAGAGTTATTAGCTAAAGATAAGTACGGGCCTCTACCAAAAGCAAAAGGAGGGGTGAAGTACATTCTAGTAACAGTAGATTCCTTTTCTAAATTTGACAAACTATACCCAGTCCAAAGAGCCACGACAAAAGCAACCCTTAGAGCACTAACAAAGTTCTACATCCCACAGTATGGTAAACCTAGAAAAATATTGTCCGACCAAGGAAAACAGTTCACCCATAACCTATGGGGAGAAACCTTGGACGAACTCAATATAAAACCAATTCTTACATCAATACGTCACCCTCAAGCGAATTTAGCTGAGCGAATAAATAGAGAATTAGGTAGATATTTCAGGGTATTGTGATATCGAAACCATTCTGCATGGGTAGATTGTTTGAGTTTTATTTCTGAGTGTATTAATAATACATGTAATGAAACAACGGGTTACACACCTACAGAATTATTTCTCAACAAAGAACCAGTACACGTATGGACCAAAACCATAAAAAGTCCACCCAACTACAATCAACCTATTCCATATGAGGTAAAATCCAGCATAGCAGGAGAAAGAATACACAGAGAAGGCCAAAAGAGGAAAGAACGATATAATCGTACCCACAAGTTGGTAAGGTTTGTGGAAGGAGAGGAAGTGCTAGTGAAAGCGAATCCTGTATCCTCTACCATAGATAATACCACGGCCAAGTTCTTCCGAAATTCGAGGGACCTTATAGAATAGAAGAGCAGGTTGCAAGGTACACATACATATTAAAAGACGTTGGAAAAAACAAAATTATAGGAAAGTACCATGGGGATAGTTTGAGGAAATATAGACAAAATATAGAGCAATAAGGAAACAATGGTTTGAGCCAATGAGGTATGTGAATCAAACGTAGTCAAATAAATTTTATAAATGTCTTTGAATCAATGTCAATGTTAATAAGACGTATTTGAATAAATGTCAGTATTGTTGTTTTGATTATTAAGTCAAAATTGTGATTAAAGTATTAATGTTCATATGAATATCTAATATGTGTGCCATGTTATGTTAAGTAACATATTGTAATAATTAGTTATAAGGTAGAAGTAAGCAAAATTTTCTTAGAGCAAAATTTATTCGAGAAAAACCAAAAGTGCAAATTTAAAAAAGTGCGAAATTTTGTATGTGCAAATTTTCATTAGTGTAAAAGTATACAAGAAGAGAAAATAAATTAATGTATTTCTTAAATAAACAAATTTTTTTTATACCGAGTGAGGGTATATATAACGATTCATATAGTCGACCTATCAGATCGTTTATGAAAGTGTCAAACTGTGCTAGTCTAGCGGCGTAAGCAAGAGAGAGAGGGAATACTCACAGCCATCTCTGTCTAACCTTGCCACTGCTACTACTGACGCGTGCACAAACATGAAATTTTATTCAAATAATTTTATTTATTAAAACTGCAATATCTTCAGAACTATTAAATATACGGCAATTCTGAAACCTGCATAGTGTTCAGCAATTGAAGCTCTATAAGTAGCCAAAATATCAACTAATATAATTAACATTTAAAGAAGTTATACAGAAGAAGAACGCCAAGAGATATAACTAGAGAATTAGGCTAGGTACGAATTAGGTGTTTTCACACACATACAGAGAAAGACCAAAGCAATAATATGCTGTGGTCAGATCTTTGAAAACACGTTTGCAAATACCTGTAATCAAACGATTTGCAAACAGCGGAAGTATGAGATTAGCCAGAAATTCTCTACCATCTCAAACTTGTTAAGGAGAGTTTGACCGACCAGTTCGATATTCTTTCAAATGGAAAACACATGATTTATTTGGAACAACCAATCACAACCCTGTATTAAGAGTAGACGCTAACTCAGAATGAAGGAATTGATCACTCTTCGTTCGGGCATTAAATAAGCAAGACGTGTGTTAAATACGATCACAATTGCACAAACAACGCAAAGTATTTATTTAAATAAACAGTTCTCGAAGTGGTCCGCAGTAGTAGAGGAACTAGTAAAGTTCAATAAATAATCTCGCTGCGTAATAACTAATTAATTTAATAATAAATAATTATTTAACAGTGAAGTGACCTGTGCACTAGAGTAGCTACATGATCTGTAATTGTCCAGGATCATCAGTCAACGTTATTGGTCAACATCATTTCTTCTGAGCCGAACAATCAAAAGGAGTATCTCTACAGATTTATATCTACGGTCGACGCATCACTCAGATAAGAAAATAACAAAATATCAATCAATGAACATAAAATAACAAAATAAATAAATCAATAAACATTTCTAAAAGACACTATAAAAATTCAAATTTTGTATTTAATTATTAAGATTAGATATAAAGTAATATAGGAGTGTTGAATGGAGAGTGAGGTGTAGTATTGAACTCGCAAATTTTTGCAGACCCGTTCTTTAGCACTGGTTTGGGTGAAATATAAATCCCTAAATCAACCAGATAAGAGCAATTGGTCGTTTGGACGTTTTAATCTTCACTTTTCAAGCACACTTATTAACCAATAAGACTTATGTTAGCAAAAAGTCATTAAAATAACTTTTAAAGACATTAATTCAATAACAAAGTCATTAATTAAACAAATTTCAACATTATTTAAGAGTTATTTGTAACGATTCCCCTTAAATATTCTACTCACTGAACGAATCCTGAGATAGTGTGTCTCTGTGCTCTGAGCTAAGCTGAATCCGTGTCATTTGTTCCTGGGATTTGTTCTGGCGCCCAGGTAAAGTAAAAAGTCACGGGTAAGTAAGATTTGTTCTATCATTATATACAGAAAATAGATAGATAGACAAAAGGTCTTTATATAATTTGGCGCCCAACGTGGGGCCCGATTAAACTCGATTAAACCGATATTAACACAAGTGATTAGTTTGAATTGTAATAATACTTAATTTGAAACGAAGTGGAGAATTTAATGTTACAAATAACTGTTGAAGGATTAAATATTAAAATAAACTTTGTTAAATAGTTATTGAAAAAAAAAGGCTAAATCACAAGCAGTAGATATGGCAGCAATTGAATAGATGTTGAAGCAGTTGACCACTAAAATGGATGAATATAATAGTAAAATTGAAAATACAAATAGTCAATTAAATAGTAAAATTGATAGTACAAATAGTCAACTATCTAATCAATTATCTTGTGAAATAAAAGATACAAATAATAAAATTGAAGAAAATAATCAAAAATTAGAAGAAAGTAATAAAAAATTAATAAATGATGTTAATAATAAAATAGAGCAAACTAATAAATACTTATCTAGCGAGATGAAACAAATAAATGAAAATTTAACTAGCCAAATAGAACAAAGTAGTAAAGAAGCTACATTTAAAATAGATAAAGAAATAGCTAGTTTAGCTAATAAAATAGATAGTACCAATAGCAAAATAGATGAGAGTAATCTTAAGTTTGATAAGCATACCGAAGAGGTTAAAGCTACAACAGAGGAATTTAAGAAACAAGTAAATACTAATTTTTGCCGCCAAGACGAAAAACTAAATAAATTTAGAATCGAATTTCATTAACGGTTAGAACAGAAAGTAACCCTTATTATTAACCAACAATTCGGCGAAATAACTGCTGAGTTAAAAACCCAAACGCTTCTAAATAAAGAAGAAATCCAGAGTACTAAGGTAGAGTGCACCCAATTGGCTGAAAATATTAAGGAGAATAAGAAACAAGTAGAGAGTAAGGCTGACCGAGACGAAGTACATTACAAGGTAGAACAGCAATTAAAGGTAATGCGGGAAGTTCTGACTAAGGCAATGAAGTCACAGCAAACCAAAGTCGTGAGGTGTGCCAGTTATAAGGAAGAACCGGAAAACCTTGTATTCTCAGGAAACCACATGAGATTCCTGTGGAGTTTTTACAGCTGTTTGAGGCTTATGTAACTCGCGTAAACCCACTGATGGACGACGAGGACAAGGACATGTTAAGCCGATTCCTCAAGAATTGGGCCGGTACGTGGTGGAAAGTCATCTCGGACCGAGTCCAAACCTACGCCGACTTCAGAGAGAAATTCCTTGCTCAATACTGGAACGTACAGATTCAAAGAAGGGTGCGTGATCATCTTCAATTTGGTAGTTATCACCCGTCCATGAATATGACAACTACCAACTATGTGCTAAACGAAATGGCACAAGTAAAGCATTTAACACCACCAATAGAGGAGGAAGACCTAGTGTACAAGCTAGCGCGTCATTTCTCGGAACGCATTAGAGTAGCAACCACTACTAGAGGAGTGGATACCATAGAAAATTTATAATGGTCGTAAATGAATGTTAAGACCTAGAGAGGGACCTGAAGCGAGTAAATAATCAGCTGAGTAACCACCCTAAAGGCGATCATCAGGAACCAACTTTCTACCCAAAGAGGAGAAGAGACAATGAGCTCCCAAAAGAATAAAGGTTTACCCCATATCCGGGTAACAAACCCCAATATCGGCAGGAATTGTAAGAGAAGGGTGGAAGTAGGAGCGTTGAAACCCGACCAAGTAAAAGGTTTAAGGTATGTAAGACAGCCATATCATCAACCGAGCCACAACCGTCTACTATTAAAACGGATACGGGAAACGGGAAGCCACTGCAGGTAGAAAAGAAACAAAACTAAATCTACCATTACCTGCAGTGAAACAATCCATTAATGCAGTTAAAAGGGAATTAACAAATAATATAAATCAAGTGAACGATAGGGAGTTCTTGTTAAAGAAGAGCAAGTAGTGGGTAGAAGCCATTATCCTGAATGTCCGGAAATAATTTGTGAAATCAGTAATCTACTAGTAAGAGCGTTAATAGACACCGGCAGTGAGGTAACCTGTGTCAGCTCAAAGTTAGTAGAAAATAATAGTCAGTTGCGTAATTGTCCCAGAATACCCGTAAAAAATTGTAATGTACAGGGAGCCACTGGAGCCAAAATGTAAAAGATAGACAAAAGGTCTTTATAATATATATATATATATATATATAATCACGTTTATCCATCATTAGCTAAACATGCAAGTTCTGACCAGAGAAGTTCATATTTTTGAGACCCCATATATAAAAGTTACAAGTAAGCTTAGACATTTTATTCTTACATATTCGTAATCAGCATAAAAAACCGTAAAAATATATATCCGTTTCAAGATAGTTTGTTGAAAAAAGTTGAATAATAATTACCCTGTTAACTTTATCGTTACAAACGACTCACACGTGTAAAAAAATGCATTACTATTTTATCACGGATATCGGTTTAGCTTTTAGTGATGAAAAATATGCACAGTGTTGCCACAAAATGTATATAAAGTCACGAAGGTCACAACGTTGCCAAGTCTACTGAACGTAAGCAATTCCTGCAATATTAGCAGGTGGTGTGTCTCGGCTGTTTATACAATTACTGCTTCCAGTCGCCTACGTTTAATTCCTGTATACGATCTTAGTTATTTTTAATTTCAGTACCGTAGTAAAAATAATCTTTGAAAGACGTAATCAACTATTTTTCAACGCTGTTATTAAAAAGTGGGTTAATCATTCAATGACAGAAAACATATAAGGTATAAAATGTTGTGATCACTTTATTCACACGTTCTTTTCTTGACACGTAAATAACTATATACTAAATAAAGATATAATAAGTATATCTTCATTGTACATTAGTATAATATGTAGTTAAGAGTACAGTGTACAAATGCAAATGCTAAACCAATAGAAACGTCTAAAAAAACACGTTCTTCTTCTGTGTATCTTCTGTAATTGTTAATTATATTAATTGAGATTTTGGCTACTTATAGAGATTTAATTACTGAACACAATGCAGTTTTCAGAATTGCTGTATATTTATTGGTTTTGAAGTTATCGCAGGTTGAACTGCAAAAATGGATTGAATAAAACTTACTCATGCGGCCGCGTGTTTGACGACGAAGCTAGAGCGAGATAGTTGCTTATTATACCCTTTCTGTCTAGCGTACGGCGCAGCGCACAGTGTCCCTTTCAATACAGTATATTTAATGTATCTTTAAATGTCAATAAATTTCAATGTAGATAATGTAGAATGTAGAAAATGTAGATAAAGAAAATGATTATGATATTGATTATAATTATAATAATTGGAAGCTTGTTTCAAATATATTATACTACATAGAAATGTTTATACACGCACTCATGCGCGCACGCGTGTGCACGTACGCGCACCCACCCACGCAGGCATATTATATATATATATATATATATATATATATATAAAATTTGTGATGTTTTCAATTTGTTTCTTCTGCAAGTAGTATAATTTCGTATATTCTTTTTAACACCTGACGCACCTTTCACTGAAAAATATCAGTATCATCTGAGGTTTCTAAGTAAATTAATAACAATCGAAATAATTCTATTAATATAAAATTAACGAATAATAAAAAATTCCGACTTAATTTTACATCTTGTGCCATTTTGTCAATGTTATATGTGGACAGACTTGCTTACTTTTCTATTAAATGTAGAAATAGATTTTACCATTATTTTTTGCCGCAAACCATTTAATCTTGTTGTTTAATCCTTTTTCTATATGAATAGCTCATTACAATTATTGTTAATATTTCGTGTAAACAGCAGAGAGATGCTAAGTAGGACATTGCCTCAGGTAAGACTGCATGGTAAATCAAGACTCGCGCGTATTTCTTCCACCAGTCGGACGTCACGCGGCAAAAACAGCTGATCGCTAGGTTAGCGCGGGAAGCCGGAATGGCCCCCCCTGTGTTGTGGCTATTCAGCGCTAACACCACAAGATTTCTCATTCCCGTCAACATGAGTACCTACTCAAGGTCAAATAACATTCTTAATGTTGTAATGACAGACGTGTACGTTTACAAAACACTGTTTTGGCTGACACATATATACACATCTACGTCTGAACTCGCAACCTCTTTTATTTATCAGCTGGCCGGTTTTACGTTTCCACCAAACGTGTTCCAGAAAATCATATTAAAATAATATGAATATTTTATAGTAAAAACATAATAAAAATAATAATAATATACAATTTAAAAATTTAATACACTACCTCTTGCTTATTCTAAGTTTTGTGCACTTTTCCAAGGATTCATAAAATTGTTATCTCGAATGATACATGGATCTTGTAGAGCTCGTAATCCTAATGTTCCTTGCATGATTGATGGAATATGTACACATAATAACCGAGCAACATTTTACGTTAAACTATTGAAAATAACAATGGTTTTCCAAAGTACCGGAGACGAGATGACGGAATTGTTGAACTAAAAGGAATACCGTATATCATTTGATAATCGTGATTCGTTCAATACAATCGCTTCCTAATTCTACAGTACAATGCTCACATCAATATTGAAAACCGATAAATACATGTATAAATAGGCTTACCATACGTCCCGGTTTGACCGGGATTGTCCCGGTTTGACGACCTGATCCCGGGGTCCCGGCCAGTTTGTCAGTTGTCCCGGTTTGAAAATTGACGAGAGTAGTTTCCGTCCGGGCGAAGACGTTGTGCAAGCTAAGCTCCAGATTTTTGGTTAAATCAATAGAAAAGAGAGTTTGAAAGATTAAAAGTAATTTTTCATGAATGGAAAATTCAAAAGCTGCAGTAGTCACTTTGCACGAGTATACACATTCAAATGACTTAGGGAGCACAAAAATCCTAATGTGTGCTACACTTGCTTTCCTTCGAAAAGATGTAGAATGCGGCTGGTAGTATATCCATGGTCAAGTTCCAGAGGAAGAGAAACTCGATTAATTCTTTAATTGTTTCGTAGAACAATAGCTAGACAATGATTAGTGCCACAGGAGTTACGGAACTGCTACTTCCGACGTCATACAATGAATAATACCGTACAAGCACGCATCAGAAACTAAACAGCCACGTTGGAAGACCACATCCAAGAAAAAAAAAAAAATCATTATCAAATGTTTATAATCTGAGGCAGAGAAATGTATTCAGAACACGATGTAACGATGGAGTGAAATTTTTAAGCTATGAAAAGGACGAAAAAGTATACTGAATTGGATAAACTAAAAGATATGAAAAAGATTCTGAAGTTGGGATGTTTCTCAAGATCACGTCGTCCGTTCTACAAGTTGACTAATAAAAATAAATAAAAAATAACCTTCCTTTTTAATTTAGAGAGAGAGAGAGAGAGAGAGAGAGAGAGAGAGAGAGAGAGAGAGAGAGAGAGAGAGAGAGAGAGAGAGAGAGAGAGAGAGAGAGAGAGAGAGAGAGAGAGAGAGAGAGAGAGAGAGAGAGAGAGAGAGAGAGAGAGAGAGAGAGTGAGGGAGCGGCTATGCAAGTGTGTGTGTGTGTGAGTTTTATAAAAATTGTAACTTGGTAAACGTAGTTGGTAACAAAAAATACATTTAACGAATTATAAAAACATAAACACAATACAGGGTGGATGTACATACATCGTTGTTTGTGTGTTCGCAAGTGGGAGGTACTCTCACGTATCAAAAATTAATTACGTGTCTTATCTACTTGAGTGTTCGCAAGTGAAACGAGTTGCAAGTGCCACTGTTCGTAAGTGGGAGCACACCATCGTCGGCCGGATACGAAAAGCAGATTAATTTACCTGGTTTCTTCGAGACAAAAGCATCAACATGAATCAAAAAATTTAACTTGCAACCATTATTTTAGTAAAACGTAGATGATTGTGGGTATCATAGCTTAGGCTTTTAGAGCATAGGCTTGTACATTTATCTAGGATTTACATTATGTAGCTGATGATAGAAGTTCAAATGCGAGTTCCTGGTCCCTAAAAACATGGGTATCTCAGCTGGGAGAGTGAACTCCAAGACAAAATACTGATCCTTCAAATGTGTGCGTGTCGGGTAGGTATAGGCCTACTCTGGGCTCCTTAAAAAAGCTACTGCTAAAATAACAGTGATTTGTTCTAATTTTGTTTGCTACATAATAAGGTGACGCCGTATAACATTAAAATTTGGGTTTGGCAAAGATTATCAGAATTGGCACATTCAACAATTAAAAGTTTTGTACGAATGAGCAGAAAATAATGGTATTTAAAAGGAACTATAAAGACATATCTTATGGTCATAAACAAACCGTAGAAGAAATTACTATTGTAATCAGTATAGTCATATTTGGACAGGTGTAGAAAAATATGGAGAAGCCTGTACAGGTGTGTCGGTGCTGATGGGAACACACATAAAAACGTTTGTATGAGATTAAACGTATGTATCCAAGATAAATACCGTTTTATCTACAACAGGTGGCTTCGAAATATGAATTTGGGGATTTCCCTTTTATTTAGGGGGAATTGTTATAAGGTAAATACAGTACAACCTGTCACATCCGGACGTATCTCCAAACTAATTTTTGCAATTCTGTAATTGTTAATTATATTAATTGAGATTTTGGCTACTTATAGAGATTTAATTACTGAACACAATGCAGTTTTCAGAATTGCTGTATATTTATTGGTTTTGAAGTTATCGCAGGTTGAACTGCAAAAATGGATGGACTAAAATTTACTCATCCGCCGCGTGTTTCACTAACGAAAGTAGAGCGAGATAGTTGCTATTATACCCTCTCTGTCTAGCGTACGGCGCAGCGCACAGTCTCCCTTTATGTACATAAATATGTAGGAAAAATAAGGAAAATATGTAGCTAAATATGTAATATTTAAGAAATATGTAGTATTAAAATACTTTCACATCAACAATATAATTTACATTTTACGAGAACATAACAGTGCCCTCTTTGAAAGGTTTTGAAAATAATAGGTGCTTCATTTTAAACTTTTTAAAATCACTTTCAAAACATGCAAATATATTTTGAGCAAAGTCAATGTAATCCATAAAATACTAATCAAGTTCGGGGCTGACACTAATCACCAGTTAGATTACCACTTCTGTTACAGAAAATAAGTTAACCCTCAGAATACACAGTATCTGAAAGTTCAACTCTTTGTTGAAGAGTTTACAATAAGACAGCATGCATAAGAAATGAATTACTTTTCAATTGTTTATTGTACTTTAGAAAATTTATGAAAACATATTTTAGAAAACAGTATTAAAAAAGAAACCTTGATATTATAAAATTAACAACAACAAAGTATTTTACCTATGGATTTCTGTAGTATAGGACATGAGTATAAAGTAAAACATTGAGAATTATTAACTATTTAACAAAGTATTTTACTAGGAGAGTTGAAATTACTATAAAATTAAAGGTAGATTTTTGACTTGAAAATCTATATTGTATATATATATATATATATAAATCTCTACTATAACTCTGCATAAGAATAAAGTGTCCATGTAAGTTTTTTTTCCACTGTTTAGTTGCACAATTAATTATTAAATACTTTTCTATATTGTCTGTTGACATGGACTGTTTTCGGTCTGAGAGTATGTTTTTATATATAGAAAAGGATCTCTCGACATCACATGTCGTCACCGGCGCATGTTTATATAGAGGAATCGTACTTGGAAGAATATTCTCAATCGATTCTACAGTTTCGCCGTTACATATGCGATAAATGGTATGTAAAGTTGAGTAACCAGGGTTTCTATTCAGCACAGCATTTAATTTAGTAGAAACTTTGTCACCGACTTCACCCTGCACAGCATTTAACTTGTTAACTGCTTCTTCAACTATTCCTATGGCCTCTTGGAGAGTCAGACCTGCAGTCTCCAGTTTCTTGATACAACTGAAATGCGTTTTGATGTACGAAACTGAACATATCACCTTAGAGTTGTTGAATGCAGACAAGGATTCGCTCGCTGACACTGCAGAATCGGGAGATAATGTTTCCACCACATACTTCACAGCTTCAAAGTTGTCACTGTAGAAATTTACGGCTTCGATCCAGGTTCCCCATCTTGTAATTACGGGTTCTGGAGGCAGAGGTGTGTCAGGTAGCCTTTGTTTGTAGCACTGGATACGGTAAGGAGCTTTCAAGAACACCTTTTTTGTTGCTGATATTAATGTATTTACTTCGGGGAAAAGGTCTCTGACAGTTTCAGCTACTTGATGCAATCCATGAGCCAGGCATGTAACATGTAGTAGGTTGGGGTAAAACACATTTAGAGAATTACCTGCTTTTAACATGTATGCTGCTGCATCTGTATACAACAGCAGTACCTTCTCTTCTTTAACACCATTTGGCCATAACAAACTTGGCAAAATACAGCTTTATCGTCAGTTGTAAAAGCACTGTCAATCTGTACCCATGATTTTAACTTAGATGACAAAGATGATGCGGTCGGTGCCATGATAAAACAAGGATATTTGTATTTAAAACTCTTAAGAACTTGCGTTGAACAATACCGCACAATATATTATTTAAGACGTCTTTTGTCCAACAACGAGAATCCGCCAAGGCAAGAAACAAGCAAGCGCAGAAGTGTAGGCGAAAGACAAAACACTGACTTGACAATAACTTCAACACACCACACTGCACGCCAGATTGTTATTTACGTGTAGGCTTACACTCCGAGAGCGTCGATAATACTGGCGTCAAAAATCACATTGTGCCCTACAATAGCATAGAGTTATATAGATATTTGTTTGTTTAGGTAGATGGAATCCGTTGCGAGAATTGCAAGATCTGCGAAGAGTATTTATTTACCGCGGACAGCACGTTCTTTCCCCACCGACCCCGCTGAACGTGCGAACAAAACGTAAATGAGTGGGGCCGCGCATACCATTCTCATCTAACATCCCGTGCAAAATGCCTTACTTGTCGCTTGAGCTCGTAAAAAATTTTACTTCTTGAAAGTAGAATCTATGTGTGCAATTGCAACAGATGAAATATTTTGCCTTTTCTTGTAATAAATTTAATTGGACCTGATTCTGATTAATTGCACATTTGCGCATCTGAGTAATGTTGTTATAGGCCTAACTATTTTTTGCCATTTCAATTTTCAAATTGAAGTAAAGTATAGTAAAATATGTAGAAATATGTAAGATGGAGTGAAATATGTAATATGAACAAAATATGTAAAAATATGTAAAATTAAACTCGCGGATAAGACACCTATTGGTATGATCCGCCGATATCTGGCTTTTCCGTGTAAATGTGCACTCAGCATTCAAATATGTAATTACATAAAAATCCGGGCCTTAATCATCACCTACACCTGCATAAATATGAATGTAGGGGCTACTCATTACAGTATTCACTTCCCCTTCCTTTGTATTTTGATTTGACAGCATTACAGGATGTTTACACTACCTTGTAAGCACGTATGTTTCCCCTTCTGTTTTGTCCAATATACAGTAGATTTGATAGAAATTTTAAATGAAGAAGGAAACTGCTACTTGGTAAATTAATATGTATTGTGCTTTTAAAAGGAAAAGAGAGATAGCTACCGTTTTTCTAATTCTATCAGTAGGATAGAAAACAGATATAATATAAAGTGTATGAGACCCCATTAATATTAAGTATTTATCTCTAAATCACCAGTCGATTGTCTCAAAATAATGCGAAAAATTGCGAAAGAAACTACCGTGTAGTTATTTTTATCTCGCAAGGGTGTGTACGATGAACTATAGAAAAGAAACTTGTAGATAAATGTTTTTAAACAATGCCGTTTGGTTGCTAATCCCCGACCTTATAACTTTTTTATATACTTGCTTTTGTATAGAAAAGTCTTATGAAGTGAAAAGAAATTAGTAAAAGAGAATGGAAAATTCCAGGGTGAGGAAGAATATTTAACGTTACGAATTATAAAACGAAGGAGATATTACAGCTGCAATAAAGAGCAGGCAACGAATTATATCAAGGGCTCAAGAGAGAAGTAACGCAACGGAAGGCTGATTGGAATTCCTCAACTTAAATGTGAAGGAGGTATTGTATAATATTAATACTACCTGTAACTACCGCAGACCTTCCTTTGTCATAAACCGTCTCCTCACCATTCCCGATGGACCTCCTCCCAGAAACCCCCGCCAACGGAGAAATAGAAATAATTAAGTCTCTTCGTCATACTTACTACACCTGGCTTCCTTATTGATAACTTAACATCTTAAATTTTCCTATCTACCTAACCGGTCTTTATCCCTCTCCTTTGTGCCTCCCCGCCTTACCTTGACGCCTCTCTGACACCTCCCTCCAGCTTTGGCGTCCTGCGTTACTCGACTTCGTCTTGGCTGTCGTTTGACTTATACTTTTATTATGGCTCTACCATCACCCATTTGGCTCTGCACACTACGTAAACACACAAATACACATCCATACACTACACTCTATCCTGAATGCCTCCACCTACTTCGCCACCGGTCCGCGCTGCGCTGGCGTGCGACTCCTCTAAATCTCCAATCGGCGGAAGGGTGCTTGCCCCAGATCAGCCTGAGTCTTATCCTCTGAGACAAGTCTCAGACAACGCAAAAAAAGGTATAATATTATAGCCTACTGTCTACTATGACTGTGAGACGCGAATATGACAGCAGATACGCAAGAATGTAGGAGGCTACAGAAGAATAAAGGAACGGTCCAACTTCGGATATTATGGCTTAAGTAATCATATTAGAAAGGATTATTACAATTTATTTTATACACCACACAATATATGTGATAATTCTAATTTTTTATTTATCTATAAATTTTGAAACGAATTGAGACCTGTATTAACATCAACCGTTGTGTATATAATTCTTTTCACTCAGACTTTTCACAAAGTTTAGTGATATATTAAAACCATGTGTAAGATAATCAATTTTTGTGAAACCTATAATATACCCATTAAATAGTGTAGACTAGACAAGTATGATAGTAGCTTAATACAGTCTTTTTTCCGGGATGAAAGGGAAATTATAATATTGTGCGCTTAAGAATGAAACTTTTTTTGTTACTAGACCAACGTTTATGAAAATCTATGTGGCTTCATTTCTCAGATTGTAATAAAATTGGAATCAATTATAGCCTATATCAAATTAAAAATTTTTGCCAAAATTATTTGTTACTAATCAAGTTTACTTTATTTTCTTAACCGATGGATTTTTGCATATCAAATTCCGTTTATTAGACATCGATTTTTCAATATAAAATTGGTCTCTAGATTACTGATTTGCGTTAATGCGTCCAAGAAAAATAGTAGTTTGATAAACCTTATTACTAAGTTTTAATGTTTGTTTACATACGGCGTTTTCAAGAAACTGTAACAGTGTTAGAATAAATAGGCCTACTAAAAAATTTGATTACATACCTGCACCTAGTTTCGTATACAGAAGCAGTGTAAAAAGTATTTTGTAAAGCTTTCTTACAAAATTATAACATAACTGAAGCCCAAATGATGTTTAAGATTTTGCACGTTAAGTCATATGAAGTTTACTTAAGAACCTGTTACGTTCAGACTTCCTGAGATACAGTTATTGAGAAGAACAAGAGTAACAGAAAGAAAGAGAGAGAGAGTGAGAGAGAGGTCAAAGTACATGATGTTTACTACAGTTGGCTACTTATAAGGAACTTGATAATAATTAAACTTATTGTAATGTAGAAAGTTAACGAAACATGAACCAAAAGCGAGGATTATGTGCAGCAGACTCAAGAGTTTTATTAACAGGATCCAAACAGCCTTTGGTGAAACGATTATTACGTTAAATAATTTATTCGCAATAAAGAAGTGGTACATTTTGAAGAAAGGAAAAAACCGAGGATGAGGAACTTATAAGTTGCTATTAAAATATGTAACTTACCTTTTGGATACCTAATTATTTTACAAGCAAGTTACGGAAACTATAAAAAAAAATTAATTCTTAATATATAAGCCTTCACGTATTATTTCAAAAAAATTAGATTACTGCTCACTGTGATATACGAAAAGCAAAAATATAATTAATGTAACATTACAACTCTTCAACTCTGTAAGATATAAACTCTTCTGCTTCTGCAGGTTGTTATTTATATTATTGGTACTTGTAGAAATTTTTATTAATCAGAATGGTGAATAAATTTCCAACGGATGGGAGTCAACTTGAAACATGTTGCTTCGGTACTACTGTATACCAACAACTGCATAACTATATTCTTACAAATGATATTCGGTATGAATGAGAATAATTAAAAATTCGTAATTCTCTCTCCCCCGTCTCTCTTCTCCCCCTCACTCTTTCTCTGTCAATTTTCCCCATCTACCTCACTAATAGGGGCAAACCTCACTACTACCTTTAATTAAACATGACTACCTCACTATTAATTTCCTTTTATTTTCATTAAGTTAGCACGGCAGGTCCTTCTGCGACTGCACCCAAAGCGCGCCTCTTTAAGTGTTTGTTGAAATGTTACACTGCTACAAACAGATTACTCAAGTTTGAATGTGTAGTCTGTACAAACACAATGAATGATTACACAAACAGATACAAACAAACAGTGAAGGATTGTGTGTAACACTGAAATTGTTGACAAAAAGAAGAAACTGTACGAGTTGGCGCGCGTGCGTGTGCGCGCGCGAGTGAGAGAGAGTGAGTGAGTGAGTGAGTGAGAGGACTGAGAGAACATGGGCAGAGGTAAAAAAAATCTGTCGCATTAAATTCACGCCAACAACATTCTTAATGTCGTAATGACACAACAGGATGTAATTTCGAAACTGTTAATTTCCTTCAAGTGTGTACTAAAGTAAAGAATGTTACAATTTATAAGTTGGTAATTACACCAGGTAATGCTAACAACCAGTAGCCTACTGATTCGAATGTGTGTGTGAAGAGGGCTTTTGAGTCTGATAATAACGCTATTACCTACTTGACACAGAAATTCCCGTGTCACCTGCATTTTGTATTATGCAAACGTTCGGAGGATGTAAATTTTTCAACAACATTGTTGGAGTGCCAACCTTTAGAATGAACCGTTGTGGCGGAATGCAAGATTGATTTAAAGAATTCAAAAATTCTTGGAGATAGTACACTATATTTTCAATATTAAATACGGTGTTAATAGATTCTTCGGACTTTTTATTATCCCCAGAAAATTTTTCCAAACTTGTATCATTATTTTCCTTCACAGATTCGATTCTTTGGGAATAACCACTTGTAATTTTTATCAAGTAAACACTTGACGTTTTGCACAGAATTTAGCAATTAATACAGTGTTGTACTATTTACTATGTCCCAGTTTTTCGTCAATTTCTGTGAAGCTATCGTCATTAGGAACACTACCGTCACCGAGGTGCAGTAAGTTTGTAGAAAAATCACCATCTCCTCCTCCTCCTAAATGGGCTCTCATATTGCTTTGCAAATTTAGTCTGAATAGCATTCCACATCGCCGAGGACTTTAAACACACTGAGACAATATCAGCGCGGGTTCCTCTTGCAGTTACCGGTAATCTCTAGCGAGAATCCTCTGAAATAACAAATGTTACGCTACCCACTAATTTGTTACAATTTCTTAAGTCTTGGAGAGTTTGATTGACCGTTTCTATACAGTCCACAAATCGCCTTCGTTTTACCGTTCATGATTAGTTTCCGTTTTGATCGCTCTTTCTTTTGTCATGCCTCCTCTTCAATACGAATTGCTTTTTTAATAGGAGTCAGTGAGAATACTTGACTTTTTCTTCTTGGCGCATTTCTATTTTATTTTTGCAGTCGCTTTCGGATAAGGGCGAATTTATTCTGGTGTCAATTGTGATAAGGTATTAGCAGATGTCTCGTTTATTTCCGACGTGGGAGGTCCGGCTACTGTGGTCTCTTGACAATCTTTTGTTGGTGTTAATCTTCCTTCATAATTACTTTTGTCTCCTATCTCTCTGTCAATTACAGGTGAACACAGAAACTCTTCGATACTGAATATATTTTCATTTAATGGCCAAATTCCAGTTGAACTAAAACCTGCTGTCAGTTAGATGGTGTAGCTGCCTTTGAAAGAGCATCTTTTGCTAGCCCAGGTATGTCATGGTTTTACCTGGGTTTATTGTCATCCAGCTCTCAGCGGCTGCACCGAAACAGGCCATATAAACACTTGTCTAATGGCTGAAGTCAGATTGTAACGGGTATGAGGTATAAACTGTTTCATAAATAGTAAAAAAAGAGAGGCTGTAATTTATCTTGATGGATGTGCTACTCCAATACAACCTGCTGGTCCATAAATAATCAAAGTGATATCTACATAACACTCTGTGGATATAACGATAAGTGGTGGTTTCCAGCTGCCATCTATGAAAATACCACTGGTTTCACCCTTTTCCAAAGGGGTAAACCTGCTGACTTGTTTATTTCCCTTCAAACTGACAACTTTGTTAGGACAGTGCACTGTCGTTATGCTGCCTGGTTTCCTTCACATTCCAAATATTGTGACAGTAAAAATGAAGGCGACTTATCACAGAATTCCAATATTGAAGAAAGTTTTATGTTATGTTTATTAAAACTAAATGCTATTGCAAAACTTGTTGCTTCAGCCTCTCTAAAAGACAACCTTGAATGTCGCTGCATGAAGCCAGTAAAACAATCTTTTACCGGCCCAGTTCACCAGAAAATCGACATTATTTGCAAACAAGTATTCGGAGGCTAACATACGAATATTCTTAGGGTACAAACCATAATAACTAACAGAATAGTGCAGATCATAACACAGAAATCTGATTTTTCTTTTTGTTCTTTCCTAAATACAAGTTGTGGAAAACGCCGAGTCTTTGTAGGGTTTGTGAGCTACATCGCCCCAGAAAGTTTTTCACTTGTACGTTTGAACCAAATATGAAAAAAAGAAAACAGAACAAAATGTTTTACTTACATTGTACCAACATACCACTTTCCTTCTGGTGAAATTGAAGGTACACCTTTAATTTTAAAATTAGGAATTGATATTAGAAATAACCACTAATTACCAATAGTAAAGACTGTAAAAGATAAACAAAATGTAATATAATAATAACCAATAGATATACCAGTACTACATAAAGTCAAATAAATCAAAAGTAATACAGAAACACAAAACCGACAATAATCCATTGTTGTATATTATAACTATATGCTTGCCATAGAATGGATGCATGACGAACAAAATTATCTTGTAAACTTATCATAAAAGAGTAGGAACTAAACCAACAACATTGAATGAGGCAGAATACTATTCGAATAAGTAAATTCAAGGATTATAGCCACCCAAATACTAATAATAACCATAATAATAAATAAACCATGTTGACAGCTAGATGCAAGTAATCTTGGTTACTTTAAAACAAAGCAATTTTCAGTATAAATGCAGAATGAACTACTGCACAATAATAACAGTGCTATCAAAACAATGATAAGAGATATTCAAGCAATAACGAGAATAATTTGATAGGATTACAACCCATATAAAAAGGTAACTTCCTAAAGTATAGTAAACTCACTTAACAAACTATAGTTAAGGTAATAAAACCACAAGATGAAGAAAAAGGACACTATCAGAAGTGACAATGACCAATGCAGTATGCATAGGCCATAATAAAATGTTATTAACTATTAATGTTATAATAATATTAAGTATCATGTACATGTTGTGTTTATGTTAGTGTCTATACAGGAAAGTACAGAGCAACTCACCGCAGCTAATAATAGAAGAGTCAACGCAACTTCTTCAGAATCGAACTCATGAAATGGAACAAAAAACATTCTAAACTATTTAAACAAAATTAATAAACGATGTCAAAGAGTAAGTAAACCGATTTATTCATATCGGATTCAATAATAGATTGAATTGGGTAGAATAAATCAATAAACCAAAAATTAATAATAAAAACCAAAACGTTAAGAATAATAATAAAACAGACAATCTCGTCGTGCTAAAATGTTCATACACACTTTTTAAGAGAAAATTACTTAAAACTTCGAATCTGACAAGAAAAATATTGTGTCGAGTATTCATAATGCAAACCCTTAGATATCAAATATGAAATGAAAATATAAGTACCAAGTAAAATGTATATTCTATAACCGGCAGAATAAGGGAAGGACAAATAAAATAGAGGCAGGATATCAAGAGAATGGAAAACATGGGACTACCTAAACAAGTAATAAGATACAGACCTCAGGGAAGACGAGATATAGGTAGGGCAAGGAAAAGAGATGCCTTCAGTGAAGGCAAAACAGGCTGTAATCCTATACCTTGACATGGAGAAGATTCCTAATACTGAATAGCACACTTAAGAACAAAATATTGGTATGGAGAATCGTACACGACTTCCATGTTCTAAGATTTATATTTAAAATCATTTTCGAAATGAAATATTTCCATTGAAACTACTTCTTTCTACTTACTGCTTCAGCCACTTACTGTGGGCACTAACGTATACCACCTCACGTTATCGCACTTGATTTTCACTGATGATGGAAGTCGATGGCACTGGCAAAACGTCTGGTTTTGCAGAAAACATTGGTCTACGGCCAAACAGGCCGGGAAGGAATTTTAAAAACAAACTGCTTCTTTGTTGTCAATAACGTAGTACATATATACAAAAAATTATCAGGTAAACTATTACGTTACAACAAAAAAATGTTTCAGGTAAACTACCCTTTCCCCGTAACCGATCTTCACCAAAATCAATAGGCCTTGAGTCCTCTATAACTCGGGCACACATGTAAAAAAATATCTGATTCTGTTTGAATTTACGGCAGTTATCGTTCGTCATGAAAAAATTTCTCTTGTTACAACATAAAATATTGCAGGTAAACTACCCCTTTATCTTAACCGATCTTCACAAAAAACAATAGGTCTTGAATACTCTACAATTCAGGGCTGTATGCAAAAAATTATTTGATTCTGTTTGAATTTGCGGCTCTTATCGTTTGCCATAAAAAATCTAGACAGACACACAGACACTTTTCAAATAAATTACTTTTTTTCATGTTTTGAGGGTAGTATAATCAGAATCTGCAAAAATCTCTAACACGATTTTTTTTGCCATCACCATACTTCCATTTCCTTATGGAACATGAAAGTAAAATCAAAGTAAAATTCTGATGGCAACAAAAATCAAATATTCTATCAAAAATTGGGGATATACATTTTTGGTAGGTATTTGGTAGGCCTACTTGCATTGCACAAGGAATGTGTTATTTTCAATAGGTTATTGATAAAAAAAGACTTACAAGTACATTGATTTTTATTACAAAATTTATACAAAACAGTTTCAATTCTAAGGTATCAATAATTAATAATTATTAAGGATAATGAACAAATTATTTCTTCATAGAAGATACATAAAAACATTGCAAAAATAATACATATCAGACAAATATTATTACAACAAAAATACCACACAGACATTTGGGCTTTGTTACTTTATCAGTAACTATAAGATTACATTCATAAAGTACATAGAATATTTATTTACAAGAACATAATTACAAAAAGTGAAAACACCTTTGATGAAATAAACATTTTATTTATTACATCAAACATAACTAAACTCAGATGACAATATAAATGAACTAAATATAGGTTTTTCTGCGAGGGAGTGTAGGATTGATTAGGGGTTCAATTAGTTGAAATTATTAAAAAAAAAAAGCATAAACTATAAATAGAAAAACTAGACTGGTATGTTTACAACAAAATGAAAACTTCAAGTTACATTTAAGAGATATTCCGTGTCAAATCAACAAGTGCTACAACCTGACCCTCTTAGATTTATTTGAAATTAAGTATGCATGTAGTATTCATAAATAGTAACACAAATCAATTTTTTCACATTTTTCTGACGAAAGGTTACTGAGTAATGGGTGCTCAAAAATGAAAAAAATAAATAAAATTTTTGACTTGCGCAACAATATAGATTTGTTCACAACTTGTGTTCTAATTAAGCTAGAACAATGACATCGAGTTCATTTGAAAGCCCTTTTAAAGGGCTTTCATATGATATAAAACATAATTAGTTGAAAGTATATATATTTTTTATAAACACATCATTATTGCATTTACTGAATTTTGAAAAACTGTATTTTTAAAATTCTCAAAAAAATATATGTGAAAGATATTGTTTTCCTCTACATATTCTGAAAGTTTCAACTTGGGATGAGCATGGGATCACTATCAAAAGTAATTTTATGTTTATCACGATTCTGTAAAACGTCATTCAGATCGGTGAATTATTATTATTTTTATTTTCCTACCCGTGACAATTTTTCAGAATCATAGTTGGATTTATTACTTGGCCTACAAAATTGTACTTTTCTTTCATACAAATAACTGTGTTTTAAAGCTTAGCACTAGCTAAATTAATAGCTCAAAATTAATAAATTGACCTACATATCTAAAATATATATCTTAATACAGTGATCCAGGTTTTCCGTGTACAAGCAAAAAAATCTCATTTTAAAGACTATATACAAAATGGTTGGTTGGTGTGACTATCTCCCATCTGTTTAGTATTTTGTCATCGGATAATATTCAGTCAGCTGTTGTCAACTGTTGTTGAAAGTGACCTGTACATTTTCTTTTGGTGTGACATAGCCTATAAAGTGAAAAAAATGTGATTAATTCTGAAATGTTGTGTTTTGAAATTAGCTTAAAGGTACTTTTGTACAATTCTCACAACAGTGTATAAGTTTATATGCCTACAACCAGTTAATATTGTAACGAGACATATGAGCCCAAATATTTCAGTAACCCAAAATATTAACACATGTCAATAATTGAGTGAAAGAGACAAACCAAGTGTTTCTTCTAAAAGGCCAAGCATGAAACTACATGAGCTACTCATCACCAAGGATAAACTCACAACAATAAGAGTTAATAAAACTAATGGTAACTAACAAGTGAAATAACATTATAAGAAAAAGAAGATGCACCGAACAATGGTTGTACCACAGGAACCAACAACCCAATAGTTTTCGGTCAGTAAGGAACCAATGAAGACAAGGAAGAAACATACTACGAGAAAGACACCTAACAACCATGGTATAAAATATAGATTCCAAGAGCCAGTCAACTATAGAACATCTTACCCGTATATGCAATGACTGAACAACTTACAGATTGAAGAGATGGACAAGAACTGACTAACTGAGATGACCAATATTGTAACGCAACAGAAATGCTAGCACTCAAGTTACATAAAAACAAGGTTCACAGAATAATAAACAAGTCAATATTTAACCCCATGATAGAACAAAGAGCTAATAGTTATATTTATAATCATAGATACAGGTAAATAAGGATGCAAGGTAATATTAACAAGAATAACCGAACCTGTAAGTTAGACAATAGTTGATGATATATGTTTAATGAAAAACAAACAAAAAATGAAACAATAATTTACTAATAGCAAATAAGAATTTTGAGTTAAGAGGTATTATTTTGTGACAACAAATGTTATGATAAAGTTTATGTTATGTTATACCAAATATGTGTTGAGTTAATGAAAGATAATGAAACAAGATGTATTATTCAATGACTGTTGTAGAATGAAGTGTGAAGCAGCTAATTAACGTTAATAGATTTGAATTTTCTTATATGTGATCCATAGGTCAAGATAAAATTGTTATTAGATATGGAAAAAATAATTGTTTATGTAAATGTTAATAGTTAAGATTTAATTATATGTATGAATTTATGTAAAAGGGGCTATAGATGTGTATCAGTTATAAACACAGGTAGATCTGTTTACAATAAAAGGCCTAACAGCCAAAACCACTATATAACCACTCATAACATAAAGGTTAGGTACATCAATTAATAATAATTAATGAATACGATTTGAAGAGCTAGAAAAAACATTAAATTAATAATGATATATAATAAAATTTATACAAATTATGATAATACCATAATGCCATGATATCGATTAATAACATTTAATATCGAAAGTGGATTAAATATAAAAAAAGGAAAAAAACCGGCTTATATCAAAAAACCAGCAGAATATGTGTAGAAAATAATAAACCAACTATCGGTAAAGTTACATTCCGATAGGATAGCAAATTGATAAGGAATAGACAAAAAATATATGAAATAAACACTATATTCAAAACATGTGGAAGGAAGAAGTCGTGTGTTGCTAGGGACGACAGAAGAAGAGGAAGTTGTTAATTTGACAATAATTGCTTTGATGATCTGAATGTGATGAGATTAAAAAACCCAAGAATTATCTATTTAATCGGAATATTTTAAATCATCAGACACGATTATAAAACACAAAATCCTAATGACAATGTTTATGACTATCACCAGTACAGTTTAATCCAAATAACACTACAGTATGAAATCACAATAGAGAATAAATAACTGGATTATACAAGGAAGAACTTGAACTGTCCCATATCCGAAGGGAATTGATGATATATTAAACCAAATAGAAAGAATTAACAGTATCACAATTAATAATATTCACTACACCAGAAGTTATAAACTTTCAAAAACACGGAACAACACTAATTGCTTCAACCAAGAGAAGAACGTATTTGGATCCTGGCGTTGCAGAAGAAGCATCAATCGGGCTGTAAACCAATCCAAGCTGTAATTCCGAAGTGGGCAGGAGAAGAATTCCATTCTATTAAATCGAAGAAAGAAAATCGTACGGCATAATTGTCCAGAACAGTAAATTTATCAATCAACCGCCTACACGATTGGCTTCGTTCTAGTCTGGTAAATTATTATTATATTAATCATACTAACTACACAACACTTTAAATTTGTAAATCTTGCATTCTTATCTATGTATTTTTAATCTTCCCCACAGTTACAAGAACCTTCACACCCTGAATTAAATTAATTACAAATTAAAACACACTATATAACTAAATTTAAATAAAGTATCAGAATAATCAACGATCGATTCATACAATCTATAGCTCAAGCGTATGTTAATTAGAACATATATTATTCAATGTTAAAGAAGTAAACAAATAAAGAACCTTTATATATTGGCAAAATCTTGTTATTTGGAGTATGGTTTAATGAGCTAGGAATAAAAAAGTAACTGAATACGTATAGAATAATTGGTTAACATAAACATTGAAATAACCTATAAGTTTCGTTGAGTCGATACTACAGCGCTTATAGCGGAATTATCTGACACCAAAGAGAGAGAGTAAAAATACAAAATTAGACAGAATTCTCTTCAAGGTATAATAGGGTTGAACGGAATTATAAAATAACTCATTAATTATTTAAGTTACAGGTACACAAACACTGATAGTTTTTAGAGAGCTAAGTTAATAATTAATTACTTACATCAATACATCCCACAACTCCAAATATCTCCGAGATTTACATAATTAAAATAATTCAAAACACATTGGCATAGGTGTATGTACAAATTGACAAACACAACAGTGGGGTTTTAAGGAGAGGAAACCCATTCCTGTACAATATACAACAGATAACATTATAAATGTATAGGACAAGATATGTTATAAAAGAATGAAAGTAACTAGACTGTTAACTGAATATAAGCTGTGAATAAAAGCATAGTAACATGTTATGCATAGCACCCATGTAACATAAAGAAGTATTAAAATTGTCTCATAATAATAACAAATATTACTCAAATAGTCAAACAATCATGTAAGATAAGAAAAGGCAATAACTAAAGAGTTATTAGTTATCATTAATAAAACCAAACTTGAGAAAATAAGGTTAAAAGAATGTAAATTTGTATCAACCTAACATACACATTGTTGGTACAAATTTCACCTAAATTCACATCTATCAGTAGGAAAAGCCTACCTAAACCAAAATGTTTTGTGCCTTAAACCAAGAAGAACTGATAAGCTTTCTACAGGTACCAATATAAGATACCCAAAATGGATTTTAAATAAGAATTTAAGTAAATAAAGTGAACCAAAACCGACCAAAAGGGGATTCACTAAGTAAAACGTGAACAAAACCACTTTATAATACCAAATAGAAGTAAAAGGTTAATGTCTATACCACAAGTAAGGTGTAATGCCACTATTGTAATAGTATAAGAATATTATAAGAAAGGACATAATGTATTATAATCGTAATTAAGAACACCTGTCATGTGACACTAGGTGTAAATAATGTTAGTCAATGATATACACTAAGGGACAGACCAGTGTACAAAAAACACTAAACCAATTATAAAGAGACTACTATGATTAAACTATTGTAACTAAATAATAGTAGAAAGAGATAAAAGAATACCAAATAAGAATGGAAATAAGTGTACACCTCATAGTGCAAAATAGAGGTCAGAGAGAGATAACTATATAAGAATACAGCAGTTCTATAAGGAGAAATTTACCTCCAAACTTATAAATTTTGCACAATCATCTGGCGATATAAGAGCTTCTACAACAATGGACTCTGTAACAAAGAAAGAATTTTAGCTAACAGAGAAAAATAATTATCATTGCCAGTATCAACAAAAGTGCAAATTACTAAATGAAATAATTGCAATTTTATGGGAAATAATGTTATTAAACTAATTATGTACTTTATTAAGAACTTTTGTTTTCCAGCAGCTTCCAAAACTCTTTATATAAAAAATAATATAAACAAACTTATTTAGAGCTTCTAACAATACTTATCTTAAAATTATCATATGATTATACTTTCCAAAGGAAGCCCCTGATTTGAAAGCATTGACACATAATACTACTAATTAAAAATGATTCCAACTACTATGTTACTAAATTTTCTCATTTAAAATGTAAATGGGACTGTTAATAACTTTATATTGTTGTTATTAACAAGACAAAAGAATCATTAATGGCTATTTTATCACAAACTTCAAAATCTCCTATAAAGCTTGCTCAATGAAATAGGACATTCCTGATGCAGAAAATTAACTTTGCCATAACACAAATTAAATAGGCTAACACCCAAACAAAAAAATGCTTTGAAAACAAAACATTAATGAAATATGGTATGAATTAATTGTGCTACATTCAAAGCTGATTTTCTTAATTGATTTAAAGTACCTATACAAGTCTAGTTTGTCAAGTAAAGATAATTTAGGTAAACCTAACACTACATATGAAACAAACATTAAATCAAATATGCTAATGTTACAAAATTCACAAACAGAAAAAAAAATTTTTAATTATCTATAGGCTAAATTGCTTTGATTATATTACCTTCTCCACTTCATATGTTTTCCACATCAATATCATCTGATGTCGATACTACTGATGGTGCAATAATAGTCATTTTTTCCCAGACAATTCTGGAAAGTTCAGGAGGAACCTGAAAGATCATTACAAAACTCATACATAATTTTTCACTAAGTTAATAATTATAATAATATTAAGCTAATAATTAAGAGAATAATTTATTTTCTTAACCTAGCACAATATTTGTAGGTTAGCACTATGAATTTACAAAAAGTTAATGGATTTTGTGTAAATTTCTAAAAAAAATTAAATTTACAGCATAATCTAGTAGTTATTTTATAGTAATCTATTTTAATTTAAATGAACTCAAGTCACTATTGCTTGGTTACATCCCTGCACTGAAGATTCCTGAAAAAGATTTCTAATATAATCACACAAACTCGAAAAACAAAAACTGTTCAAATGATTAACATTGAATAATATAATCCTGATTATAAAGTTAACTAGAGTTTAAGGGGTGATTTTATACACCGAATATAAGGTAACATGAATAAATTAACACTGAACTTACTACGTTCCCAGTCAAATATGAAAGTAAAGTATGAAAATATATGTAGACATGCACTATTGGTGTAAGTTCTGGAGCTAAAGATAATTCAACTGTGACACAGAACTTAGTCTATTATACTTAACACCCAGGCCTATAAACTTTTGATCTTTTTCTAAAAGTAATTAATTTTATTTCAGAGTTAGGTTAGGCTTACAGGCTAATCCGCAGTAAGTTTAGCTAAATCAGTTATATTATCATAGGCCAGACTTAATCAAAATAAAATTATTCTGTGTAAAGGTATCAGTAACTTGATATTTATACAGAATAAGCATTTAATACAGAATACATATTTCATTTAACTGGAGTCAGTTCCCTCACAGGGTCTTTTTCAAAAATGGGTTAATTAATTTTATATTTTTAGTTGATTAGAGTTAAGGGGTGCTTTTATACACTGAATATAAATAACAATTAAAACTATATGTACCTTTTTTTGCTGTACGTCTCCTAGGCCTACTTTCACAGTCATCTGAAAAGTAAAATATGACATTTTTTAACAATACGAAGAATAAAATATGACAATTGATGTAGACATGCAAGTATCTGGAGCTAGAGACAATTTACTGTGATAAAGAACTTAGCCTATTATACTTAACACCCAAGCCTACATAACACAAACAAATTTTGATTTTTTCCTAAAAGTAATTCATTTTATTTCAGAGTTAGGTTAGGCTTACAGGCTATTCCGCTGTAAGTTAATCGGCTAATGCCCTGCTAGTTTGCTAGTTTTGTTAACATAATTAATCACTAACTAACTAAGTGTGTTTGATATTTATGTAGCAAAAGGTGACGCGTATATGACAGGTTTTATTAATGCAGTAAAGGAACAAATCTAATTTAAATAGTCTTTGTATTATTTTGGAATTCAATTTTTTAAAGCAAACGATAATACCTTATGCACCTTTGTAAAGGTTTTTACTTATTGGGGATAAGTGAACTGAATTAAAACATCAAACAAATGATTTTTGTTTCACAATCAAAACAATACGCCTACTGTATTAAATTTATTATGGCAATTCTATTTACCCTAAAACACTACAATACAAAACTCCAGAATTTTTGTTTTTGTATAAATTGGCCCGCTAATAATGAAAAAATAAAATTGTATTAATTAAATTAGAATGCTAACTTGCTCAATTATTAAATTTTGGGCAGAACACAGTGCTATTAGGCATAGTTGGTTCTATAACAGATACGTGTTCGACAAAGTAATCTAGACATGAAACATAACCTAACGTATTTCTTTTATGAATTTTATGAAAAATGCTGAATTTGAAAGTATATTTAGAGTAATATAGCTGGACTGAAGAATTAAATAAAATTTGTAACTAGTTAAATACGAGCAGAGTTCAAATTAAATATATTATAGTAAGGCGTACCATCTTGTGTTAGGTAGGACCACATTTTACGAATAAAATGATTTACAAATTGGATACATTACACATATATAGGTAGGCTAGAGTAGACAAAATAATTGTCAGACTTACAGGTCTTTATATATCTATAATAAAGAAACTTTATTTAATTAAATTGCTTCAGTGCCTTACAGGGACTTTTTTTAAAATTAGTTAATTACCCCTTGGGTAATTATGAAGATTCTCATCAATGCTGATATTGCGCTGATATATTTTTATTATATTCTTCTATGTTATATAAACACGAGAAAAATAATTTTAAACGGCGGTCGAACCTATTTACGGAGACAAAAAATTAAATTTTTACTCCCATAAGAACGCATGGCGTTAGCCTAGGTATATTGTATTAATTAAATTAGAATGCTAATTTGCTCCATTATTAAATTTTGGACAGAACACAGTGATATTATGTATAGTTGGGTCTATAACAACCGGTAGGCCTAGTGTACAACCCAAAGTAAGCGAGACATTCATACATAACCTAACAGCTAATTTCCTACAAACAACGGAGAACATACACTAAATAAATGATCATCTTACCTTTCATTATTATTCCTAGCTCCTCCAACATATTTTTACTTCGACTTGCAATCACAAACACTTCATACGAATTACAAAATTCTGTCCCACACACGTTAGAAAACTCAACGAATTACCGCACTAGACGACTAAACAGAATAAATTATGGCAGGTCCAATATTTCGTTAAACCAACTAAACAGAATAAAAACACACTTTCCTCTGTAGTGTCTCTCTTTTTTACACATGTTACAAATTTTATAGAATAATTATTACGAATGCCAATATGGCCGACTAACTACCCATATTTCATTATATACATTTGTATATATCGAACAGGTTGTCTGGCTTCAGCGTACAGCAAAAATACGATGTATAAAAATTTGTATAAGTTTTTCGTACGCTGACACACCATAACTTGGGCAAAATAACTTCTTCACCTAAAGATGTACTTATACAAGTTCCTCAAATTTGTTTTAGATACCCTGGGTAAAAATTGGCGTGTGATGAAGAAATTATGCGGCGCTAAGTCTATATATATATATATATATAAAATATTTAATTTTTATATTGAATTTACCTCAAGATGTTTCTTTCCTTATTAGGTACATGTTTCGGTTACCGTTTTGTACCCATCCTCAGCCTTCCGAATTTTGTGTCTGGTGAAGTAGATTTGTGTTGACTGGTTTTAATTGTGGTTGTAGTGCAATGGAAAACAGTGTGTGATTGTGTGTGTGTGTGTGTGTGTGTGTGTGTGAGTTTTCCCATCTCTGTTTGGCAGTTCATAGCATGCGTTATACTTTGGGTGTTATTTAACGTCATTTAGCCTCCGCATAGTGTCAGAGCTAACATTACACGTTGAGTGTCACACACATATATGTATGTAGTATGTGTGAGTGTGTGAGTGTGTGTGTGTTTGTGTGTATTTGTATACGTACATGGTAAACCAAATGTAATTTCCATTGCAGAGTGTACACATAGCCAATATGTCCACACAACATTGATGACAGCTGTAATGTCCACCACAAAAGATCAAATTCCGTAAATGGGGACACGGTAAGTAGCCCATGCCAAAACTCCCACGTGCTGAAAACGTCCACACAGAGAAATCATTGAAATACAAAGTGAAAATACTATTTTGTGTACAATAAAACTCATTATAGTAATAACAATTACATACGAAACATCACAACATAACTCCGGTAATGGAATCTTAGCACGACAAAATTGTTAGTCATGGCTGAGGGCTGAGGTTTTAGCTTTACTATAGGAGAAAAAGATACTCTTGAACTTGAGTTCGTATCTGAATAAGTTGCGTTGATTTTTATGCCATTAGCTGCGGTGAATCGATCGGTGCATTCCTGTATAGACATTAACGTAAGCACAACATTTATATGATACTTACTTGCAGTTGTAGTATGCTAAAGTTATGAGATAATATTGTTGGTGAGAATCATTAGATTTGAATTCTCGCTCTGGTTCCTGGTACCAACCGTCTCTTGTTGTTCACCTAAGCTGTAATTCTATTCTTTTCAATAAAGGTCAACACTTTAATTTGTTCGTGGAACATTAGTTATTTATTTAACTCAAGTTGAATGATTGTTGTTACAATTTTATTATTTATTTTCCTTTTAAAAATAATTAAAGTTGAACATGGACTCTTAAAATTGTTAAAATCTCAGGGTGGTATGACTACATCGATTATTTTCTGTTTGTAAATAATTCGGTTATTATGCTTTATAAAATTAGTAGGTTCTTTGAGTCTGCAAGATACACTTCAGCAATAAAATGCACTACTGTGATAATGAGTAGGCGGATAATAAAAATATTAATTGTTGCTTTAACATAACATAAAATATGAACGATTGTTCATTGTTTACAATTGAGATTAATTGCGGTTCATTGTAACCTCACTTATTTGAAATTAATTAATTGATGCTTCTTTGAGGCATTACGTATTTTGTACATCATTATAATGTATTAAATTCAGTGTTATTTTCCTGAATGATCTCTAAGATTGGATATAAACAAAACAGGTAATTCAAATTAATTCGCTACGACTAGGGTCCACTCATGTGTGACTTTGAGTTCATGTACTAAAAATAATACAATAATATCTTAAAATTATTAATTGTTAGGGTTTATTTTTTACTCATTGATTATTCAACGTCTCTTCTTAAACTATTACAGTTGATTTCAATCAAAGAAATTTAAAACTGTCATTTACAAAATCTTTCATTTTGATTATTGTTTATTTTTTTTTCAAAGTCCCATTCCTTGTGGAATTAGGGTTATTTGTTAATTAATTTAAACAAATTAAATCCGCTATTAGCGTTCCTTAATTGAATAGTGGTTTGTTATATAATAAAATGATCATGTGCACTGATACTTGCGTATTCTGTTGATTCGAAGAATTAACGCTTTTCAACTTTTAATAATTAATTAATATTTTAATTAATTTTCATTTATTAACATCACACACTGCCTATACGCATGAACTCCGTTATAGAACACTTGAAAATAGACTTCACTGCCTTTTCGGTCCGACCTAACTTCAACTATCAACTGACGGCTGTCAATCCAATGTTGTGATGGCCGCTCCGCTAACGTGGAGTATCTCTCGAATGTTGGTGATGAGCTGGTTATTGTTACCTGGTCGGGATACGACACTTCGTATTTTTTAATGAGCTCTGATTGGCTAATTGTCTTTGTGCCGTGTACTCTCGGTGAGGTTCGTCAAAATAGACGCTTAACCTAGCGTCAGTAGCTGGGTTCGAGACTATGATTTACTGGTCACATAGGCAAGCGCAAGGGCTTGTCACTTTCTAATTTTATCTTATAAGTCAATTATCTTATCCATAATTACACTGACAATATATTTATAACTTCCATCGTTTCTATCTTTTGATTACGAGTAATATGTTGTATACCCTCATCATATAGTTCTGATTTGGGGTTGATAAAACCGCACTTGGTATAAATTAATAATACTTCTTAAGTTAATTAATACTTTAAATATATTGTTTTTATCCCATGTTTTCATGGTGATAACATATTATTACAGTAGCATATTTTTGTGATAGTGATAGTCATAACATATTTTTCTAGTTATAACACTTTTCACTTCTAGTCATGTACTAATAATTATAAAATATCCATTTTCCTAGGTTCAAATCCTAGCCTTATTGTCACATACATTGTTTATCAATAATATTACAATAATAGTAGTTGATAATAACATTTTATTATGGCCTACGTATAATGCATTGGTCATTATCACTTCTGATAGTGTCCTTTTCCTCTATCACTGGGTTTTATTACCTTAATTATAGTCTGTTTGGTGAGTTTTCTATACACTTGAAAGTTACATTTTTTCTTGAGTTGTAATTCTTTCAAATTAATCTCATTATTGTTTTATTATCTATTATCAGTGTTCTAATAACACTGTTAGTATTGAGCAGTAGTTAGTTCTGGATTTACAATGACAATTACTTTGGTTTGAGTTTACCATGATTACTTGCATCTAGCTGTCACTATGGTTTACTTTATATTTGTGTTATTATTATTATTATTAAGGTGGCTATAATCCTTGAGTTTACTTATTTAAACGTTATTCTGCCTTATTCAATGTTATTAGTTGAGTTCCTACTCTTTTATTACAGGTTTACTAGATACTTTTGTTGTCTCATGCAACCATCCTATGTCAGGCACGTAGTTATATTAAATTACATCAATTCAGCCTTTATATTTCCTTAACACATTATCTGTTGTACAATAAATGTTCCTTATATCATCTATTTATGTCATACTACAACACATTTTAGTTCAACATTGTTTTAGCCTTATTTTTCTATAGTTTTATTGAAAAAAAGTTGGCCAGATTAGGTTATGTGATAATCTAATTATGCAACAATGGTTTATTGTCAGTTTTGAATTTCTACATTACATCTAATTTATTTAACTTTATGTAGCACTGTATATTTATTGTTTATCACTAGATTTCAGTTTGTTTATTTTCACAGTCTTTATTGCTGGTAATTATTGGTTATTTACAATTTCAATTCCACTTTACAATCTGTCATTAGTGTTTTGGACATAGTCCTTTTTGTCATGTTTATACATCATTTAGCTATGAATTTATCATAATGTTACTCATTCTCTTTATTAACTACTGTTTCCACTAATTGACTTTTATTGAGTACTGTTTGTATTGCATTGTTAAGGAAGGTATTCGATTAATAAGTTTAGGTCAGTATCACTCTTACAACATAAATCATGTTGTTTATTTCACTTATACTTTCTTCTTCTATAATAATAATTTTATTTACACCTGTTAATTCATTATAATTCATATTATCTCCCTTTTGGTGTTTGACCTGGATATGTTTTCTTCTTCTCTGCACTGATTCCTTCCTCACTCTTAATAAGTTTCTTCTTGATACTGTTGTCACTGGTTTCCTTATCACTGTTTGATCTATTTTCTTTCTCACTGTTTGAGCTATTGGGTAATTATGTATGTTGTCTCGTCGTTAGTCTTGTTTTATTTTCTTCAGTTGTACATTTACTGGTAATTCATTATTCATTTTATTCACTTATTTTGGTTTATGATACTTCCTTTATCCATGATTGTATGTTCAACCTTGTAGATAATCTTATTTGTAGTGGCTTTCAATTCATTTGTGTTACGTTGGTGTAGGTTGTGTTATATGTACCATTACATATTGCCTCCCTACTAGAATTGATTATTTCTGAGATTCTTCTTTAGTATTGAAGAGATTATCAATTTTTTATTTTTCATTTCACTTTTTAGTCACATATAATGCTTTCATATCTCTATCTACTTTTATACTTGTCTTCATTTCATTAAATTTTTACCATTTATCTTCCTTCATAATTCTGGAATCTGGTTCTTGGCTGGCGTCTTATCCCTTATATATTTAGTTTCTTTAACATTTTTTTCCCTATCACGTGAGCTGGGGCATTCCAGAGCGTTACTCGTTGCTACAATACTCTGCTGGCCATACTACACTTTTTTGAGATCAGAGGAACACAATCTCCGCTCAGGACAATGATTGCTGGAACATTTCTACAGTCAATTCATTATATAAACACTTATAAGTAGTCGATTGGCGACTAATAGAAAACACTCTTGGGGTTATTCACTCATTTGCCGTCTATATTTGATTATACATTTTCTTCTGGATTCCTTCTTATTTTCTGTAGATCTTTCTTAGTTAACTTTGTTGACAAGTAGCATATGTAAATACTTTTCATTTCTTTCTTCTTCCTGTGACAAATGTTCTTCGTATTGATTTTTCTTTCTTCTTCTTGATCAATTCCCTTTCTTATAATCTCCTCTACATAATACTCTCTTTGGTGGTTTTCTTCTCTTCTCCTTTAAATGTTGGATTTTTAACATCTATTCTAGAGTGTATGTTTCTTATTGTGGTTGAAATCATTGTGAAAGTATCTTAAGTTATTCTATAGTCGTTTGACTCATCTTTGTTTATTTATTATATTATCGTTTTTCTTCTTTATCCTTTCCCTTTATTCTATCCTTCTCTTATATAATGTTCTCTTTTGTGTTTTTCTCCTCTACTCCTTCAAATGTTTGATAGTTAACATTTATTCTGGATTGTATTTTTTCTTCTTTTTGTGATTGAAATCATTATTAAAGTATCGGTGTTTTGTTTTAAGTATAATCATTGTGTTTGATGTCTTGTATTAGTCGTTTACCCAATAGTCGTTGGTCTCATCTTTATTTATTTATTATTATCATCTTCTTCTCTGGTTTGCTTTGGTCCATTTCCAAAATTTCTGTCCCTTTTCTCGATGCGATTATGTTCGGGTTATCCGTGGTCCATCATCTTAGGTGCATTTGTTGTTTGGATCATCTTTGTGTTCAGATGGCTCTCAGTACTTTTGGCGTACCTTACTATCATCTTGTATTTAATTTCATTTTTACCAAAGTTTCTTTTAATGTGAGGTCTGTATTAGTGTTTTGAACTAATTTTGTCTCTGTTAATTCTTTTCCAGTGGATTGGCGTTGCAATTTTTCTTTTGTGTTCATTCGAATGGTATTATTGTTTGAATCAATTGCTTTATCATCTGGTTTGCTTCCCAAATGCGTTCCTGGTATCTCAATCATTGATGACGTCATTAATCTCTGGAGAAGTATTTCTTTTCTGGGTGTATTTAATTTGACTTCCCTATTGGTAAGATTTTTTCTCACTGTCGCAAGGTGATTCACTTCGAACACCCTTATGAGGTTCTTTTCATACTTTTTATCATTGACCGTTGTTCTATGTTCAATAATTAAGTGGTTTATTAAATTAACTAGACCACTCCTAGTCATCTCTAATATTTCCCGCGTAAGTCTCATTTTTCTTGCGGCGTATCATTCCTCTTATATTCATCTTCTCTTTCGTTTTCTTAGTTATTTGGTTCTTCTTTTCTGCATTACTTTCTATTTTGTGGTTTGAATGTTCGATGTTTTCATCGTTTGGTATTTCTTCTATCTCCGTTTTACTATAATCTATTGGCAGATTTTGTTGTTCCAAGTTTTCATCCTCGGGTAGTTCTGTTATTGTTGCTGTTACTTGTTTATTCCCATTCATTATTTTTTCTGTTTTTACTACTCATTTTCATTTTACGCTTCTTATTTTATTCTTCCCTCCATTTACAAATATCTTCTCTGGATTGTTCAAACATAACCCTTATCCATCGCTTTAGCTCTGCATTTTTCGTTTGTACCGGTTTCTCTGGTTGTCTTATCAATTGTCACATTTGTTCATACTCCTCCTGTGTATATTGCTTTTTCACATGTGCGTATATTCCCGTTCTTTCGTTTTTCATTCGTTTAAGATTGTCATTCCATCTATCCCAATCATCCTCGGTCATTCCTTCCACATTTTTATCGTTATTTTCGTGGGTTGTCCCGATAGTCTCTTCTTTATCATACTTTGCGTCTAGCTCCCACATTTCATCATAAATATCTCTCAACGTCATGTTGTCGTTCGGTGACACCATTCTATTCGCACGCCTCATCTGTGCTCGTTCGTGATCAGTGGTATTTTCATTAATATTCTCCATATCCTTGCTGAATTTTATAAATAACAATGTTATCCATTCCGCGTAGCTTAATCGTCTCTCTTGTTCGGGCATTTTCGTTTGTGTGTATTACAGCTGCCTCGAAAACTAGGTTAATTATTTATTTTTTATTGATTAGATTAAATATTTTTCACCTAATTCACGCCTCAAACGTTGGTCGCCAATTTGTAAGAAGGACGAGATAGGTGCTATTGATTCTTGTTATCTTTTATAATTATTATTAAGGTTTTGTTTTTTATTATTAATTTTTGTTTTAGTGATTTATTCAATCCAATTCAATCTATTATTGAATTCAATATGAATAAATCGGTTCACTTACTCTTTGACGTTGTTTATTAATATTATGTTTAGATTTTTTATAATGTTTTTCGTTTAATAGCTTGAGTTCGTATCTGAATAAGTTGCGTTGACTTTTCTGCCATTAGCTGCGGTGAATCGATCGGTGCATTCCTGTATAGACATTAACATAAGCACAACATTTATATGATACTTACTAGCAGTTGTAGTATGCTAAAGATATGAGATAATATTGTTGGTGAGAATCATTAGATTTGAATTCTCGCTCTGGCTCCTGGTACCAACCGTCCCTTGTTGCTCACCTAAGCTGTAATTCTATTATTTTCAATAAAGGTCAACACTTTAAGTTGTTCGTGAAACAATAGTTATTTATTTAACTCAAGTTGAATGATTGTTGTTACAATTTTATTATTTATTTTCCTTTAAAAGTAACTAAAGTTGTACATGGACTCTTAAAATTATTAAACTCTCAGTGTGGTATGACTGCATTTTGGCAAACCGATTATTTTCTGTTTGTAAATAATTTGGTTATTATGATTTATAAAATTGGTAGATTATTTGAGTCTGCAAGATACACTTCAGCAATAAAATGCACTACTGTGATAATGAGTAGCCGGAGAATAAAAATATTAATTGTTGCTTTAACATAACATAAAATATGAACGATTGTTCATTGTTTACAATAATTGAAGTTAATTGCGGTTCATTGTAACCTTACTTATTTGAAATTAATTAATTGATGCTTCTTTGAGGCATTACTTATTTTGTACATCATTGTAATGTATTAAATTCAGTGTTATTTTCCTGAATGATCTCTAAGTTTGGATATAAACAAAACAGGTAATTCAAATTAATTTGCTACGACTAGGGTCCACACATGTGTGACTTTGAGTGCACGTACTAAAATTAAATACAATAATATCTTAAAATTATTAATTGTTAGGGTTTATTTTTCACTCATTGATTATTCAACGTCTCTTCTTAAACTATTACAATTGACTTCAATCAAAGAAAGTTAAAATTGTCATTTACAAAATCTTTCATTTTGATTATTGTTTTTTTTATTTTTTCAAAGTCCCCTTCCTTTTGGAATTAGGGTTATTTTTAAATTAATTTAAACAAATCAAATCCGCTATTAGCGTTCCTTAATTGATTAGTGGTTTTTTATATAATATAATGATCATGTGCACTGATACTTGCGTATTCTGTTGATTCCAAGAATTAACACTTTTTAACTTTTAATAATTAATTAATATTTTAATTAATTTTCATTAATTCACATCACACACTGCCTATACGCATGAACTCCGTTATAGAACACTTGAAAATAGACTTCACTGTCCTTTCGGCCCGACCTAACCTCAACTCAAAGTTTCGAGGTTAGCAGTGTATTGTCAGCTGACGGCTGTCAATCCAATGTTGTGATGGCCGCTCCGCTAACGTGGAGTATCTCTCGAATGTTGGTGATGAAATGGTTATTGTTACCTGGTCGGGATTCGACACTTCGTATTTTTTAATAGCTCTGATTGGCTAATTGTCTTTATGCCGTGTACTCACGGTGAGGTTCGTCAAAATAAACGCTTAACCTAACGTCAGTAGCTGGGTTCGAGACTATGATTTACTGGTCACATAGCTAAGCGCAAGGGCTGGTCACTTTCTAATTTTATCTTATAAGTCAATTATCTTATCTATAATTACACTGACAATATATTTATAACTCCCATCGTTTCTATCTTTTGATTACGAGTAATATGTTGTATACCCTCATCATATAGTTCTGATTTGGGGTTGATAAAACCGCACTTGGTATAAAATAATAATACTTCTTAAGTTAATTAATACTTTAAATATATTGTTTTTATCCCATGTTTTCATGGTGATAACATATTATTACAGTATTATGCACTTTTCACTTCTAGTCATGTACTAATAATTATAAAATATCCATTTTCCTAGGTTCAAATCCTAGCCTTATTGTCACATACATTGTTTATCAATAATATTACAATAATAGTAGTTGATAATAACATTTTATTATGGCCTACGTATAATGCATTGGTCATTATCACTTCTGATAGTGTCCTTTTCCTCTATCACTGGGTTTTATTACCTTAATTATAGTCTGTTTGGTGAGTTTTCTATACACTTGAAAGTTACATTTTTTCTTGAGTTGTAATTCTTTCAAATTAATCTCATTATTGTTTTATTATCTATTATCAGTGTTCTAATAACACTGTTAGTATTGAGCAGTAGTTAGTTCTGGATTTACAATGACAATTACTTTGGTTTGAGTTTACCATGATTACTTGCATCTAGCTGTCACTATGGTTTACTTTATATTTGTGTTATTATTATTATTATTAAGGTGGCTATAATCCTTGAGTTTACTTATTTAAACGTTATTCTGCCTTATTCAATGTTATTAGTTGAGTTCCTACTCTTTTATTACAGGTTTACTAGATACTTTTGTTGTCTCATGCAACCATCCTATGTCAGGCACGTAGTTATATTAAATTACATCAATTCAGCCTTTATATTTCCTTAACACATTATCTGTTGTACAATAAATGTTCCTTATATCATCTATTTATGTCATACTACAACACATTTTAGTTCAACATTGTTTTAGCCTTATTTTTCTATAGTTTTATTGAAAAAAAGTTGGCCAGATTAGGTTATGTGATAATCTAATTATGCAACAATGGTTTATTGTCAGTTTTGAATTTCTACATTACATCTAATTTATTTAACTTTATGTAGCACTGTATATTTATTGTTTATCACTAGATTTCAGTTTGTTTATTTTCACAGTCTTTATTGCTGGTAATTATTGGTTATTTACAATTTCAATTCCACTTTACAATCTGTCATTAGTGTTTTGGACATAGTCCTTTTTGTCATGTTTATACATCATTTAGCTATGAATTTATCATAATGTTACTCATTCTCTTTATTAACTACTGTTTCCACTAATTGACTTTTATTGAGTACTGTTTGTATTGCATTGTTAAGGAAGGTATTCGATTAATAAGTTTAGGTCAGTATCACTCTTACAACATAAATCATGTTGTTTATTTCACTTATACTTTCTTCTTCTATAATAATAATTTTATTTACACCTGTTAATTCATTATAATTCATATTATCTCCCTTTTGGTGTTTGACCTGGATATGTTTTCTTCTTCTCTGCACTGATTCCTTCCTCACTCTTAATAAGTTTCTTCTTGATACTGTTGTCACTGGTTTCCTTATCACTGTTTGATCTATTTTCTTTCTCACTGTTTGAGCTATTGGGTAATTATGTATGTTGTCTCGTCGTTAGTCTTGTTTTATTTTCTTCAGTTGTACATTTACTGGTAATTCATTATTCATTTTATTCACTTATTTTGGTTTATGATACTTCCTTTATCCATGATTGTATGTTCAACCTTGTAGATAATCTTATTTGTAGTGGCTTTCAATTCATTTGTGTTACGTTGGTGTAGGTTGTGTTATATGTACCATTACATATTGCCTCCCTACTAGAATTGATTATTTCTGAGATTCTTCTTTAGTATTGAAGAGATTATCAATTTTTTATTTTTCATTTCACTTTTTAGTCACATATAATGCTTTCATATCTCTATCTACTTTTATACTTGTCTTCATTTCATTAAATTTTTACCATTTATCTTCCTTCATAATTCTGGAATCTGGTTCTTGGCTGGCGTCTTATCCCTTATATATTTAGTTTCTTTAACATTTTTTTCCCTATCACGTGAGCTGGGGCATTCCAGAGCGTTACTCGTTGCTACAATACTCTGCTGGCCATACTACACTTTTTTGAGATCAGAGGAACACAATCTCCGCTCAGGACAATGATTGCTGGAACATTTCTACAGTCAATTCATTATATAAACACTTATAAGTAGTCGATTGGCGACTAATAGAAAACACTCTTGGGGTTATTCACTCATTTGCCGTCTATATTTGATTATACATTTTCTTCTGGATTCCTTCTTATTTTCTGTAGATCTTTCTTAGTTAACTTTGTTGACAAGTAGCATATGTAAATACTTTTCATTTCTTTCTTCTTCCTGTGACAAATGTTCTTCGTATTGATTTTTCTTTCTTCTTCTTGATCAATTCCCTTTCTTATAATCTCCTCTACATAATACTCTCTTTGGTGGTTTTCTTCTCTTCTCCTTTAAATGTTGGATTTTTAACATCTATTCTAGAGTGTATGTTTCTTATTGTGGTTGAAATCATTGTGAAAGTATCTTAAGTTATTCTATAGTCGTTTGACTCATCTTTGTTTATTTATTATATTATCGTTTTTCTTCTTTATCCTTTCCCTTTATTCTATCCTTCTCTTATATAATGTTCTCTTTTGTGTTTTTCTCCTCTACTCCTTCAAATGTTTGATAGTTAACATTTATTCTGGATTGTATTTTTTCTTCTTTTTGTGATTGAAATCATTATTAAAGTATCGGTGTTTTGTTTTAAGTATAATCATTGTGTTTGATGTCTTGTATTAGTCGTTTACCCAATAGTCGTTGGTCTCATCTTTATTTATTTATTATTATCATCTTCTTCTCTGGTTTGCTTTGGTCCATTTCCAAAATTTCTGTCCCTTTTCTCGATGCGATTATGTTCGGGTTATCCGTGGTCCATCATCTTAGGTGCATTTGTTGTTTGGATCATCTTTGTGTTCAGATGGCTCTCAGTACTTTTGGCGTACCTTACTATCATCTTGTATTTAATTTCATTTTTACCAAAGTTTCTTTTAATGTGAGGTCTGTATTAGTGTTTTGAACTAATTTTGTCTCTGTTAATTCTTTTCCAGTGGATTGGCGTTGCAATTTTTCTTTTGTGTTCATTCGAATGGTATTATTGTTTGAATCAATTGCTTTATCATCTGGTTTGCTTCCCAAATGCGTTCCTGGTATCTCAATCATTGATGACGTCATTAATCTCTGGAGAAGTATTTCTTTTCTGGGTGTATTTAATTTGACTTCCCTATTGGTAAGATTTTTTCTCACTGTCGCAAGGTGATTCACTTCGAACACCCTTATGAGGTTCTTTTCATACTTTTTATCATTGACCGTTGTTCTATGTTCAATAATTAAGTGGTTTATTAAATTAACTAGACCACTCCTAGTCATCTCTAATATTTCCCGCGTAAGTCTCATTTTTCTTGCGGCGTATCATTCCTCTTATATTCATCTTCTCTTTCGTTTTCTTAGTTATTTGGTTCTTCTTTTCTGCATTACTTTCTATTTTGTGGTTTGAATGTTCGATGTTTTCATCGTTTGGTATTTCTTCTATCTCCGTTTTACTATAATCTATTGGCAGATTTTGTTGTTCCAAGTTTTCATCCTCGGGTAGTTCTGTTATTGTTGCTGTTACTTGTTTATTCCCATTCATTATTTTTTCTGTTTTTACTACTCATTTTCATTTTACGCTTCTTATTTTATTCTTCCCTCCATTTACAAATATCTTCTCTGGATTGTTCAAACATAACCCTTATCCATCGCTTTAGCTCTGCATTTTTCGTTTGTACCGGTTTCTCTGGTTGTCTTATCAATTGTCACATTTGTTCATACTCCTCCTGTGTATATTGCTTTTTCACATGTGCGTATATTCCCGTTCTTTCGTTTTTCATTCGTTTAAGATTGTCATTCCATCTATCCCAATCATCCTCGGTCATTCCTTCCACATTTTTATCGTTATTTTCGTGGGTTGTCCCGATAGTCTCTTCTTTATCATACTTTGCGTCTAGCTCCCACATTTCATCATAAATATCTCTCAACGTCATGTTGTCGTTCGGTGACACCATTCTATTCGCACGCCTCATCTGTGCTCGTTCGTGATCAGTGGTATTTTCATTAATATTCTCCATATCCTTGCTGAATTTTATAAATAACAATGTTATCCATTCCGCGTAGCTTAATCGTCTCTCTTGTTCGGGCATTTTCGTTTGTGTGTATTACAGCTGCCTCGAAAACTAGGTTAATTATTTATTTTTTATTGATTAGATTAAATATTTTTCACCTAATTCACGCCTCAAACGTTGGTCGCCAATTTGTAAGAAGGACGAGATAGGTGCTATTGATTCTTGTTATCTTTTATAATTATTATTAAGGTTTTGTTTTTTATTATTAATTTTTGTTTTAGTGATTTATTCAATCCAATTCAATCTATTATTGAATTCAATATGAATAAATCGGTTCACTTACTCTTTGACGTTGTTTATTAATATTATGTTTAGATTTTTTATAATGTTTTTCGTTTAATAGCTTGAGTTCGTATCTGAATAAGTTGCGTTGACTTTTCTGCCATTAGCTGCGGTGAATCGATCGGTGCATTCCTGTATAGACATTAACATAAGCACAACATTTATATGATACTTACTAGCAGTTGTAGTATGCTAAAGATATGAGATAATATTGTTGGTGAGAATCATTAGATTTGAATTCTCGCTCTGGCTCCTGGTACCAACCGTCCCTTGTTGCTCACCTAAGCTGTAATTCTATTATTTTCAATAAAGGTCAACACTTTAAGTTGTTCGTGAAACAATAGTTATTTATTTAACTCAAGTTGAATGATTGTTGTTACAATTTTATTATTTATTTTCCTTTAAAAGTAACTAAAGTTGTACATGGACTCTTAAAATTATTAAACTCTCAGTGTGGTATGACTGCATTTTGGCAAACCGATTATTTTCTGTTTGTAAATAATTTGGTTATTATGATTTATAAAATTGGTAGATTATTTGAGTCTGCAAGATACACTTCAGCAATAAAATGCACTACTGTGATAATGAGTAGCCGGAGAATAAAAATATTAATTGTTGCTTTAACATAACATAAAATATGAACGATTGTTCATTGTTTACAATAATTGAAGTTAATTGCGGTTCATTGTAACCTTACTTATTTGAAATTAATTAATTGATGCTTCTTTGAGGCATTACTTATTTTGTACATCATTGTAATGTATTAAATTCAGTGTTATTTTCCTGAATGATCTCTAAGTTTGGATATAAACAAAACAGGTAATTCAAATTAATTTGCTACGACTAGGGTCCACACATGTGTGACTTTGAGTGCACGTACTAAAATTAAATACAATAATATCTTAAAATTATTAATTGTTAGGGTTTATTTTTCACTCATTGATTATTCAACGTCTCTTCTTAAACTATTACAATTGACTTCAATCAAAGAAAGTTAAAATTGTCATTTACAAAATCTTTCATTTTGATTATTGTTTTTTTTATTTTTTCAAAGTCCCCTTCCTTTTGGAATTAGGGTTATTTTTAAATTAATTTAAACAAATCAAATCCGCTATTAGCGTTCCTTAATTGATTAGTGGTTTTTTATATAATATAATGATCATGTGCACTGATACTTGCGTATTCTGTTGATTCCAAGAATTAACACTTTTTAACTTTTAATAATTAATTAATATTTTAATTAATTTTCATTAATTCACATCACACACTGCCTATACGCATGAACTCCGTTATAGAACACTTGAAAATAGACTTCACTGTCCTTTCGGCCCGACCTAACCTCAACTCAAAGTTTCGAGGTTAGCAGTGTATTGTCAGCTGACGGCTGTCAATCCAATGTTGTGATGGCCGCTCCGCTAACGTGGAGTATCTCTCGAATGTTGGTGATGAAATGGTTATTGTTACCTGGTCGGGATTCGACACTTCGTATTTTTTAATAGCTCTGATTGGCTAATTGTCTTTATGCCGTGTACTCACGGTGAGGTTCGTCAAAATAAACGCTTAACCTAACGTCAGTAGCTGGGTTCGAGACTATGATTTACTGGTCACATAGCTAAGCGCAAGGGCTGGTCACTTTCTAATTTTATCTTATAAGTCAATTATCTTATCTATAATTACACTGACAATATATTTATAACTCCCATCGTTTCTATCTTTTGATTACGAGTAATATGTTGTATACCCTCATCATATAGTTCTGATTTGGGGTTGATAAAACCGCACTTGGTATAAAATAATAATACTTCTTAAGTTAATTAATACTTTAAATATATTGTTTTTATCCCATGTTTTCATGGTGATAACATATTATTACAGTATTATGCACTTTTCACTTCTAGTCATGTACTAATAATTATAAAATATCCATTTTCCTAGGTTCAAATCCTAGCCTTATTGTCACATACATTGTTTATCAATAATATTACAATAATAGTAGTTGATAATAACATTTTATTATGGCCTACGTATAATGCATTGGTCATTATCACTTCTGATAGTGTCCTTTTCCTCTATCACTGGGTTTTATTACCTTAATTATAGTCTGTTTGGTGAGTTTTCTATACACTTGAAAGTTACATTTTTTCTTGAGTTGTAATTCTTTCAAATTAATCTCATTATTGTTTTATTATCTATTATCAGTGTTCTAATAACACTGTTAGTATTGAGCAGTAGTTAGTTCTGGATTTACAATGACAATTACATTGGTTTGAGTTTACCATGATTACTTGCATCTAGCTGTCACTATGGTTTACTTTATATTTGTGTTATTATTATTATTATTAAGGTGGCTATAATCCTTGAGTTTACTTATTTAAACGTTATTCTGCCTTATTCAATGTTATTAGTTGAGTTCCTACTCTTTTATTACAGGTTTACTAGATACTTTTGTTGTCTCATGCAACCATCCTATGTCAGGCACGTAGTTATATTAAATTACATCAATTCAGCCTTTATATTTCCTTAACACATTATCTGTTGTACAATAAATGTTCCTTATATCATCTATTTATGTCATACTACAACACATTTTAGTTCAACATTGTTTTAGCCTTATTTTTCTATAGTTTTATTGAAAAAAAGTTGGCCAGATTAGGTTATGTGATAATCTAATTATGCAACAATGGTTTATTGTCAGTTTTGAATTTCTACATTACATCTAATTTATTTAACTTTATGTAGCACTGTATATTTATTGTTTATCACTAGATTTCAGTTTGTTTATTTTCACAGTCTTTATTGCTGGTAATTATTGGTTATTTACAATTTCAATTCCACTTTACAATCTGTCATTAGTGTTTTGGACATAGTCCTTTTTGTCATGTTTATACATCATTTAGCTATGAATTTATCATACTGTTACTCATTCTCTTTATTAACTACTGTTTCCACTAATTGACTTTTATTGAGTACTGTTTGTATTGCATTGTTAAGGAAGGTATTCGATTAATAAGTTTAGGTCAGTATCACTCTGACAACATAAATCATGTTGTTTATTTCACTTATACTTTCTTCTTCTATAATAATAATTTTATTTGCACCTGTTAATTCATTATAATTCATATTATCTCCCTTTTGGTGTTTGACCTGGATATGTTTTCTTCTTCTCTGCACTGATTCCTTCCTCGCTCTTAATAAGTTTCTTCTTGATATTGTTGTCACTGGTTTCCTTCTCACTGTTTGATCTATTTTCTTTCTCACTGTTTGAGCTATTGGGTAATTATGTATGTTGTCTCGGCGTTAGTCTTGTTTTATTTTCTTCAGTTGTACATTTACTGGTAATTCATTATTCATTTTATTCACTTATTTTGGCTTATGATACTTCCTTTATCCATGATTGTATGTTCAACCTTGTAGATAATCTTATTTGTAGTGGCTTTCAATTCATTTGTGTTACGTTGGTGTAGGTTGTGTTATATGTACCATTACATATTGCCTCCCTACTAGAATTGGTTATTTCTGAGATTCTTCTTTAGTATTGAAGAGATTATCAATTTTTTATTTTTCATTTCACTTTTTAGTCACATATAATGCTTTCATATCTCTATCTACTTTTATACTTGTCTTCATTTCATTAAATTTTTACCATTTATCTTCCTTCATAATTCTGGAATCTGGTTCTTGGCTGGCGTGTTATCCCTTATATATTTAGTTTCTTTAACATTTTTTCCCTATCACGTGAGCTGGGGCAGTCCAGAGCGTTACTCGTTGCTACAATACTCTGCTGGCCATACTACACTTTTTTGAGATCAGAGGAACACAATCTCCGCTCAGGACAATGATTGCTGGAACATTTCTACAGTCAATTCATTATATAAACACTTATAAGTAGTCGATTGGCGACTAATAGAAAACACTCTTGGGGTTATTCACTCATTTGCCGTCTATATTTGATTATACATTTTCTTCTGGATTCCTTCTTATTTTCTGTAGATCTTTCTTAGTTAACTTTGTTGACAAGTAGCATATGTAAATACTTTTCATTTCTTTCTTCTTCCTGTGACAAATGTTCTTCGTATTGATTTTTCTTTCTTCTTCTTGATCAATTCCCTTTCTTATAATCTCCTCTACATAATACTCTCTTTGGTGGTTTTCTTCTCTTCTCCTTTAAATGTTGGATTTTTAACATCTATTCTAGAGTGTATGTTTCTTATTGTGGTTGAAATCATTGTGAAAGTATCTTAAGTTTATTCTATAGTCGTTTGACTCGTCTTTGTTTATTTATTATATTATCGTTTTTCTTCTTTATCCTTTCCCTTTATTCTATTCTTCTCTTATATAATGTTCTCTTTTGTGTTTTTCTCCTCTACTCCTTCAAATGTTTGATAGTTAACATTTATTCTGGGTTGGATTTTTTTTTCTTCTTTTTGTGATTGAAATCATTATTAAAGTATCGGTGTTTTGTTTTAAGTATAATCATTGTGTTTGATGTCTTGTATTAGTCGTTTACCCAATAGTCGTTGGTCTCATCTTTATTTATTTATTATTATCATCTTCTTCTCTGGTTTGCTTTGGTCCATTTCCAAAATTTCTGTCCCTTCTCTCGATGCGATTATGTTCGGGTTATCCGTGGTCCATCATCTTAGGTGCATTTGTTGTTTGGATCATCTTTGTGTTCAGATGGCTCTCAGTACTTTTGGCGTACCTTACTATCATCTTGTCCTTTAATTTCATTTTTACCAAAGTTTCTTTTAATGTGAGGTCTGTATTAGTGTTTTGAACTAATTTTGTCTCTGTTAATTCTTTTCCAGTGGATTGGCGTTGCAATTTTTCTTTTGTGTTCATTCGAATGGTATTATTGTTTGAATCAATTGCTTTATCATCTGGTTTGCTTCCCAAATGCGTTCCTGGTATCTCAATCATTGATGACGTCATTAATCTCTGGAGAAGTATTTCTTTTCTGGGTGTATTTAATTTGACTTCCCTATTGGTAAGATTTTTTCTCACTGTCGCAAGGTGATTCACTTCGAACACCCTTATGAGGTTCTTTTCATACTTTTTATCATTGACCGTTGTTCTATGTTCAATAATTAAGTGGTTTATTAAATTAACTAGACCACTCCTAGTCATCTCTAATATTTCCCGCGTAAGTCTCATTTTTCTTGCGGCGTATCATTCCTCTTTTATTCATCTTCTCTTTCGTTTTCTTAGTTATTTGGTTCTTCTTTTCTGCATTACTTTCTATTTTGTGGTTTGAATGTTCGATGTTTTCATCGTTTGGTATTTCTTCTATCTCCGTTTTACTATAATCTATTGGCAGATTTTGTTGTTCCAAGTTTTCATCCTCGGGTACTTCTGTTATTGTTGCTGTTACTTGTTTATTCTCATTCATTATTTTTTCTGTTTTTACTACTCATTTTCCTTTTACGCTTCTTATTTAATTCTTCCCTCCATTTACAAATATCTTCTCTGGATTGTTCAAACATAACCCTTATCCATCGCTTTAGCTCTGCATTTTTCGTTTGTACCGGTTTCTCTGGTTGTCTTATCAATTGTCTCATTTGTTCATACTCCTCCTGTGTATATTGCTTTTTCACATGTGCGTATATTCCCGTTCTTTCGTTTTTCATTCGTTTAAGATTGTTATTCCATCTATCCCAATCATCCTCGGTCATTCCTTCCACATTTTTATCGTTATTTTCGTGGGTTGTCCCGATAGTCTCTTCTTTATCATACTTTGCGTCTAGCTCCCACATTTCATCATAAATATCTCTCAACGTCATGTTGTCGTTCGGTGACACCATTCTATTCGCACGCCTCATCTGTGCTCGTTCGTGATCAGTGGTATTTTCATTAATATACTCCATATCCTTGCTGAATTTTATAAATAACAATGTTATCCATTCCGCGTAGCTTAATCGTCTCTCTTGTTCGGGCATTTTCGTTTGTGTGTATTACAGCTGCCTCGAAAACTAGGTTAATTATTTATTTTTTATTGATTAGATTAAATATTTTTCACCTAATTCACGCCTCAAACGTTGGTCGCCAATTTGTAAGAAGGACGAGATAGGTGCTATTGATTCTTGTTATCTTTTATAATTATTATTAAGGTTTTGTTTTTTATTATTAATTTTTGTTTTAGTGATTTATTCAATCCAATTCAATCTATTATTGCATTCAATATGAATAAATCGGTTCACTTACTCTTTGACGTTGTTTATTAATATTATGTTTAGATTTTTTATAATGTTTTTCGCTTAATAGCTTGAGTTCGTATCTGAATAAGTTGCGTTGACTTTTCTGCCATTAGCTGCGGTGAATCGATCGGTGCATTCCTGTATAGACATTAACATAAGCACAACATTTATATGATACTTACTAGCAGTTGTAGTATGCTAAAGATATGAGATAATATTGTTGGTGAGAATCATTAGATTTGAATTCTCGCTCTGGCTCCTGGTACCAACCGTCCCTTGTTGCTCACCTAAGCTGTAATTCTATTATTTTCAATAAAGGTCAACACTTTAAGTTGTTCGTGAAACAATAGTTATTTATTTAACTCAAGTTGAATGATTGTTGTTACAATTTTATTATTTATTTTCCTTTAAAAGTAACTAAAGTTGTACATGGACTCTTAAAATTATTAAACTCTCAGTGTGGTATGACTGCATTTTGGCAAACCGATTATTTTCTGTTTGTAAATAATTTGGTTATTATGATTTATAAAATTGGTAGATTATTTGAGTCTGCAAGATACACTTCAGCAATAAAATGCACTACTGTGATAATGAGTAGCCGGAGAATAAAAATATTAATTGTTGCTTTAACATAACATAAAATATGAACGATTGTTCATTGTTTACAATAATTGAAGTTAATTGCGGTTCATTGTAACCTTACTTATTTGAAATTAATTAATTGATGCTTCTTTGAGGCATTACTTATTTTGTACATCATTATAATGTATTAAATTCAGTGTTATTTTCCTGAATGATCTCTAAGATTGGATATAAACAAAACAGGTAATTCAAATTAATTTGCTACGACTAGGGTCCACACATGTGTGACTTTGAGTGCACGTACTAAAATTAAATACAATAATATCTTAAAATTATTAATTGTTAGGGTTTATTTTTCACTCATTGATTATTCAACGTCTCTTCTTAAACTATTACAATTGACTTCAATCAAAGAAAGTTAAAATTGTCATTTACAAAATCTTTCATTTTGATTATTGTTTTTTTTATTTTTTCAAAGTCCCCTTCCTTTTGGAATTAGGGTTATTTTTAAATTAATTTAAACAAATCAAATCCGCTATTAGCGTTCCTTAATTGATTAGTGGTTTTTTATATAATATAATGATCATGTGCACTGATACTTGCGTATTCTGTTGATTCCAAGAATTAACACTTTTTAACTTTTAATAATTAATTAATATTTTAATTAATTTTCATTTATTCACATCACACACTGCCTATACGCATGAACTCCGTTATAGAACACTTGAAAATAGACTTCACTGTCCTTTCGGCCCGACCTAACCTCAACTCAAAGTTTCGAGGTTAGCAGTGTATTGTCAGCTGACGGCTGTCAATCCAATGTTGTGATGGCCGCTCCGCTAACGTGGAGTATCTCTCGAATGTTGGTGATGAAATGGTTATTGTTACCTGGTCGGGATTCGACACTTCGTATTTTTTAATAGCTCTGATTGGCTAATTGTCTTTATGCCGTGTACTCACGGTGAGGTTCGTCAAAATAAACGCTTAACCTAACGTCAGTAGCTGGGTTCGAGACTATGATTTACTGGTCACATAGCTAAGCGCAAGGGCTGGTCACTTTCTAATTTTATCTTATAAGTCAATTATCTTATCTATAATTACACTGACAATATATTTATAACTCCCATCGTTTCTATCTTTTGATTACGAGTAATATGTTGTATACCCTCATCATATAGTTCTGATTTGGGGTTGATAAAACCGCACTTGGTATAAAATAATAATACTTCTTAAGTTAATTAATACTTTAAATATATTGTTTTTATCCCATGTTTTCATGGTGATAACATATTATTACAGTATTATGCACTTTTCACTTCTAGTCATGTACTAATAATTATAAAATATCCATTTTCCTAGGTTCAAATCCTAGCCTTATTGTCACATACATTGTTTATCAATAATATTACAATAATAGTAGTTGATAATAACATTTTATTATGGCCTACGTATAATGCATTGGTCATTATCACTTCTGATAGTGTCCTTTTCCTCTATCACTGGGTTTTATTACCTTAATTATAGTCTGTTTGGTGAGTTTTCTATACACTTGAAAGTTACATTTTTTCTTGAGTTGTAATTCTTTCAAATTAATCTCATTATTGTTTTATTATCTATTATCAGTGTTCTAATAACACTGTTAGTATTGAGCAGTAGTTAATTCTGGATTTACAATGACAATTACTTTGGTTTGAGTTTACCATGATTACTTGCATCTAGCTGTCACTATGGTTTACTTATTATTTGTGTTATTATTATTATTATTATTATTATTATTAAGGTGGCTATAATCCTTGAGTTTACTTATTTAAACGTTATTCTGCCTTATTCAATGTTATTAGTTGAGTTCCTACTCTTTTATTACAGGTTTACTAGATACTTTTGTTGTCTCATGCAACCATCCTATGTCAGGCACGTAGTTATATTAAATTACATCAATTCAGCCTTTATATTTCCTTAACACATTATCTGTTGTACAATAAATGTTCCTTATATCATCTATTTATGTCATACTACAACACATTTTAGTTCAACATTGTTTTAGCCTTATTTTTCTATAGTTTTATTGAAAAAAAGTTGGCCAGATTAGGTTATGTGATAATCTAATTATGCAACAATGGTTTATTGTCAGTTTTGAATTTCTACATTACATCTAATTTATTTAACTTTATGTAGCACTGTATATTTATTGTTTATCACTAGATTTCAGTTTGTTTATTTTCACAGTCTTTATTGCTGGTAATTATTGGTTATTTACAATTTCAATTCCACTTTACAATCTGTCATTAGTGTTTTGGACATAGTCCTTTTTGTCATGTTTATACATCATTTAGCTATGAATTTATCATAATGTTACTCATTCTCTTTATTAACTACTGTTTCCACTAATTGACTTTTATTGAGTACTGTTTGTATTGCATTGTTAAGGAAGGTATTCGATTAATAAGTTTAGGTCAGTATCACTCTGACAACATAAATCATGTTGTTTATTTCACTTATACTTTCTTCTTCTATATAAATAATTTTATTTGCACCTGTTAATTCATTATAATTCATATTATCTCCCTTTTGGTGTTTGACCTGGATATGTTTTCTTCTTCTCTGCACTGATTCCTTCCTCGCTCTTAATAAGTTTCTTCTTGATATTGTTGTCACTGGTTTCCTTCTCACTGTTTGATCTATTTTCTTTCTCACTGTTTGAGCTATTGGGTAATTATGTATGTTGTCTCGGCGTTAGTCTTGTTTTATTTTCTTCAGTTGTACATTTACTGGTAATTCATTATTCATTTTATTCACTTATTTTGGCTTATGATACTTCCTTTATCCATGATTGTATGTTCAACCTTGTAGATAATCTTATTTGTAGTGGCTTTCAATTCATTTGTGTTACGTTGGTGTAGGTTGTGTTATATGTACCATTACATATTGCCTCCCTACTAGAATTGGTTATTTCTGAGATTCTTCTTTAGTATTGAAGAGATTATCAATTTTTTATTTTTCATTTCACTTTTTAGTCACATATAATGCTTTCATATCTCTATCTACTTTTATACTTGTCTTCATTTCATTAAATTTTTACCATTTATCTTCCTTCATAATTCTGGAATCTGGTTCTTGGCTGGCGTGTTATCCCTTATATATTTAGTTTCTTTAACATTTTTTCCCTATCACGTGAGCTGGGGCAGTCCAGACCGTTACTCGTTGCTACAATACTCTGCTGGCCATACTACACTTTTTTGAGATCAGAGGAACACAATCTCCGCTCAGGACAATGATTGCTGGAACATTTCTACAGTCAATTCATTATATAAACACTTATAAGTAGTCGATTGGCGACTAATAGAAAACACTCTTGGGGTTATTCACTCATTTGCCGTCTATATTTGATTATACATTTTCTTCTGGATTCCTTCTTATTTTCTGTAGATCTTTCTTAGTTAACTTTGTTGACAAGTAGCATATGTAAATACTTTTCATTTCTTTCTTCTTCCTGTGACAAATGTTCTTCGTATTGATTTTTCTTTCTTCTTCTTGATCAATTCCCTTTCTTATAATCTCCTCTACATAATACTCTCTTTGGTGGTTTTCTTCTCTTCTCCTTTAAATGTTGGATTTTTAACATCTATTCTAGAGTGTATGTTTCTTATTGTGGTTGAAATCATTGTGAAAGTATCTTAAGTTTATTCTATAGTCGTTTGACTCGTCTTTGTTTATTTATTATATTATCGTTTTTCTTCTTTATCCTTTCCCTTTATTCTATCCTTCTCTTATATAATGTTCTCTTTTGTGTTTTTCTCCTCTACTCCTTCAAATGTTTGATAGTTAACATTTATTCTGGGTTGGATTTTTTTTTCTTCTTTTTGTGATTGAAATCATTATTAAAGTATCGGTGTTTTGTTTTAAGTATAATCATTGTGTTTGATGTCTTGTATTAGTCGTTTACCCAATAGTCGTTGGTCTCATCTTTATTTATTTATTATTATCATCTTCTTCTCTGGTTTGCTTTGGTCCATTTCCAAAATTTCTGTCCCTTCTCTCGATGCGATTATGTTCGGGTTATCCGTGGTCCATCATCTTAGGTGCATTTGTTGTTTGGATCATCTTTGTGTTCAGATGGCTCTCAGTACTTTTGGCGTACCTTACTATCATCTTGTCCTTTAATTTCATTTTTACCAAAGTTTCTTTTAATGTGAGGTCTGTATTAGTGTTTTGAACTAATTTTGTCTCTGTTAATTCTTTTCCAGTGGATTGGCGTTGCAATTTTTCTTTTGTGTTCATTCGAATGGTATTATTGTTTGAATCAATTGCTTTATCATCTGGTTTGCTTCCCAAATGCGTTCCTGGTATCTCAATCATTGATGACGTCATTAATCTCTGGAGAAGTATTTCTTTTCTGGGTGTATTTAATTTGACTTCCCTATTGGTAAGATTTTTTCTCACTGTCGCAAGGTGATTCACTTCGAACACCCTTATGAGGTTCTTTTCATACTTTTTATCATTGACCGTTGTTCTATGTTCAATAATTAAGTGGTTTATTAAATTAACTAGACCACTCCTAGTCATCTCTAATATTTCCCGCGTAAGTCTCATTTTTCTTGCGGCGTATCATTCCTCTTTTATTCATCTTCTCTTTCGTTTTCTTAGTTATTTGGTTCTTCTTTTCTGCATTACTTTCTATTTTGTGGTTTGAATGTTCGATGTTTTCATCGTTTGGTATTTCTTCTATCTCCGTTTTACTATAATCTATTGGCAGATTTTGTTGTTCCAAGTTATCATCCTCGGGTACTTCTGTTATTGTTGCTGTTACTTGTTTATTCTCATTCATTATTTTTTCTGTTTTTACTACTCATTTTCCTTTTACGCTTCTTATTTAATTCTTCCCTCCATTTACAAATATCTTCTCTGGATTGTTCAAACATAACCCTTATCCATCGCTTTAGCTCTGCATTTTTCGTTTGTACCGGTTTCTCTGGTTGTCTTATCAATTGTCTCATTTGTTCATACTCCTCCTGTGTATATTGCTTTTTCACATGTGCGTATATTCCCGTTCTTTCGTTTTTCATTCGTTTAAGATTGTCATTCCATCTATCCCAATCATCCTCGGTCATTCCTTCCACATTTTTATCGTTATTTTCGTGGGTTGTCCCGATAGTCTCTTCTTTATCATACTTTGCGTCTAGCTCCCACATTTCATCATAAATATCTCTCAACGTCATGTTGTCGTTCGGTGACACCATTCTATTCGCACGCCTCATCTGTGCTCGTTCGTGATCAGTGGTATTTTCATTAATATACTCCATATCCTTGCTGAATTTTATAAATAACAATGTTATCCATTCCGCGTAGCTTAATCGTCTCTCTTGTTCGGGCATTTTCGTTTGTGTGTATTACAGCTGCCTCGAAAACTAGGTTAATTATTTATTTTTTATTGATTAGATTAAATATTTTTCACCTAATTCACGCCTCAAACGTTGGTCGCCAATTTGTAAGAAGGACGAGATAGGTGCTATTGATTCTTGTTATCTTTTATAATTATTATTAAGGTTTTGTTTTTTATTATTAATTTTTGTTTTAGTGATTTATTCAATCCAATTCAATCTATTATTGCATTCAATATGAATAAATCGGTTCACTTACTCTTTGACGTTGTTTATTAATATTATGTTTAGATTTTTTATAATGTTTTTCGTTTAATAGCTTGAGTTCGTATCTGAATAAGTTGCGTTGACTTTTCTGCCATTAGCTGCGGTGAATCGATCGGTGCATTCCTGTATAGACATTAACATAAGCACAACATTTATATGATACTTACTAGCAGTTGTAGTATGCTAAAGATATGAGATAATATTGTTGGTGAGAATCATTAGATTTGAATTCTCGCTCTGGCTCCTGGTACCAACCGTCCCTTGTTGCTCACCTAAGCTGTAATTCTATTATTTTCAATAAAGGTCAACACTTTAAGTTGTTCGTGAAACAATAGTTATTTATTTAACTCAAGTTGAATGATTGTTGTTACAATTTTATTATTTATTTTCCTTTAAAAGTAACTAAAGTTGTACATGGACTCTTAAAATTATTAAACTCTCAGTGTGGTATGACTGCATTTTGGCAAACCGATTATTTTCTGTTTGTAAATAATTTGGTTATTATGATTTATAAAATTGGTAGATTATTTGAGTCTGCAAGATACACTTCAGCAATAAAATGCACTACTGTGATAATGAGTAGGCGGAGAATAAAAATATTAATTGTTGCTTTAACATAACATAAAATATGAACGATTGTTCATTGTTTACAATAATTGAAGTTAATTGCGGTTCATTGTAACCTTACTTATTTGAAATTAATTAATTGATGCTTCTTTGAGGCATTACTTATTTTGTACATCATTATAATGTATTAAATTCAGTGTTATTTTCCTGAATGATCTCTAAGTTTGAATATAAACAAAACAGGTAATTCAAATTAATTCGCTACGACTAGGGTCCACACATGTGTGACTTTGAGTGCATGTACTAAAATTAAATACAATAATATCTCAAAATTATTAATTGTTAGGGTTTATTTTTCACTCATTGATTATTCAACGTCTCTTCTTAAACTATTACAATTGATTTCAATCAAAGAAAGTTAAAATTGTCATTTACAAAATCTTTCATTTTGATTATTGTTTGTTTTATTTTTTCAAAGTCCCCTTCCTTGTGGAATTAGGGTTATTTTTAAATTAATTTAACAAATTAAATCCGCTATTAGCGTTCCTTAATTGATTAGTGGTTTTTTATATAATATAATGATCATGTGCACTGATACTTGCGTATTCTGTTGATTCCAAGAATTAACACTTTTTAAATTTTAATAATTAATTAATATTTTAATTAATTTTCATTAATTCACATCACACACTGCCTATACGCATGAACTCCGTTATAGAACACTTGAAAATAGACTTCACTGTCCTTTCGGCCCGACCTAACCTCAACTCAAAGTTTCGAGGTTAGCAGTGTATTGTCAGCTGACGGCTGTCAATCCAATGTTGTGATGGCCGCTCCGCTAACGTGGAGTATCTCTCGAATGTTGGTGATGAAATGGTTATTGTTACCTGGTCGGGATTCGAACACTTCGTATTTTTTAATGAGCTCTGATTGGCTAATTGTCTTTATGCCGTGTACTCACGGTGAGGTTCGTCAAAATAAACGCTTAACCTAACGTCAGTAGCTGGGTTCGAGACTATGATTTACTGGTCACATAGCTAAGCGCAAGGGCTGGTCACTTTCTAATTTTATCTTATAAGTCAATTATCTTATATATAATTACACTGACAATATATTTATAACTCCCATCGTTTCTATCTTTTGATTACGAGTAATATGTTGTATACCCTCATCATATAGTTCTGATTTGGGGTTGATAAAACCGCACTTGGTATAAAATAATAATACTTCTTAAGTTAATTAATATTTTAAATATATTGTTTTTATCCCATGTTTTCATGGTGATAACATATTATTACAGTATTATGCACTTTTCACTTCTAGTCATGTACTAATAATTATAAAATATCCATTTTCCTAGGTTCAAATCCTAGCCTTATTGTCACATACATTGTTTATCAATAATATTACAATAATAGTAGTTGATAATAACATTTTATTATGGCCTATGTATAATGCATTGGTCATTATCACTTCTGATAGTGTCCTTTTCCTCTATCACTGGGTTTTATTACCTTAATTATAGTCTGTTTGGTGAGTTTTCTATACACTTGAAAGTTACATTTTTTCTTGAGTTGTAATTCTTTCAAATTAATCTCATTATTGTTTTATTATCTATTATCAGTGTTCTAATAACACTGTTAGTATTGAGCAGTAGTTAATTCTGGATTTACAATGACAATTACTTTGGTTTGAGTTTACCATGATTACTTGCATCTAGCTGTCACTATGGTTTACTTATTATTTGTGTTATTATTATTATTATTATTATTATTAAGGTGGCTATAATCCTTGAGTTTACTTATTTAAACGTTATTCTGCCTTATTCAATGTTATTAGTTGAGTTCCTACTCTTTTATTACAAGTTTACTAGATACTTTTGTTGTCTCATGCAACCATCCTATGTCAGGCACATAGTTATATTAAATTACATCAATTCAGCCTTTATATTTCCTTAACACATTATCTGTTGTACAATAAATGTTCCTTATATCATCTATTTATGTCATACTACAACACATTTTAGTTCAACATTGTTTTAGCCTTATTTTTCTATAGTTTTATTGAAAAAAAGTTGGCCAGATTAGGTTATGTGATAATCTAATTATGCAACAATGGTTTATTGTCAGTTTTGAATTTCTACATTACATCTAATTTATTTAACTTTATGTAGCACTGTATATTTATTGTTTATCACTAGATTTCAGTTTGTTTATTTTCACAGTCTTTATTGCTGGTAATTATTGGTTATTTACAATTTAAATTCCACTTTACAATCTGTCATTAGTGTTTTGGACATAGTCCTTTTTGTCATGTTTATACATCATTTAGCTATGAATTTATCATACTGTTACTCATTCTCTTTATTAACTACTGTTTCCACTAATTGACTTTTATTGAGTACTGTTTGTATTGCATTGTTAAGGAAGGTATTCGATTAATAAGTTTCGGTTAGTGTCAATTTTACAGCTTAGGGATTTAAATTATGTTGTTTTTTCACTTATATTTTCTTCTTCTATAATAATACTTTTATTTGCACCTGTTAATTCATTATAATTCATATTATCTCCGTTCTGGTGTTTGACCTGGATATGTTTTTTTCTTCTCTGCACTGATTCCTTCCTCACTCTTAATAAGTTTTTTCTTGATGTTGTTGTCACTGGTTTCCTTCTCACTGTTTGATCTATTTTCTTTCTCACTGTTTGATCTATTGAGTAATTATGTATGTTGTCTCGTCGTTAGTTTTTTTTATTTTCTTCAGTTGTACATTTACTGGTAATTCATCATTCGTTTTATTCACTTATTTTGGCTTATGATACTTCCTTTATCCATGATTGTATGTTCAACCTTGTAGATAATCTTATTTGTAGTGGCTTTCAATTCATTTGTGTTACGTTGGTGTAGGTTGTGTTATATGTACCACTACATATTGCCTCCCTACTAGAATTGATTATTTCTGAGATTCTTCTATAGTATTGAAGAAATTATCAACTTTTTATTTTTCATTTCAGTTTTTAGTCACATATAATGCTTTCATATCTCTATCTACTTTTATACTTGTCTTCATTTCATTAAATTTCTACCTTTTATCTTCCTTCATAATTCTGGAATCTGGTTAAACATTTTCTTGGCTGGCGTGTTATCCCTTAAATATTTAGTTCCTTTAACATTTTTTCCCCTATCACGTGAGCTGGGGCAGTCCAGAGCGGCACTTGTGGCTACAATACTGTGCTGGCCATACTACAATTTTTTGAGATCAGAGGAACACCATCTCTGCTCAGGACAATAATTGCTGGAACATTTCTACAGTCAATTCATTATATAAACACTTATAAGTAGTCGATTGGCGACTAATCGAAAACACTCTTGGGGTTATTCACTCTTTTGCCGTCTATATTTGATTATACATTTTCTTCTGGATTCCTTATTTTCTGTAGATCTTTCTTAGTTAACTTTGTTGACAAATAGCATATGTAAATACTTATCATTTTTTCTTCTTCTTGTGACAAATATTCTTCGTATTGATTTTTTCTTTCTTCTTCATGATCAATTCCCTTTTTTATAATCTCCTCTACATAATACTCTCTTTGGTGGTTTTCTTCTCTCTTCCTTCAAATGTTGGATTTTTAACATTTATTCTGGTTTGTATTTTTCTTATTGTGGTTGAAATCATTGTGAAAGTATCTTTAAGTTTATTCTATATTCGTTTGTCTCATCTTTTTTTATTTATTATATTATCATTTTTCTGGAACTACTGCAAAAGGAGAACGTGTAATATTTTCTGCACGATAATGTCGACAACGGAAACACTAGCAACATTAAAAAGAACGATCGACGAGAGCATATAAACGAAGAAAATGTAGCTGACCTGCAGATAAAAGTGACCAATCATTATTATTTGTGATATAAACCTGAGCACTGATAATAAAGAAGTCATTGGCATTTTAGCAGATAGAAGAAACGCTATGTGGTGATTTGGAAGTAAAGAGACAACAGAAACATTTACGGCGTCATATGTTCTAAACACGAGGTAATTAGAAATAGTCATGCATATGTAAGCAGAATTAAACGATAGCGTTTCCTATATTTTAATTCTGGACATCCGCATAAAATTGGGTAATGATTTTTTTTTATTACGGACAGTAACACTTTGTATTTACGCCAAACAAGCAATTTATGCACACTGATTTTTAAAACAATAGCACTTTAAATTCTATAACTGTTCAAAGTACAAGGAATAGTGCATAATAACGGTTTCCCTTGATCCACTGCATTATGTTAAGAAAGACACAGGAATTCAACAACGTTGTTTACTCCAGCCTTAAAACGCTTGCAGAACAAGATCGACAGTTGTTTCCAATGACGTAAGTCTAGAACTTCGAAATGGCTAACACTACTACCGCCACTAAACACTAACACTACTAAACAGTTTGTGAATAGTAAATACGTTGGGTGTCATTTTGTGTGTTTCAATTGACCCAATAGGCCTATATCTGCAGTAATATTTTGTGATAGTTATCTTAAAATACAAGGATGCAAGATAATGCAAGATATCTTAACATTTCACGGATAGGAGTTGAAGGAACTGCCTACCTCGCTATTTGTGTTGCTCTTCATGATATACAAGACAAGGTTGATATGCTGTACGAGACATATATGAGGATCTTATGGGCCTTGCGGATTATACGAAACGCAAGTACGAAGAAGGGCTGAGCCTCCTAGATTTTAATCAGAGGAAAAGGTGTTTGTGAGTCAGATCTCCGTGGCCGTCATCAGGCAAGACTTCTTGAACACGTAAAACCAGTCTTTCCAAAATGAAACCGAAAAAATTATTCTAAATAGAGGCATTCGTGTGAACGTCAGACGCCAATAAGTAATAAGTAAATAACAAATAAACAGAGAGTGTTAAAAAAAAATGTTAAGAGACTACAGGTCTACGATTTTACCACCAACACAAGGGCCTGGGCAATGTGGAATTGCCCACCTTAGAACGATTTCATACCACCTTAAAGTAAACCTTACTCATGCAGATCCGTTGTTTTGACTAGGAATAATTTCTTTGTGTTAAATCTGATCAAATCGTGTACACTTTGTGAGTCTTCAATTACTTGCACACCTTGATGTAGCAATCTTCATTAAATAAATTACTCTCGCAACCGTTTCTTAAACACAGTAGTTTCGTTTCATAATGTATATTCATACTTAATAGGGTTTTAAGATAGACTGGATATTTTTTTAATGAGAAAATTGGACACGGAATGGTGATAGTAGTACTGTAAGTGATCATGTAATGATAGTGGACATTTTTGTCAACGAACCTCAATGATCGTAACACCGACCGGATATTTTTGTAATAGACATTCTGAGATATACATTATAACACACACACACACACACACACACACACACACACACACACACACACACACACACACACACACACACACACACACACACACACACACACACACACACACACACACACACACACACACACACACACACACACACACACACACACACACACACACTGAAACAAAACAACAGAACGATGAGAAATGAATATTTTAGAATTCCTTTTTCATACGTATGAGTATGAATAGACAAAAAGTTTGTTCATCTTTCTTAATTGGTATTGTATTGTATTATATTTTATTGTTTGTTAGTATCTAAGTTGTGTTGTTTGTTAGATTTAGGATTATAAAGTGAGACACCTCAAATTGTTCGTAATTTGTCCTTCTATCCGTATATGCTCATTCCCATCCCGAGTGGGCAAGTGCGCTCGTGTAGGAATAAACTAAATTATAAAAATGGAACTGTAACAGATTATAAATCATATTTGACGCTACAGATTTTGGATGCTCTTTGAACGATTCATCATATTTTAATATTGTTACGTAATACGGAACGTTCTACAATTATCTCGGCTATCCCAGCTGTAATGAATGTGTGCGTACATATTGCTGCTACTTTGAGACGAAAGACAATTACGCGTCAATTATCGAGTCTATTCCAGACCGTACCGGTCAAGGGTGAGTGTCATATTGTGCTCCACTGTAGGTACACACACACTATGATTATACTAACATATGATAACACTAAGATGGTACACATAACATGATTATTACCGAAAATATAAGCCAAATTGTTTTACTAAATTTCTTGTAAATATCAACCTACATAATAACAGGCTACCATTTATCTGTAGACTATACCATTCATGTATAATTGCAGTATATAGAGAGTGGCCTAATATGGGTAGGTTTTTGTTTAAATGCTTACGTTTACTACCCTTTCTTTTTAGAAAATTTTTATACTTCGTGTGTGTGTAATATGTATTACCTTTAAGTAAAGAGCTTGATTAAATATTATTTTATTTTTATATTTCGGCTATATGTTTTTCTTTTGTTAATCGCGGTTTCCCCATATTACGTACACCGTGTTCCTATTATGGGGATAAAGCTGTTACAAATATAACGAGTTGAAATTATTATCAAGTCGATATTTATAAGTGATATAAAATAAAATTATTTTCCAGGCTAAACTTATTTATTATAAAAGATCTTAATGTTGGTATTTTTAATAACAGAAAATAATTTTTTGCTACACATACTGATACATTAATCTCTATACTAAACGTACTAAACACTTAAAATAATAACACAATTCAGAACCAAGAGGAGTTAGATTACATTCAGACAAAGTCTGATAAAACAATTTCAACTAAGTTCTTACTTTAAACTCATTACAAGTAATAAACTGAAAACCGACATTATAAATAAATTCATTAGTAAAATTTAACTAAAATTAACAATGAAATGTCAGACATTAAAGTCATCTAGTACCTAAGTGTTAACATACTTAAGATTGCCCATAAGTATAACATGAAAAATTTATCCCATTTAAACCAAACTAATATAAATTTAACGTATTATGTAACGGAATTAAGATAATTATAAATCATATTAAATAAAATGTTCAAGAGGATGTAATATGTGCACATCTAAAGAAACCAAAGTTATCACATTTACCTATGTCATAATTTTATTTTTCTGATGCTTGGTTGCAGAAATCACAAACAAACACTTTTGTTTTGTGCCTGCACTAAGTGTGTGATTCCATCGCTGACACGATTTACATTGAGTCAACGTTTCTCCTGCATAATCTTCCGAAAATAATTCCATGCAGTAAAGGCATTCAGCATCATTGTCATCTTGGATTTTACATCTGCGTCAGTGTCCTAATATTCAATTTTATCTTCATAGTCTGAATCTGTCTAAACTTCAAAATATCTCTTCTTGAAGTTACGTTTATAAATTAGAGCTAACTTCCTCCTGTTACATTTTAAGGCTTTCTTTCTTTTTACCTTCGACTTTAGATTGCTCCATTTTCTTTCTTTGTAGTGATCTTCTCTTTTCTTCGACCTTTGTCTTTCTGTTCTGTGCAGCGTCGAGAGTTGGCTTATAAGGGTAACTGGAGATCATGTTAGTTGTAGGGGAAAAATGAGAGTTCTAACTCAGCAATGACTTTCAACAGCCAACAGTGACCTTGAGATCTGCTCTTCAAAAGCCATCATTGACCTTGACATTATAAACTTCACACCCATCAACGTAATGAATTGACCTTGAAATCATTAAGTTTCCACGTCTTTCCTAATTAATTTCCGATCGTGTATGTCATAAAATTAATGAGTGCAAATAATAATAATGAATAATTTGAATTCGTGAGTGATGTGTGATATAATTCCTCGGTGGTGTGTGTTGTTGGTGTCCGTGCGGGGTCAACGAATACTTTGCGGGGGTCTGTCTCGGGCCTGTCTCGGGCCTGTCCCGGGCTGTCTCGGGTCTGTCCCGGGTCTGTCTCGCGCCTGTCTCGGGCCTGTCCCAGTTCTGTCTCGGACCTATCCCAGACCTGTCTCTGGCCTGTCCCGGGCCAGTCTCAGGCCTGTCCCGGGTCTGCCTCGGGCCTGTCCCGGGGCTGTCTCGGGGCTGTCCCGGGTCGATCTCGGGTCGGGTCTGTCTCGGGCCTGTCCCGGGTCTGTCTTGGGCCTGTCCCGGGGGCTGTCTCGGGCCTGTCCCGGGTCTGTCTCGGACCTGTCCCGGGTCTATCTCGGGTCTGTCCCGGATCACGGATCAGGTCGGGGCTGCCCCGGGCCCGGTCGTCGTCGTCGGCGGGGGTATTGGTGTGTTCGATTGTTGTGTGGGGTGGGGTGGGGGGCTTTGTGTAAAAAGTTATGATTGTGTAGTAAATTTCTTTTGGTGAGAGAAAATTGTTGTTCGACCGTGTGATAAATTAGTGAGGTCAATTGATGTAATTGGTGAGAGAAGAGTGTTGTTCGACCTTGTGGTAAATTTCCACACACACACACACACACACACACACACACACACACACACACACACACACACACACACACACACACACATTGAGTTTGAATAAGAATTAAAAGAGTCAAACAGCATTTGCCGATTAAATATTTAGATATTGAAAATATACAATTTACATTTATCACAGTTTATGTTACGATTTTCAATGCAATTGTTACAGTTTATGTTACAATTTTCAATACAATTGTTACAGTTTATGTTACAATGTTCAATACAATTGTTACAGTTTATGTTACAATGTTCAATACAACTTTATTGAAACTTACAATTTAAAAAAATATTGAGTAAATAATACATACCACATTAATATAAAAAAGCGATGTGCTGGTTGTCTTGTAGAGCCGACAGCGTGGATTACGTCATGCGTTAAAAAAGAATCATGTCCTACTTGTCTTGAGGAGCTGACAGCGTGGATTACGTCATTTCCTGGTTGTCTTGTGGATCCGACAGCGTGGATTACATCGTGTTAGCAGTACAAACAATGAATCATGTCCTGGTTGTTTCATCCGATAGTGTGGATTATGTCATGTCCTGGTTGTCACGACCCGACAGCGTGGTGCTCATCTGTAACAATCAATACCGAATGATATTACAAAAAATGTTACCACAAACTCTAGATGTAAGAGAAAAATAGTATGTTTACTTACTGAATTATGTCTATCAACGCTGTCTGGTACAATTTTTCCTCATGACACCTTCAAATATTGAATTTGGTGAAGAAGGATCTTTTGTTTGTTCTGTAGACATTCCAGCGGCATAAAGGGCAGCAGGGATGCTACCCTTGAGCTGCACTGGTGGCGAACCATTTTGTCAGACATTTTTGATGACACGCATTCCCACATGGAAGGCCCAGCAGTCTATCACCGTTCTTGTATTTTTCTAGACATACCGGACATTTAGAGCCTTGTATCATGCCTACTATGGGGCATTTTAACAGACCCCTAAACTTCCACGAAGGCAAGCGTTCCTCATGACGAATGTAACTGAACATAGGTCATCTTCATGTCTTCTCGCCGCTAGTAATATCGGCACTCTTTTCACCGTATCCTCTATAATATTTGTACCTGCACGTGGCGGTGATATGGGAGGTTACAAGTGTACACTGTAACAAAACAAAGAACATTAGTTATTACAAATTAATGTAAAATAATCCTAACAGAAAACCAAATAAAGCACAGTGTAAAATCACAGCTCGTCTACGTCCGAAATCCCGGAGTCAGGTAGTGATACCGTGTCCGTTTCTAAATCTGAACCGTTGCTTCCTTCACTGGAAAAAATAAACGAGTATAAACAAAAAGCGTAAACTCAGGTTGAAGCTAAAACTGTTAACAGAAGAACAATACATACGATGTTGAACCAGGAGCGGCTTCACTAGTGTTGTTGCATGTCCTCAGTTGCTCAGCACGGACACGGCTAGAACAAAATACATGTAAGATTAATACACTAAAAAAGCAATACAGTAGTGAAGAGATGGATGAATTAAAAAATATAGTACCTGGAAGGACCCGGCGCTGCTTCTTGTGCCATATCATTGTATATTGTGCGCATCCTCCAATGTTCGCCACACAAAACACTAGAACAAATACATCTAAGAATAATATTCTAAATAAGTAGTAAAGTAATGAAGAGATGAGTGAATTAAAAAATGTAATATCTGGATGGACCCGGCAAGACTTCTTGCCCTCTTATCCAGTCAGCGCTCGTATGGTTATTGTTATAAAACATATATTACAAATTAATATATACAATATGCGAACAAAGAAATAATTGTTGGAGAATAGAAGTAAAGCTTCTATACGTACTTGGAAGGACCAGTGACAGCTTCATCCGCTATGAATTTACGTTGGCGTGAGCCGTGATCACGACAGCTGAAATAAAATATTTGTTATCAGTATGCGACACAATCAATAGAAAAATGTTAAAGGACTATATTAGAAAAAGCACACGTACTTGAATGGGGTGGCGTCACCCGCTCTACTTGAACTAAAAGTTTGTGAACAATTAGTTAATATCGCGAATAGAGGGAAACACAAACAAAATAATAAATTAAAAAAACAACATACTTGTCATTATCGCCTCCTCCTCCTCCCTCTCTCCTGTTGTTGCATGTATGTCTGCACAATGGTCCCATAATCCTAAAAGAGAGATAATGAATTGCAATCATTTAAAAAATCTAATTACAATGTAAACAATAAAATATCATTATTTTATTATACGATAGGTCAACTAGAATAATAAAATTCAAATAAGAAGCGTAAACATGCAAAACGTACATCTTAGTAGAGTATGCACAATTGTTTGCAGTTTAAACATAACACAAAATTTAAATGATAAAATAAGTAACTTAACAAAACGAAATCAATAAATACGAGAAATAATAAAGGAAAGTATGCACAGCTAGTTACGGTTTAAACATAATAGAAAATATAAATGATAAAAACATAAGTAAACATTTGAAATCATATAACAAGAAATGCAAGTTAAAATAATACACTGAAAAATTAAAATCAGTAAAAATTTCAAGTATTAACACTTAAAAAATATAAAAAGGAATAATAATATACTCAAAAGTATTAACAACAAAGTAGCAAACAGACTTACAATGTTGGATCAGCTCTGCGAGACGCACTTGACGTTGTGAATGCAGAACAGACTCTCCTGTAAGTATTTATAGAGAACTGGCTTTAGGCGTTTCCCACGTTTGACGTGAATGCAGCTGCCCTTGATTATTCGCATTGCGCAGCTGTCGCATTAATTAAACGCACGTTTAGACAAGATGAATTGGGTGTGTCTTTTTTTTGTTTGAATAAACAAGTTCGATTGGGTGGGGTCTGCATAACAAGCGGATTTTAGCAATAGGCTATATATATATAATTTCTCGTTTGCTCCTTTCAAAACAACAAATATTTATTACAAGCGAATAGGGTAAGTAAATTGAACACGCGCAATACTGCTTTTTGATATCTAAAACTTTTCTTTACACTGTCGTTGTTAAGAAAGTTGCGCCTAACGCTTTTTCTCGTTGGTACGGTTATATCAATGGTGTTTACTAATAAGCGTATATTAAACATATTATCACAATGTGGTCTCTACACTTTATATAATTTACTACTTACTAATAAGTATATACTTTACAATTTATCATAGGGGTCATCCCTCGTCTCTTTCTTCTTTATCACGGCGGTTCAATTCTTCGTCTTTTGGCGGGGCTGCTGCTGCTGACAACGTCTGGTAACGTACACTATCCGGTTAGTTCGCAGCGGTAGTGACCGTACGCAAGTGTCGTAATACCATCATCGAGCACATTTCTCTTATCGTCATAGGGCGATAGAGAAGGTTTTGTCACACGTTGCGTACATAATTTGTGACGCTCGCTTCGTATGCATGAAGCAGAGGTGAAAACGGTACAATGCTCGTAGAGACACTCGCGGTACAGTTGAATTCGTAGCCGTTTCTTAATGGAGGTCCTCGGTACACCTTTCGCTACCTTTTTTTTACATTGTCGGCCAAAACTGTGAGTAACATTTTGCCCTAAGTACAACAAACTCTCTGATTAGTCTCCCACAAGTCTCATTCTTAAACTTTCCAATTACCTTTTTATTGGTGTCGCTGAAACAAGGATGATCTGTGGGATAATCCGAAGTGTCGAAAAGCTGGATATCTTGTTTTGTGTCCGCGTACACGTTCTCGGTTTGTATACTGTACAGTAAACTATCCGTGTCCGTCATCAGTAACTTAAGCCGTTGTCCGTTCTTTTCAACAGCGTAATGATAATGAAGATCATACATTATTAATTTTCTGATATCAAGTACAGTGAAGCCAACGTATATCGGACGTGAAAGGTATGTATAGTCCTGTGCCTTAAAGCCAGTCCGACCAGATCGTCGGTGAAGCGGATCATGCGCTTTAACCGTGGTGTGGAAGCTACTTTTTTTAATTTCTGCTCGTTCGAGACCAACTGAAAATCTATGCGCTTCCTCACGTTCTCCAATGATTTTCCATAGACGGCGTTTATCATTATTTTGAAAAAATCTTTTTCAAAACTGTTTACGGCTGCTATTCTTTTAGTAGTGTTGAAATCAATGAATGGTTCCATCCATGGTTTCTGCTTGAAACTCAGTACTCTATGGATTGCTGTTAATTTTAAACTGAGACTCAAGTACACCTTTAAATTTTTAAAATGGAGAACCTAATTTTGTTTATCGTCGAAAGTTGTAAGCAACTTGTAAACGGATGACGAAGGCGTTTCTGATCCGTTAAAACCTTTAGTAAAGTAAAGTCGGTTGTACAATCGTTGACAAAATGGGGAAAGCCTGTCGGAAGTGACCTGAGCACGAACGGGAGCTAACGGATAATCGGAATGACGATCGTGCAAGGCTTTGGGGTAGTGTAAATCGACCTCTAATATATAGCCAGTGTCCGAATCATCGTTCAAATTGCACACGTCCAAAGATTCGATTTCATTACGATTAAGCCATCAAAAGTCAGCGTAAGGAAGAGGTTGTGACATGGCTGCACCGTATAGATTATTACAATCTGTGTAAAGAATATAATAATTCGGCTTAGAAGCGACATATCGATCAGGAATAAGCGGATTGTTGGCCTTAGCATAACGGGTGGGCACACAACTCACTCCTCCTCGAATTGAAGATTCTACAAAAATATGCATGTCAATATCCACTAAAAGTTCCAGTCTGACATCAGTCATCTTTAACATTGCGTACCAGGTAAGACCAGGAAGCGAGTAAAGATGACAGGGATCAAGGGGACCCGGAATCCCTATCTTACTCCATGTTAACGAAAGGAACATTTTCTCATGAATGTGATAAAAAACATAAATGGTGTTACAACCGACACTTTAGAACACAAAACGTTAATAATAGAAGTACACTTAACCTAATACTTACCTTGTTTAAAGCACGCTCAAATGTCGCCAGTGGAGAGTGACAAAAAAATGAGACCCTATCTATAAAGCTTACTTTTCTTATATACACACAATCTAAAAACAATGCTTACTTGTTGTGTTGAGCGCACACGACTGGGAGTTGCGCGTACCGCGCGAAGCGCGGGTTGGGAGTTGTGCAGTGTCCCGAGTCTCAGATAGAACTCCTGCCACTGGGTCAGTTTGAGTTCCTTTTATATTGTTTTACCTAATTATGGAGGGTCGAAGCGACCTGCGATTGGTGGGTTATACCACCGGGGCTAATAAACGAGGTCGCTTCCAGGAATCACCTGGTCGCGGGGTGTATTTACCAAGTCCGGCAATGAGGGAAATGTGGGTTACTCTTTCAGAACAAACATAGAATCTACGCGCCAGGCGTCTCATGGTGTCATCAAAAGAGCGGATACCGAGTCCTCTCCTCAAAAGACGAGAAGTGTACCTCCGGGGGACTTTACACGCAAGCTTCAGTCCCCGGTCGAGAACGCGCTGGAGCGCTGACCTATGACCACGAGTAAGGTATCCCCAAACAGGACAGGCATAGGTAATCACGGGCAACACGTACGAGTTGACTATGAGCTTACCTAGCCGGGGGGGGGGTTATTGCCGGATTAGATAGCACGGGCCAGAGTCTACTGAGTTGCGCCGAAGCTCGTTGTCGGATGTACTGTGTATCGGTTCGCCAGGTGAGTCGGGAATCCACGTGGAGCCCGACGTACTTGACGCTATTGGTCCAGGGTACCTCGACGGGGCCTACTTGAAGCGGCCGAGGCCGCTTGCGTTTTCGCGAGAATATTACCACGGCACTCTTGGCAGCGTTGACGGCAACTTCCAAGAAGCCGAAATCAAGTCAACGGTCTACCCGACATTCGCGTCGAGTTGGCGCTGGAGCTTGATTGCCGCATAACTTGCGTTCGGCTCTGAGGCAAAAGCCGGAGTGTCGTCCGTGAACAGCGACAATTTTACTCCAGGAAATCGGGGCGTGTCGTTGATAAACAGCGAGAACAGGAGAGGCCCAAGTACACTTCCCTGAGGGACACCAGCGGTAATACGCCTCTCCGAAGAGAGAGCGTTGTTTACTCTCACTCGGAAGCTACGGTCTCGCAGAAAGCTACCGATCAAGTGAACGTAGTAATCTGGGAGAAGGACTTCCGTTAGTTTGTATAGGACACGCTCGTGCCACACGCGGTCAAAGGCTGTCTCTACGTCTAGGAAGATCGCAGTCGTCTGTTTGCCCTGCCAACCAGCCTCGGTAATGCATTCCACGGGCCTCATCAGCTGATGAGTCGAGGAGTGCAGCTCACGGAAGCCGAACTGTTCGGGGATCAGCACGTCCAGTCTTTCTACGTGGTCGCGGATCCTACGCTGGATCAAACGCTCGAAAAAATTGGACGTTGCGGACAAGAGGCTAATGGGTCTGAGGTTTTCCGCGCGAGAAGAATTCTTTCCCGGCTTGGGTATCACTATAGGTGTAGCCGTTTTCCATTTCGCCGGAAAGTAGGCCAGTCTGAGACATATATTGAACAGATCAGAGAGGAACTGTATTCCTCCCTCCGGAAGGCGATGGAATGCGGAATTCATGACTTCGTCTGGGCCAGCCAAGCTGAACAATCCTCTCAGAGACCTCCTCCGGCGAGATAGGCTCCGGCTAGACTGTGATACCGGCTGATAGGAAGCGCTCTACTTCGCGGCAGATTCGCTCTGTGAAGGCCGGATTCTTAGATGGGTTGGGAGCGAACTGCCGCTTTAAACTTTTAGCCAAGAACTCTGCCTTCTCGAGGGGGCCACCAAGGGTTTACCGCCGGGTCCTACCAGTGCGGGGAGATGCGCACGTTTACGCTTTCCCGTTAGGGCACTGGGAATCCGCCCGAAATTACGGTTCTCAGCAGGGTCATCCATCTGTGTTACAGCTAGCTCCCAGTGACGTCTACAGAACGCCAGCATTTTGCGATGGCGATGCAACTTGGCGGACGCTCTGTTAAACGCAGCCTTGTCGGCCGGGTCACGAGTCCTCTGCCAGCGTCTCCGGAGGCGATTCCTCTGGCAAAGCGAGCTGAAACACCTTTTTGGGGATCCGCTGATAGTCGGGCGTGAGCCCCGGCTTCATCCGGGAGGACACGTCTACCGTCGAGACTACGGCTGTGTCGAATAAGGCAACTGACTCGTCGACATGCTGGGAAGTGTCGAGTGGTATACGCTCAGGTAGGCGGCGACTGACGCCGGGCGAAAGTGTTCCCACTCGATTACTTGCTGCTCGTCACGGACGGTAGAGTGCTAGATGCACACTGATGCGGCAATGGTCCGAAGACATTTCCGAAATGACGGAGACGTGGACCGGTCAATAAACGCCTCTGACTGCAGCAATGTCCAGTACATCAGGGTGGGTGTTAGCCCTCGGGGGATTGTATGTAGGCCCGGTAGGACCCATGACTGTGACCCGAGCCGCATCAGCATACCTGCGTAAGAGGGTCCCGTTTGGGTTCACCAAGCGGCTCCTCCCCCAATCAGGGTGCTTACAGTTCAGGTCGCCCACCAGGACTACCCTTCTGTGTGCGCCAAAGACGGCCTCCAGGTCGTTCAACAGGAACTCCGTTTGTGGAGGCTTGTATACGGGAACCACGAGTAGACCGACGAGAGCACTATAGAGCTCAACCGCCGTGCACTCGAGGTTACACCGCTGAGACAGGACAACGCGGTAATGGCGAAGACTCACCTTCACCGCGATGGCGGTGTCTCCTCCTGCGCGACCTGACCGGTCGTCCCGGTAGCACACGTAATTGGTAGTCGGAATCGACGACGCGGATTCAGGTGCGTCTCACCAAGAAGAAGCACATCGGGCTTGTGACGGGCAAAGAACTCTAAGAGCTCAGAATGCCGGGAAACGAGACCACTGGCCTTCCACGCCACGAGCTCGAGGTCTCACTTGAGGGATTGCCGTTTTCATTTGAGGGATTGGTTGTCTGTTGTTCATAACAGACCAATAACACGGCAGGCTTCCACCAAGAGGAGGAATTTGTCTTGGGGCGAGGCTGTTGCCAAGCGTTCGTTGACGTTAAGGAAAGTTTGGGCTACTTTCTGCGAGTCGTAGCTTGCCAGAAAGTCGTAGACGACGGCGAGATCATCGGTAGATGATTGTGGAGAACGCTTGGCGGCAGCTTCATAGCTGCGGCGGGGCGAGGCGGTGGAAGCCTTGGGGGCAGGCTCTGGAGCGGGTGGTCGCTCTGGCTTTTGTGCGGACAGGCTTGGGTCCAGTGGCAGGTATTGACTGGCCCTTTTTCTTAGCCTGAGGTCCTTTACCTTTCTTGCCTGAACTGGGGTAGCGAGGCTTGGGCGGCGGCGGCAGTGGAGGATCAAGTTCCTCATCATCCTGCGGCAACGGGAATTTTGCATACGCGGGTATCTCGCGTTCCGGTTCCGAGGGCGCGACTTCAGGTGTGGCCTGTTTAGCTTTGCTCGGGCTCACTGCACTAGGTGGTTTCGGAACCGGAGCAGACCTTGGGGCTTGTTTCCGTGCCACAGGCTCAGAGGCTTTGGCCGATGTTACTGCCTGCACAGTATGTCGAGGCTTAGGCTGGACAGACTTTATTAGTTTGTCCAGCTGCTCTTTGTAGATAGGACATTGCCTGTTATTTGCAGCATGGGCGTCTCCGCAGTTTATGCAATACCTGTGATTGTCAGGAACAGCGCAGGCCTGCGGTAAGTGATCGAGTCCGCACCGGACGCAGGTCGGCGCGTTCCGACAAACAAAGCTGCTGTGGCCGTACCTCTGACACCTGTGGCATTGGGAAAACTTCCAGGTCTGGCGTCAGGGCTCTACTCTAACGCAGAGCCCGAACAGCCGTTTTAACTCTAATAGGGCATAGGTGGGTTCACCCTTCTCCACCTGGAGTCTGATAAGGGGCAGGTGTCGACGCGAGCCGTAGGTTGTATACAACCGAGAGGCTGCCACTACCTTGTAGCCCGCGTCGCGCAGTTCGTCAAGGACGACTTGCGGATCGGCCTGTATATCTAGCCCCCGAAGAACGAGGGCTACAGGCTTGATGCGGTTGAGGGAGTAAGTGTGGGACTGGAACGATTCTTGTTCCAGCCACTGGATCACTCCGAAGTTTTCCGATGCGCTGCGCAGGTAACGCGTACAGTCTCGCTCGCTAGGAGTTTGACTGAAGCGTTATCTGCCAGCGCCACTACCTTGCGGAGTCGGCGACTAAAGCCGATAATGTCCTTGATGTTCGTGACGAACACCGGCGGGATCCTTCCTTCGGAGGTGCGGCTAGGCGCAACCTCAGCGGAGGCTTGGAATGCCGCCGAGTTCCTTAGCCGAACTCAAGGAAGCCAGGGAGGGAAACTTCCTCGGCTTGCCACCGTGCCCTACTACCACCCAATCGCTGGAAGCCGAAGTCTCCATGTCGGGGCTGCCTGGCCTACTAGCGGCCGTTAAGCCGAAAGGTCCGGCCTTTACGGGCTCTGGTGGCCCTAATAAGGACCGATCGCAATCACGATCTTTCGCGGGTTGAGCAGTGTTCCCGCGCAAGTCGCAGGGTTCCCGACTGGCCCAAGTGGCCGGCCGGGGGGCTCGTCGCTGCCGCACAGTACAATAGGGTCACTATCAGCTGGTCTACTGGTGACTACCTCAGCTCTTTGCCCAGTGGGTATCCGGGGGCCGAACTGTGACACCGTCACAGTGGCGGCGCAATCCGCATCTCTATTAATGAGTCCTACTCTCGGGCTCCCCGGTTTCCGCTGGGTAGCGCTACCTAAACTATTTACCTGCACTGTACGGCAGGTTTCAGTCGTGCGTGGCGTAGTCTCTTCGTCTTACAGGCAAGGCGGCTGGTCAATTTCCATCGCTGCAGCTTGATGGTGGTGCTGGCGATGAGGTGAGCGTTGGTCCGGCGGCTTCTTCTTCTCCTTCCCTGCCGCCGCGTTGGTGCTCGATTGCCTCCTCATGGCAGTTGTGTAGAGGTCGAGGCGGTCCTCTTCTGCGTTGTCAATCTGCGATGTTTACTCTTCGAATGCAAGTCTCCAATTGTATCTCTTGTCATTGATCGTCTCTGTTAAAAAAGTCCGTCCTCTCGTCATTCACGATTCAGTGTGTTGAGCGATGGGTTAGAGGCCGTTCTTTATAGCGAGCGAGGTTGGCGCACCCTCCGATAAAATTACTCCGTCAATCCCTACTCCTTTCAGTGCTCACCAATCAGCGTCAAGAGGAGCAGCTGCAGCAACATGCGTAATAATCTTAATTATGACAACATCGCCGAGTACCGACGAGCAAAAAAGCTCGTACTCTCGCTCGCTTTAATCTTTGTTCACGATACTTTCCGGAGAAGAATGGTTTCTGTGGAAATTATTGCAGTTGTGTCAGATTCAATGTTAGCACTTATCATCGTCGTTGTTGGCGGCATATACAAAGACGTGGAGCGGGATTACCACCACTCATCTTGCTAATGATTGTATCAAACGATTGTATTTACTATAAGAGACGATGGCTAGAGTTCATAGAGGAATGCGAGCGACACAACATTCCGATCGAACTTATCATTTACGAAGAAAACATGTTCAAATGCATTGAGTGGGATCGATGGAACTTTATATCACGGTTTCGCCCAATTCCGGAATTGTACCCGAACCGTCACACGATGGACATACGACACTCGCACGCGCGTATGAATTACGTGTCGGTATACGTGGATATGCTGTCTTACGGCGCTAGCGTTCCTCTTGCACCGTGCTGTATCGTCATTATAGAACGTACAATTCCCATACGACATCCTATCAAGGTGTACAGAATCGCGATGGGTTTAGCGTCTAAATGCGTCGTTACCCGAGCTATACCGTATGTTTTCACACACGCTGACCACTGGTATCCCTACCAAAACTCGCGAGAGCTAAAACGTTTCAATAGGTGAACAATAAAGCGCAAGCGGTGTTTTCCGTTTCGTTCCTTAAATAAGCTTTACCGACGCTCCGTACCTATTGCTCTTACTTTGGTTTGGAATATTCAGCAGATTGTGGCTATACTGTGAAAAATTACAGAGTGTTCAAACAGTGGGAGCGATGTACAGGCGCAATGGCCGACGAATTTTGTAGCATGACAGATTATCCACATTATAATGAATGAAAAATTATCATAAATAAATATCAATTAAAATAAAATCAAGGAGAAATCCAAATAAAAACAAAAAGTACCGCAATAAAATACAATCATAATTTGAAGAAATAAAAATAAAGGAAAAACAACTATGGAACAAATATGAGTAATGAAAAATAAACCAAAAAACTAAAATAAAGTAAGGAAATACCCAGATAAGATAAGAGTAAGTAAGGAAAATACTCAGAATAAACCAACGTACATAATAAAACTATTTTGTATTGAAGACACAAAGAATAAGAATCAATAAGTAACGCAAAACCCAGAACAAACCGACACCCCTAAAATAAAGACTGTTTTTCAAGAAACAAGCTAGGATATGAATAAGGAAGTAAATACCTGGAACAAACCGAAATACCTAATAAAAAGGAATGATTTTGAAGAAACAAGGTAGTAGGATGAGAAGACTACAAGAAATACCCAAAGGAAACTCAGTAAGAAGAAAATAAAAACCACAAAAGAGATTAAAAGTCACAAACGAAAGTATAACACCCAAAAACAGAAACTAATGTAAAGTAGATGTAAACAAAAGTGTTTAGAGGTATAAGTAAAAGTGCACCCATGAAAGTTATTTTATAATGAAAAAAAAACAAATCTTAAGGCTCCTGTATAAATAAAAGTCTTGATAATATAAAACTATAAAACTGATTAGTCATAGTTTCAAGAAATAACAGGGGACCAGTGCAAGTTATTTTATTATAGTAGATAAACTCCAAAAAAGTGTATTAAATGCTTAAACTAAGGAAATGTGTAACTTTGAACAAATTTAAGGTTTTTAATTTAACTTCAGAAATAATATTTGGTAGAATAGTATTATGAAAATCAAATGCAAATGTTTCTAAGAAAGTGCCACACTTTGTCTAACAACATTCACTAAAATGAGAAAGATAAATTGAGAGCAGGTAATTAATAAGTAAAGTGACGAGGGATACATCCCTAATATAAAATAAAAACAGATAAGACTGCACAAAATTAATTTTAAGAAATAAGTTAAAAATGAAGGGACAGATGTGTTGTTTATATTAAAGTCTATGGACTCTATACTTAAATATTGGAAATAGAGTGTAATATTTTATTATTCTAAAATATGTATTATGTTTAATAGTATTAATCAAGGCTGAAATGTCTAAGTGTGGATACCATTCTTTTATTATAAAATATTTATTATATGTTACTAGTATTAATCAAGACTAAAATGTCTGAGTTTGTGTACCACTTTTTTAATTTGAACTATTTGTTATGTATTAATAGTATCAATTCAATACTAAATGTTCTTATAGTTAAGTAAGGAAATTTTAATTAATATTGTATTAGAATAGCAGGTCAGAAGGGGCATAAACAAGCAGTATTAGTCAAAAACTTTGTATGTAAAAACAGATAAAATCTAGGCCAAATGGTAAATCTCAACAACTTTATTATTGATGAATTAGGTCAAGCAATCTAGTTAAACTGATGAAATTTATATAAGGTAAATCAGTCACAGAGTATTATAACTGAAACTATACTTTAGAAAGATATTGTAAAAAGATAGGAAGAATTATTGGAAATAATGCAAATGTAATAACTGAAAAATCAAAGGGGGAAGTCACAAATTAATGAATAATATTTAAAAAGATAACCAATTAATAAAATTACAAGAAATTAAGGGAAGATAAACATTTTATTTCAATCTGAGATTTAGTACAATCATAAATATGACATATAAAATGTCAAACATTTTGAGAAGAACAGGAAGTAATTCTTAAATCCTACATTTAAAAATACAGTATATATGGCTTTTGACAGAAAAAACTTTGTAAAAATGTCTTATTTGGTATCAAATCAAGCAGAATGAACTAAAGAAAGAGATTATGTATTTAGTATTTAATAAAATTAAATAGTAGCAAAAATATATTCAGTAATATAATGTAAATTTCATACATGTAACGGAAACGAAAAGGATTTAAAACAATGTATTGCTAATATTAAATTGGCTAAGACGTTTTCAGATGACGAAGGAAGTTAGAACTGTTGGTTATTAGACTCTGTCAAGCACACTTGAACGAGATCTTGCTAAATATTAACCTATAGCGAAGACAAGTGTGGCGTTCGTTAACTACGGTGAAAATCGCGAATTTCAGCAAACTTAAAACAAACTTTAAACATTATCCAACACATTTTATCGAGGTGAATCACAGAACACTGAACCAGAACCACTCCACTAACACCAGAAAGAATAATCACTACTGCTGAGACGAGGAAACATTGAAAAGGCAACATTTATTGGAAGAAAATTTCGTCGACCCGACTCCATTTTAACAGATGCAGTACTGAAGCAGACATCTTGAATCCCACAATTCCTTTTGAGCGCTGCCAGTCTAGTCGTCAAGACGACAGTGGTTCGAAATTTTACTTTGATAAACATTATATATTAAATCATAACTTTGTAATTTTGAATTCTTAAGCTATTTACTTGTAAGTGTTATACATTCCTGACGTTGCCCTTTCTCTGACTATATAATATAACCGTTAAAAGAACCTTTTAATTAATATTAATAATGTATGTAAAAAATAATCGATCGCCCTGAGAACGAGTCGATGCTAGTTGTGGAATAATCGATTTATAATCGATATATAATAAAAATTGTTAATAAATCTTGAAATTCTGTAAAATTGGTTTCTGTTTATTTATAAAATTTATAAATAGAAATAAAATAGAATAAAATTGAGATCACGGACTATCCGAAAGGCGGCCATTACCAAAGTGGAAGGAGAATACATAAAAGGAAGAAGAACTGTCAATCGATTAGTGCTGGAGATAATACAATTAAGGCAGAAATTAATCCCAACTACTAAAAGTGATATAGTTGACAGAAACAGTAATAAAAGATTTATTTAGAATTTTACCCCAGACAATTACAAAAATTATTTACTAAATACTTAACAAATAAAACAATTAAAACAATATTTTTCAAAACACAAAAACACCAAATTTCTTTATTTTGTAATCACACAAAAAAGGATTGTTACAATTTTGGCTGCTCAACTCTTATCTTTTACACTTTGTGTTACATAAACATAGTGAGCGACCTTTACCCGAACTGAAATCAAAGCACATGGACGAAACCTTACCCAGCAACGAGAATATAACAGTTGTTGAACTTCATGAATACCGCGATAAAGTTATACGAAGCGTTCTTTTCCAAGTCATGAGCAGTGTGAAGAGGATACGCTCGTTAGATAAATCGCATCACACAATAATGCGATGCTTTAAAGATTTAGGGACTGTGATGGTTGTATGCAAATCAGTTTAGCTCACTTATTGACATTTTTGAGCAACCGCAAGAGAAACGCCTTGTTTTTTCGCTCGGTTGAAATGATATAATTAGCATGTGTACACTACGAGTACGAACAGTTACAGTATACGGCAAGTAACGTTTAGCAACGATCTGACGATGCACTACGTGCCCGCTTACTGCGAATCACGGCGACAGTATGATATCCGACGTGCGCAAAACAATAGCCGCGGAACTACACAGACCGGCGCGGAGGAACTTCACCCGGAGAGAGGTAGAACTGAAGGGGCTTCACGACCTGTACCAAGCAGATTTAGTAGAGATGATACCTTACGCCAAAACGAACAAATGGTACAAGTACATGATGACAGAGATAAACGCGTTTAGCAAATTCGCTGACGCGGTTCCGATAAAATCTAAAACGGGGAAAGAAGTGGCTCATGCCCTCGAGCGTATATCGTCCACAAACAAGATGAAATACCTGCAAACGGATAACGGTAAAGAGTACTACAACAATATAGTACAGTCGTTGTTGAATGAATACAAGGTTAAAATTTACTCAAGCTACAGCGAGAAAAAAGTAGCCATAGTTGAACGATTCAATCGCAAGTAGAAAACACGGATGTACCTCGCCTTCAGCGAACGTGGTCATTACCGATGGTTGGAGCTGTTGCCGGACCTGCTTAAAGTGTACAACAACAGCGTGCACCGGACTATCGGAATGAAACCGCGAGAGGTGAAACACAGTAACGAAGATGTTGTACTGAAACGTATAAGGAAGAACACGACGAGGGTGCCGAAAGGTATGAATCCTGCAAAATTCAAACTAGGCGATCGTGTTCGCGTCAGCAAACACAAAATGACGTTCGCCAAAGGGTATACACCCAACTGGACCAACGAGATATTCACCGTGCGTTCTGCGCAAAACAATATACCTGTAACGTATCTGCTAAAAGATCATATCGGAGAGGTAGTGAAAGGTAGTTTTTACGAACATGAGATCAGCAAGAGCATTGTAGGAGACGTTTACCTAATTGAAAAAGTGTTGCAACAAAAAGGCCATAGTGTAACAGTACGCTGGTTAGGTTTCGATGGTAAACACGATTCGTGGATAAGCAAAAAAGACCTGATATAACATCCGCTTCGCGCACGGTTCGAAGACAGTACAAGTTCAATCGTTCTGACGACGACATGTCGGCGATAACGTTGAAAGGGCTTGTGTCGCATCCTCCTACGAACAGTAAATCGCAAACACCAATGCGGAAGACGTTGAGCGTATGCGCCTTGTTGTGACAGCGCATGATCTTTTGAGACGAGTTACGGAGAGAATTTTATCTTGTGAAAAACTTACTTTTTTCGTCGGACGCGTTTCGGCTTAAGTATCCGCCTTCTTCAGCTTGTTGGTCAGACTGCCATCATTTCGTAACGGTTTTTATGTGGAAGGTGTAGTGGGGGTGGTGTGTGGAGGAAGGGGATTGGTGCAGGGATTCAACTTGATGTTTGTTTTTTGTAAAATTGTGTCAAAAAGTGTATGTGATTTATATTGTTTGGCTTGAAGTGCTGTATGCGTGTTTTGTTTTATTGTAACTTGTGCGTGTGTTGGTATGATGTTGTGTTTTCATCAATAAAGCGTATTTCATCAATAAGTACAGAAACGCCAAACAACAAGTAACGAAAACTTCCTTACACATAGCATTCAATAAAACTTGCGAAAACACAACATCATACCAACACACGCACAAGTTACAATAAAACAAAACACGCATACAGCACTTCAAGCCAAACAATATAAATCACATACACTTTTTGACACAATTTTACAAAAAACAAACATCAAGTTGAATCCCTGCACCAATCCCCTTCCTCCACACACCACCCCCACTACACCTTCCACACAAAAACCGTTACGAAATGATGGCAGTCTGACCAAAAAGCTGAAGAAGGCGGATACTTAAGCCGAAACGCGTCCGACGAAAAAAGTAAGATTTTCACAAGATAAAGTTCATTTTTAGTAAAGTGATAGTGCTGTGAAAGAAGAGATGAACAATCAAGACAACGGAGAGAATGTTGATGTTGGCGCTGAGCGAAAGAGTTCGAGCTAACGGTTTCGAGCATTACAAAGAGTGCGTTTAGTCCAACGGACGTTGTCGATCAGGACCTGATACTTGCGTATGCAGTTACGTGTCAGGCGAGTGCAACGACATTCTGCAGCTATTGCACAAACTGTACGATGAAGATAATAGAACAAGTGGAAAAAATAAAGATAAGCAACGTGGACTTCACGACACCGCGTGCGGATGGGCATGGTGAAGGCAGACACGGTAACCTGTTACCAAACAGCATCCGGTGCATAATCACTGGCCGATCTGACTGTGGTAAGACCAATGTGATGCTCAATCTATTATTTGATGTCAATGGGTTGCGTTTCCAGAATTTATACGTGTTTTCCAAATTGTTATTTCAACCCAAATATCAGAAGGTAATGAAATCTGTATCTGACGATGGGATCGGTTACTTTACATACAGTGAAAACGATGAGATACCGCCTCCAGAAGAGATAGCGTCCACGTCGACTTCTGTCATCGTGTTCGATGATGTCTCATGCGAAAGGTAAAACGACGTCCGCAAGTACTTCGCCATGGGAAGGCACAGCGGTGTGGACGATTTTTATCTGTCAGACGTACAGTCAAATACCCAAACAGCTCGTGCGAGATAACGCAAATCTGATAGTCCTATTCAGACAAAACGGTCTTAATTTACGTCATGTCTACAACGATCACGTGAACACGGACATGAAGTACGAGACTTTCAAAGACGTGTGCGCCGAAGCGTGGAAGGACCGGTACGGGTTTTGGTGGTGGACAAAAATTCTCCAATTAACTCACCTTCGATCGATTTGTAATACCATGATAGAAACAGATGTAGCAGTGAAAACATTATCTGTCGCACTTACGTCGATATGGAGAAGAAGAAGGAGAAACGACTCTCTCGCGACATCGTGGAGATCAGAGAGAGCATTCGGAAAAAGTGTCGTGCTTTAAAGCAAGCACGGGATCAGAGAAAGCGACGAGTTTTTCAGAAAGAGTCCTGGGACCGTTACAATCGATTTCAGGCAACATCAAGAAGAAAGATAGAGTATATACAAAAGACGTCGGTGTCGATTCGTCATCACCGCAGCCATCATCACGATCACCATCAAAGTTTAAGGTTGACACTTCACCTCCACTTACACCCTTGTTTCTAGAGACAGCCGTAGTAGCCAAAACTGCGGACGATGGAGAAGAAAACGTGGAAGAGGCCGTAGACAAAATATGGTCTACGAGTGAAGGAAGCAAAGAGGCTAAGAAAGAAATCTATGCAAAGTCTCAGAGTCCGCTAACGAGGACGTATCTACGCAAGTACGTTTCATCTGATTGAGCAAAAATTAATTATCCCACGTATGGACTACGCTTTGAAAACAGAACGTGGGTGGTGGGGGATTCGGAGGTGAACATAGACGAAAACGGTGATTTCACTATCGGACGTACACGGTACGCGGCAATACCGGGCTTGTACGAACTTTATGTTTGTACGTTTATGGAATGTCCTGACAGGGACGTTTTCGATGAGAACGATCTGAAAACGTACAAGCCTATACTTTTGGACACCAACGCGCATAAACAACGATATATGCCGTTCGCGCAGGTGAACACAAAGGTGCAAAATACAAGGAAATAATATCTCATTTGTTCCCGACGAAATACCCGAGCGGACGTGGTTACGATGAGACGTACAAAAAACTGTCAACGGTAAACGTTTCGATCGACTACATGCACTGGGACGATCCGAACGAACTGGTAGGAAGATTGAGGTTGCAGATTTCTTCACAGCGTGCCGGGCACAGCGCTCACATGAATGAAATCGTCTCCATACTTGAAGAACTGCGTGAAGCCAGCATTATCGTATAAATGTTAAACGAACTCGTCTCGAATCATCATTCGTTGTTTAGTCGCACGTGTGTGAGGACGACGACAATGTATTCGGTAATCGTTTTTACGTTATGGCTAACGAGTCCGCTGTTATTCGAGGATAACAGAAGGGATCTAGAATACGCCGTTGAGTTTTCAAAACGTTTCGGCTACATGGACGATCACATTGGTACATTACTCGATCCAGAAAATTCAGCCGATATCTCGCCTTACCTGCTGGTATTTCAAGAAAGTTTCAACTTGACCGCTGACGGAGAACTGAACGATGAGACGTTGAGGTTGATGAAGGCACCGATATGCGGTAACAGGGATCAAATCTCGTACAGTGCACTTTCCAGATGGAATAAGAGACAACTGACTTGGCGTTTCGTTCATCCCACGCACGACTCTTTGGGAATGGGCGACAAGCGTTCGACATCTGGCAGAAACATTCTGCTTTACAATTTACTTGTAATCCACAGAACGCGGACATTGTTATCGGTATGAGATATCTTAAACACCGCTGTTTGACCAACCCGAATTAGTTTTGTAAATACGATTTAGACCGATCGGGCGGGGTAATCGCGCACGCCATGTTTCGAGCGCAACAAAACACGTTTCGGAAATTCACATGGATTCTTACGAGTCGTGGAATTATATCAACGAGAAAGTAGAGCCCGATGACCAGACCAGTTTCCTCCAGGTTCTAACGCACGAAATCGGACACTCGTTAGGTCTGGCGGATTGCAACGAAATGGATTCAGTCATGTACGCTTTCTATCGTCGATGACCGTCGGGCCATACGTTTGATCTGTCATACGATGATATAATGGGTATACAGTACTTGTACGGTAAGCCGCAGAACACTACTAGCACGACCTCGTCATCGACGACGACAGAGAAATCGGTAACGAGGGCTTATCCGGACTTGTGTCGATTAAAGAATGTTAATAAATTTTTAATTATTAACAAAGTCTTTACATCGCTCATGACAAGTGGGTCTGGGTCGTTGACCTCAAGACAAAGAGGTACGAAGATCCCTTCTTACTGACCGACTGGTTAACGTTTTTACCGCCAAAGTTAGTAGCTATTCTGCGATGTACCAACAACCGTCGAGTGAAGAAGTAGTGCTGTTTGTAGACACAGCCGTATACGTCTTTGATTTACACGCTCTACAACTGGTGAAAGGTTATCCGCAACCGGTGGCAACGCTCGGTGTACGCGCACAAGTTAAAATAAACAGAGTGGTGCACACTAACACGGGTCGTAAGTTTCTTTTCTACAACAATGATAATTATGGTGAGATTGACGAGTGCGTTTATAAAATCAAAAAGTACGGCTACACGAAGGACTATTTTACCGGCTTACCCACAGGTGTAGAAAGCGCTTTCCAATTTGTCAACGGTAAAATTTACTTTTTCAAAGAAGATCTCGTATACGCATATAATGAATTCTTAAACACGTCCGAGAACGGAGGCGGTGAAAAATCCGCTCTTTCGATCTTGGGAATAAAGTGCATAGACGTTAATCTCGTCTCCAAGCTCATTGATCTGTTGCGATGTTACGTATAAGTTGAACGCACGTCTTTTTCGTACTTCAGACGTCCTACAACGACCAGTGTGGACAAGTTCGGCAGACACTCGAGCACGGTAAAAGCGCTCAGAGAAACTCGTCGGAGTCTGCGGGAGGATCTAGGAGTTGGATTAAGTGTAGAGGGACATGTTGATTTGCAGAACAAAAGGACTCGCAACTTGGGCAAGCCAAGCGCTTTCAACGACGCGGTACCCTTACACCTTGTAGAAGAACGATGTCTGTTGACGGAAGGTACCCACGTGGACGTTGGTGGTCGCAGACTCATTAACGTGAGCACGCCTACAGATTAACAAGATGTTGTCAACAAACAGTACGTAGACTACAAATGTGTGTTTCGTGAGAAAAATAAAAACAATCAGCAAATCCTCCATGCACGCGATCACTCCATAGTCTCGCTACGACAACCGCGCGGACCAAGAGACGCAGTAAACAAAGATTACGTAGACAAGAAGTGTTTGTCGAAAGATCAGCACCAAAATCTGATAGTGGGTAATCGTCGGATAACGCAGGTAGTCTCACCGTTGATGAACGCAGACGCTGTAAACTTGGAATTGTTCCAAACAAATACAATCAATTTACAGGATGATTTTTTTAACGCAAGCGGACGAACGATAAAGAACTTGGCCGATGGGGTACACGGAGTGGACGCGATGAACGTACATCAACTGTACAATACCAAGCTGTACGCGAAGAGCGAGCTGTACAAAGCCATGAAGATTTTTCAAATGCGAATGGACAAACTTTTATCATACATCTATAAATTACACAGGCAAACATTGCGTAGTTCACACGGCGGTGAACAGACGGACTTAAAACCGACGACGCGGAGACGAGAGCTCTGATAAAAGATATCGACGACAAGGCAACGGTTGAGGATTGGAGATCCCTTTGTGGCGCCATTGAGGCGTGAAAAGAAAGGCGGGCGTGGACTGATCGGAAACGTACTTAACAGCGTGGCGCCCGCTGTCATCGACTCAGTACCCACTCTGATCAATCGAGCGGTGGACGTACTACCGATAGAACTGCATTTGCCCGGTTACAGATTTTGCGGACCAGGAACAAAACTCGAACAGAGGTTAGCCCGTGGTGATCGAGGAATCAATCAACTAGACGAAGCCTGTCGCGAACACAACATTGCGTACGCAAAGTACAAAGACAACAAGCGTAGAAATGCAGCAGATCGAGTGCTGGCCGGTAAAGCTTGGGAGCGTGTAAAGGCGCTCAATTCGGGTGTCAAGGAAAGAGCTTACACGGCAGCAGTAGCAGCAGCGATGAAAGCAAAATCTGCATTAGGTAGTGGGCTGTGCTGCCGTCATCGACGACAACGACGAGCTAGCGTGAAGAAGAAGAAAAAAAGACGATGACAGGTGACGGATTGCGACGTCGACGCCGTGTACAGCAGGGTGGTAAACGTAAGAGAAAATCGTCTTCCGGTCTATACCTGCGTCCGTACCGAAAAAATTAGTTCGTATACCGGTACGTCCCTTGACCGATCGTTGTTTTTACATGTACGCAAAACTGTTGGAGATTCCGCATTTCAGAGGTGTGTACATGCGCAACGCTTTACCACGATCGTCCCCGTAGAAAAACGAAAGCGCAATCGTGAGCCGGGATGATGTGAACGCACCGGGTCCGCATTGGGTTTGCTACAAAAAGCGTGGTGACAGCGTTCATTACTTTGATGGCTACGGCAACCTGCCACCGCCGCTCGAGCTGGTACGGTATTTGGGCGCGTGCGACGTGCGTTACAATTACGAACGCAAACAACCCCAGACACAGTCATTTGTGGACATTTATGTTTAGACTTTTTAGCATCATCCGATCAGTAAACGGTGCGATGTCTTCGCTGACGTTCACGGTGACTGATACGAATCCCGCTGCGCTCACGTGTGACTTTTTCCCTCCTTTCGAGCTGACGGAGTGTGATTGGTACGCGGGACTGTTGGATTTTACTACCTACAACTCTATAGCGAACGTTGTCGAAGAAAAAAAACGTGTTTCCTGTACTGTTGGGAATCGAATGGCAGTCCATTAGAATACCAACGGGGGCTTACGAGATCGAGGACATTGGGACGTACCTGAAGAAAGCCGTAGGAACTGACAGGGCGCTCAGCCTTCGTCCCAATAACAACACACTCATGTGTGAACTGTTCTGTTCCTATGATGTTGATTTCACTCGTTTATAACATAGCATAGGCCCCATGTTAGGGTTTATCAATCAAAAGATATTGAAATCACATATATTGCACATGCCAGACGCACCGGTGAACATACTCAAAGTGAACACCGTGGCGATAAGGTCTAATATAGTGCATGGGTCTTATAAGGACGGAATCAATGAGCACACGTTGCATTCGTTTTATCCAACCGTTGAGCCCGGCTTTAAAATTGTAGAAACACCCAGCAACTTTATATATTTGCCAGTGAACGTTCAAGGTGTGGACAAGATAATATTATCCGTAGTCGATCAGGACGAAGATATCGTGGATTTTCAAGGTGAAGTTATTACAGCTCGCATACACCTGAAACGCATATAGTTATGGTATTTTACATCGCGTACACTCAAGAAGAACGAGCGTGTGGAAAACCGGTCAGTAGACGTTCGACGTTGAAGCGGTGAACACCGGCTAACCTACGCTACCTATATCTCTTGGGTTTAAAGTTAAAGAAAATGTTGTCAAGAGCCTTAATGGTCGAGCGCGGCTCGCTCTTTGAGGAGAGCATCACGCATTTCCAATATCACTCGCACGCACCGTACGCGTCTACGAGATACGGGGATAACGATGAGATACGTATACCCATCCACCAGCAAGATGTATTTACCTTCCCAGAGAAAAGTTTCCTTTACATCGAAGGCAGGTTGAACAAGAACGCAGTAGTGAGCGGTGAGCTAAAAGTAAAACTGGTGACCAACGCGTTAACGTTTCTCTTCGAAGAAATTCCATACGAAGTAGCCGGTGTGGAAGTGGGTCGAACCAAAAACCATCGCAACCATTGTTAAGAATTTGCTATCGATCAAACAAGGTCATATCAATGCGTTGAAAAACCCAGGATGGGTCCCGGACGGTGAGTTGAAGGTGACAGATGAGGGTTACTTCAACGTTTGTCTACTGTTGAAGTTGTTATTGGGATTCAGTGAAGACTACTTTCCCATTTTGTTGAACATGAAGCAGGAACTGATAATCTAACAAACATCGACTGATCTCAACGCTATGGTGTCAACAGAAACGGAAGCCAACGGTTCTTCCGAATTGACTAAAATCATCTGGAAAATGCCATTCGTGCACGTGGCCCCCAGAGCCCGAGAACCGTTGTTTGAAAGAATCGACAATGACGAGACAATGATCTTACCGTTCCGGAGTTGGGAATTGCACGAGTACCCGGCGTTGCTGACCACGTCCAAGCAGACGTGGACGGTGAAGACTTCATCACAACTGGAGAAACCACGTTTCGTTGTGTTGGCTTTTCAGACGGCGAGAAAGAACAATCTGCAGAAACGTGCTGACGAATTCCATCATTGATAAATGACCAACTCAAAGCTGTTTCTCAACGAGAAATACTACCCATACGATAACCTGAACCTTGATATCGCAAAAGGTCGTTACGCCCTCTTGTTCGAAATGTAGGCTATAGCAAATCCCTAAAGTCGTACTATCACCTCCACGATGAGAAACCTGTGCTAACGCCTGAATAATTTATAACGAAATCTCCTCTGTTCGTCTTTGACTGCAGCCATCAGGCCCGAGAGAGCCCAGGACAGGCCCGAGACAGAGCCGGGACAGGTCCGAGACCGGCCCGACCAGAGAACGGCACGGGAAAGCACCGGGGCAGGCCCGAGGCAGACCCGAGGCAGGACCGAGACAGCCCCGGGACATGGCCGAGACAGATCTGGGACAAGCTCGAGACAGCCCCGGGACAGACTAGACACAGCCACGGGACAGGCCCGGGAAATACCCGAGACACCACTAGGACAGGCCCGAGATAGAGTCGGGACAGGCCTGACCTGGAACGACGCGGGACATCCCCGGGACAGGTTCGAGACAGAGTCGGGACAGGCCGGAGACAGGCCCGGGAAAGGCCCAAGACAGCCCCGGGACAGGCCCGAGACAGAGCCGGGACAGGCCCAAGACAGGCACGATCCGAGACCGACACGGGATAGCCTCAGGACAGGCCCGAGACTGGCTTGGGACAGGCCCGGAACAGACTCGAGACAGGCCCGAGACATACCCGAGACATACCCGGGACAGGCCTGAGACTGGTCCGGGACAGGCCACAGGCAGCCTCGGGACAGGCCCGAGACTGGCTTGCGACAGGCCCGAAGCAGACCCGAGATAGGCCCGAGACATACCCATGACATCCCCGAGACTGGCCCGAGACAGGCCCGACCCGGCATAGCTCCGAGACAGCCACGGGACAGACCCGAGACAGACCCGATACAGGCCGGAGGCTGGCCGGGGACAGGCCACAGGCAGCCTCGGGACAGGCCCGAGACTGGCTTGCGACAGGCCCGAAGCAGACCCGAGATAGGCCCGAGACATACCCATGACATCCCCGAGACTGGCCCGAGACAGGCCCGACCCGGCATAGCTCCGAGACAGCCACGGGACAGGCCCGAGGCAGACCCGAGACACGCCTGAGACTGGTCCGGGACAGGCCACAGACACCCTCGGGACAGGCCCGAGACTTGCTTGGGACAGGCCCGAAAGAGACCCGAGACAGGCCCAAAATATACCTGGGACAGGCCCGAGACAAGCCTGAGACAGACCCGGGACAGGCCCGAGACAAACCCGGGACATGCCCGGGTCAGACCCAAGACAGACTCGGGAAAGGCCCGAGACAGCCCCGGGACAGGCCCGAGACAGCCGCGGGACAGGCCCGAGACACGCCTGGGACAGGCCCTAGACAGATCCGGGACAGGCCAGAGGCAGGCCCGAGACAGGCCCCGCAAAGTATTCGTCGACCCCGCACGGACACCAACAACACACACCACCGAGGAATTACGCCACACTTCACTCACGAACGTAAAGTATTCGTTATTATTATTTTCACTCATTAATTTTATGACATACACGATCGGAAATTAATTTGGAAGGACGTGGGAACTTAATGATTTCAAGGTCAATTCATTAGGTTTATGGGTGTGAAGTTTATAATGTCAAGGTCAATGGTGGCTTTGAAGAGCGGATCTCAAGGTGACTGTTGGCTGTTGAAGGTCATTGCCGAGTTAGAACTCTCATTTTTCCCCTACTTAAGTGACTTAGATTTTGAAGCAGAGTTTGCATTAGAAGATAAGATAGGAACCGGAACGATGTCTGCCTTACTAACATGTGTTTCACTGGGTGTTTCACTGTTTTTAGATGACACTGCTTAGGCAAATTCAGAGAACTTGTAGTCCTTGGTTTTGGATAATTTTGTGTGCTTTGAATGTAAGTCTCGTTATTAACTTCGTTGTAGTTAGCAAAGTCAAATGGGCTAAAGATAAGTCTGTTGCAAAGACAAAGCCTTGCACTCTTGAACTATTTCATAGCATTGCCAGCTGTTGTTGCTTTTAAGTAGGTCTATAAATATAGATGGAAATAATAAACGCTAATTACTACAGAATATTTGATACATGAGAATTTTATGATCAGCTGTTGATCAAATAATGCTACTTATAAACATATTATATCACTTTAACTGGATGTCTGACTTTTATTTACTAATTATTGCACTTTTATTATTCATATTATGGACTAAAAATTTACACTCAAAGTAATGTCATGGTATTATGGTAATATTTAAATTTACTTTACAATAAACGCGATTTTACATATTTGTTATATACTTAGTTTATTTAAATAAACCATCAGTATAAAATCTGTTCACTTTTACTTCCCACTTTTCCTGCAAGGGCGAATATTTATTGCACATAATGTACTGAATATTGACTGCACATCATTCTGAATAAAGAATATGTTAATTAAATCTATGCCGATTTATAATGATGATAATGTAAACGTTTTTAGGTTTGTGCCAAAAGTAACCATACAGATTTTTAATAACCTAATTTTTTAAGTCACCTGATTTTCAAAGTACTACTCCTAGAAAGTTACACCATAATTGTAACGTTTTTCCAACTGATCATAACAGCAGTCATTTTCTCTAAATGTGCATAGATCAAGGTTCATACATTTTGTTTGTTTTGACACTTCCGTGATTATAGGGTTTCAACTTTGATTTCAAATTAGAAAATATGTAGAAATCGCATGGTTGTCAACGAATCTAAGCAGCTCTATTATCATAGTGCAGCATCCAATCTTCTGCATTATGCCTTCGGACTCACTGGACCCGTTTACGAAGACGTTCAAAGACATCTTTGTAAAAGGTGTTATTAGCTGTCTGTCGGGGGCGTGCTAATTTTTTCAGCACAGTGAAAATAATATTTGTTTTCACCCTGTATCGCGGTCTCGGTCAGTTCGCGGCGCGCACCACATGTTCAGCCTAGGGGGCAACTAATTCAAAGTCCGGTCCTGCTCCCAAGCAAAGTTACAATCAAATGGCATATTAAGCAAATCTTGTCTGTAGCTAGGATTTATAGATTTCAGTTTTAACATTTTAAAGGCAAGCAACAAATATTGAGAGAGATGTAGTTAGACTAGTGGCTAAAATTGAAGAAATTTTGGAAAAAGTGTATTTCTGAGCTTTCATGGCTCTTAACACCACTTGTTTTGGAGTACCATAAAATTATATATCAATGGAAAGATAATTTAATCAATTTAATCAAGAATGTAATTCAGCAAAGGTTGTTTAGTTATCTGTGTTGTATCAAACGTTATAGCTAAGTAACCAGAAAAAGGAAGCACAATTTGCTTGGGCTGATATGAGTTAGCATTTGAATGTATCCTTTGAGCTTGACTGTTTAGAGAGCCAATCAGGTGTCGCCTTGTTTTGGCAATGAGTCAGTCAGGTAACAGTAGGATTCAGCTATTGTTGTCATGTACTGGAGCTGAGAGGGGGACATTTGTCAATGTGTTATGTAATTGCAATCAAGTTGGTTGGATTTTGTGTCCTTTTATTTAGTGAGCTTGTAAAACGTAATATAATTTAAAAAATGGAGCAAAGAGGTGACTGGTCGCCCAGAAAGCGATGTAAAATAGTACTATATAGTAAACAAGGCTGCATTTATGAAGATATTGGAAGACAAGTAGGTGGAAACTTAACCAAAGATAGTATTTCTAAATATTTGAAGAGATATAAGGAGACTTGGTTACTAGAAAACCAGGCTGGTGAAGGCAGGAAAAGATGCACAACAGCAAATGATGATAGACAAATTGCGAGACTGAGCCTACTTGACAGAAGAATATTATTTGGGTGTATACAAGATGAAATGGTGCAATGCAATGTAAAGTAGAGAGCAAAGACTGTTCGGTGCAGACTGCAGGAATTTGGTTTACATGCTAGAATTCCACGGAAAAAGCCACTTTTGTTTCTCAAACAAAGGTTGAAAAGATTTTACAGGGCTAAAACCCATGTTAACTGGACAACGAAACAATGGGACAGTGTTATTTGTAGTGACGAGACCAAATTCTTCCTGTTTGGTAGTGATGGTCTATAATACGTAAGGAGAAGAATCGGAGATGATCTGCATCCTGACTGCATTACATCTACAGTAAAACACCCAGTTAGTGTTATGGCTTGGGGTTGTATGACATCAAAAAGTGTGGACAGAATTTGCGTGATTTATGAGAATATAAAAGCCCCCAAAATAAATAAATGGAATACTTGAGCCCAAACTGAAGCACGTGATCTTTTCCAAGATAATGAAGCATTTATATTTCAAGATGATTCAGCGCCATATCATGTTGCTGCTGTGTGCAAAACGTGGTTTCAAGATAATCATATTCCACCTCTGGAATGGCTTGGGAATAGAACAGACATTAACCTAATCGAAAATCTATAGACTCGACTAAAGAAATTTGTTCGTCAGAAGCAACAGAGCAATAAAACCCAATTAATTGAAGCATTAATTCAATCTTTGTTTTAGACTATAACAGCTGCAGAACAAAAAGCTTAGTTCACTCCATTTAAATTTGTTGTAAGACCGTAATTAACGCTGAAGATTACCTAACTAAGTGTTAAATGACATGGTGAGAATTTTTTTATATCTCATTTTTTCTGTGCGTTTCGTTTTCCTTATTTATAACTGTTGTTCTAATAAAAATCCCTTGATGGGATGAATTTATCGGTGATCTTATAGTATAATTAAGGTGATGAGTGCAATGGTAATTAGAAAATTAATCCGAAAGTAGATGCATGCAATACGTACTTATACAATAATATTGACACTGTGGTGATAAAGGAATTGCTTACAAAACCATATAGGTTTTAGAAAACAATAGATTTTGGGTTACAGTAGACCTATTTGTCTGAAACATGAGACCTTCAAACATAAAACTGCTGGCTGAATTTATTCCCTCACGGGGTACCCGCCCCTGTAAAATTCTTTCAGTAAAAATAAAAATAAATAGAAGCTGCTTTGAAATCATCAACTTGACAAGGCTTATGTACCGGGATGTATAAAAAGTGTAACAAAAGAAGTATTGGTAAAATTAATTGAAATTCAGAGTGTCGGGAAGGAATTGCAATATGCGCATAAATTATCTATGAAGCATATTCTAGTAGCAAGTACTAAGAGGCGAAATGTAAGGAAAGCAGCTAAACTGTGTTCTCTGACTATTACAGAAATAATGTACCATAGTTTTTCTAAGTTTAGTCATATAGGAGAAATGTAATAGTCGTATACAATTGATTTGACGTATCAAACTTTCGAATTATACAGATTTTTAATCTAAAACTTTTATCTGTGTTATGGCATTTATAATAACCAGGACATTCTTGAAAACTGTTTTTCTCAGATTCGGGAATTAGGGCCATTTTGTGACCACCTCTGCGTAACACTGTATTGCAAAAAGAATGCAGTCTTCTATTTTAAGTCCTAATGCTATTGAAGTAACTGCATATTTGCAGTGAAAATTGTATACGTGATACAAAAGTTCTGACTGGAGTGCAGATATTTTTTTGTAGTTTCGCAATACTCAGTTACTTCGTCCTGTGTGCATAACAAAAGAGAGTATCAAAATGACGGTTTGCGCGAATCAAACAGACTGAAGACTATGATTATGATGATGAGATAACGACGACGATGCTGACGGTCATGATTTTACAGCCGCCGTTAATGGACTCCTAAAACACAATGCAGATTAACCTGAAAGTAAATCTACATACGAAACGATTACAGAAAATATAGAGTTCCAGGAAATGATATCGCCTATAGGGTCAGGAAGAAATATCCGGAAAAAATTAGCAAGGATGAAAGTATAAACCGAGACATATTCTCCTTAAATAAAAAAACTGGGTAGAAACTATATTGTAGGAATCATTAATAAAACCAACACACAAGTGTGTATTGAGAGTATAATAAAAATAGAGGATGAATTTAACTTGTTTCATGAAGACTTTTTAATCCATTGTTCTAGAGGTTTTTTATAGCTCTTAAAGGGCATAATTAAAACCAAACACCGTCACATAGATGACTTGATAGTTTTGTATTTTGTAAGAACCGGTAAATTTATTGGAGTGAAAAGAATAAATAAATAGGATACATCGAAATACAATAGGAGACAAGCCACTTTCATCATCCTATACATAGACCCAACAAATGTACCTGACTAAAATCGCTCTAAGCTGTATAAGCTGGTTACGCAGAAAATTTGTCTATAATATCTTCATATTTCTCTTGCCAAATGGGATTTCCCTGCGTGTTACACAGGTATATTACCATATACTAAAAATTTAAAACAAATATAATGATGACGAAGTTACATAAGAAGTTACATCTAATTAACGACAATACATGGTTTACGTCTGTTCTGTCAACAATAATTAAATCAATAATATTTAAGCATTAACCTCCTACTGTTGTTAAAAGACCGACATCTTTTATGGGATAAAAGTGTAGAGACAAGCTATAAATATAAATACTAATTGCATACACATAAATTGTTTCAACATTTTATTTGCTGTTTTGCAGTCGGATTTTAGGTTTTTAAACATATTTATTATAAAAGCCCTCAACATATGATCCATTTCTAATACTTTTATTAGGGTGACTTAAATAAAACTCCTTAAAATAGGTTTGATCTGGGTAAAAGCAATTTTAAACAGAAAGACAACATTAAATCGATTATCACGAATAAAAAACAGTTATTAGTTGAATTCCTTAAATACATATTTGCCTAATCGAAAAAGTACAGTAAAGTAAGTATTTAATCTATTTCGCATTTTATACTTTTGTTAGAATATCTTCTAACAAAGATGTATCGATATTTGGGGTACGGCTTGGATAACTCGAACATCCATAGTTTGAATTCGTGAATACTACGAACGTTATCGTGGTTCCTTGATTAGTACTATACGTTAAACTTTGCAAAAATATGGTCTGTAATTGTAGGTTGGTTTGGTTAATTCAACATAACGTTTTGCTTGAACTACAATAAAATGAGTTATACAATAATATAACGTTAAGAAATTTAAAGAGATAAAAATTGCGCCCTTTATAAACAGAAACTTGGCCTGCTTGCCTGACACTTGTAGGTACTGTTTGCCTGATGTAATGTTAAACAGACATTAATGGAATTGCTAGGACAGTATCCGTCCATGCCACTTCCGGCAGCCACTATGATAGTTTACAGTTTAGTTTGCCCGCATTTGCGGAAGAGTAAAGTCTATTTGAGTTTCTACTGTGCAACCCGTGTCCTGTAGCGAAGCATATTCCTTCCTCAGTTACAATATTAAAAGCGCCTTAGTGCCACAGTCAATATCAGGAACATATTGGCGGGCCGCAACATAAGCGATCAATTTTCAACAAGTAAATGTAATTTATAATTCCAACAAGAAAATATAAAAAAATGTATAAAATTAACGTAATGTTTAATTGTAAATAAAGAAAAATAGATTATTTACACGTTTAACATATCTTAGTAGGTGAAGCAAAGAAGAATCTGTGAGGCGACTTCCGTTGTGTTTCTTACTGTGGAGAACACGCTTTCACAGATTTTATACACCGACGTCATTTTCTGCAAAAATTTCGCAGATTTGAAAGCCGTTCATCAGTTAGCAGCTCAAATAAACACGACCCCTTTTCTTTCATGTTCTGCAGAAAGGGATCAACTTGTAATTGACACAATTCTAGTTGAACACTCCTAAATGTAACTTTCAATAACAGGTGAGACTTAGGTATTACAAATCAGGAGTGTAACATAGAATATGCGCGTTTGTATTGTCTAGCCGAGAGATGGAAGAGTCTTGTAATATGATGACAAAAGAAGACGGTAATAGCAAATTCACTTCCATTAAACAAAGTGAAATCTATTAATGAAACAGTCAAACAATTTTACATAAGATTCTCCTGCATAACCATTTTCATTTAAACTGATATTTTATTATTTATTTTCTTATTAAAGTGAATAGAGTAATTATAAATTCGTTTTCCAAGATAAAGTCGTGGGCTGCATGTGCCTCCCGACTACCAATTGGAAATCACTATTTTATACAGTAGTGTATGTAAAGACTAATGTGTTTTAATCACTTATTGTGTAGTTCGATTGTGTAGTGTGTTTGTCATGCCTCTTTAAAAACCGAAGCTGACCCAACACAAATGACTGAAACTAGCCAATATGTTGCGGTTTTTCAGGAAGTGGAAGAGAAACAAAAAGGAATCTGAAATTACGAAAGCATTGGGAATACGGCCGAAATATTTTCAGCATACATAAAATGTAAAGATAAGAGAAGACTTCGTAGAATTGGTGCAAAACTGCGTGTGGATAGTTGAGAAGACTTTGGACGTGCCACAATAATTCTTTACGCAGATTTTGTAAACATGGATGAGAAACGGATTCCGACGGCTTTACAAGCATCAAGGCTGGAGTCGGTTTGTTGGTACATAACCGCCTACATTAACCAAGCACTTAATAGATTTATAGAATTTACTATGACTCAATGGATTGCCTCCAAAAAGCAATAAACATTTTATGATTTTTAAAAACTTTGTACGTATTTTGTACTGAACTTAACGCATATGTGTAAAGAACACTCTTACTGTCTCCTTTACTTTTGAATTAGCCGGCTTCTCTTTTATTAGTAAGAAGAAAGAAAATCTCAAAACTACGCAGGTCACAAAAGAGACTATTACTACTCCTAATATTTGGAATCAAAAGAGTAGTAGGTAAACGGGAAAGGAAGACTAAATACAAAATTAGGAAACAGAAAAACGTCACATTTAACAATAGCTGCATGTCATATTAATGACGACTGACAACAATGACACGTAATATTAAAATATTGCAAAGGAGATACATTTGTATACAATGAATTATTGATACATTAACCTCACATTATTAAACTCACATTATAAATTAATATTGAAACGTATTATATAATGCAGCTATGGCCACCGCATAAATACCCACACATATATAAATATTCACACTTCATTTGGTTTTACAACGAAAACCCCTAGGTTTCCCTTTATATTCTGTACAGTGCAATAAATTTACTTGACAACTTCATGTTTGTTTTACTTTGTTACGTTAAACACACAGCACACGACGCCTTGTTTAACACAAAACACAAAGTACTCACCTTTGTTTTGTTATTGGTAATGTACTACTGTAATTTTGTGTGACAAGCGATTGTTTCACATTGTTATTAATAATAGGAATACAACTTGACTACTGCTAAGTTTAATGGCGATGTGTTATCAATACCTTCACTGGCCAGAAATATAAATTATCTTAAGTACCTTTACAAGCATTCCACTGTCTGTATAAGTATATGAACTTTGTGTTCAATTTTATAAAATGCAAAATTGTGACGTAACACCGACAGCAAACAGTTCCGACTAAGCACAGTGTACTGCAATAATTTGTGATGTGTATACTATCGACATACAAATACAAATACAAATATGTGTACAGTATACAAATATGTATACTATTTGTGCTTATCTATTCTGTCGACATCCAGAAAACGCTTCGTACACTTCGACTTTCTTTATAAAACGGAATGGAAAGTGTTGAATCTTTTGTGTTCTGCAATTCTCAATGGAAGCCGTATTATAATTTTCATGTTTTTTCTGCACGTCACATAAAAGAATGGTATAGCATCAAATTACTAGAATAAAAAGGTGATGACAATAGCAACAGGCTGAAATCGTGGTTAAGTTATAAAAAGGACTGAGAAAGGATGGTAGAAGATGAAAGAATGAAGAAGGTTTAAATCGAATATTGTTTACTGGTAAAGTAGAAGACACATCAAACTTGGGACGGATAACATCGAGAAACGCTGGAATTAAAGTAATTGACATTTTTGGAGAAACGGGTATCGGTATGTCTCTGAATCGTTTCAGGAAGACAAGAATCAATTCTAATTTCTAAATCTGATGTTCACGTAGAATGAAGCAAAATGGATGTAGCAAAAGGGTAAAATGTAGTGAAATGTTTAAAACATACAAGAAAACCAGACAGTTGGGGTTTATCTAATAAAAAAAAATACAAAATGCTTCTCCATTTACATAAGCTCCAACAGCTACGTTTCTGTTATATTATAGGGAAGTCTTGACAGAAAATACTATGTAAAGGTTAGGACCTGGTTCCGTAAGTAAAATGGCCGTGAAATGTGCTTAGACGAAATGATTTATATCAGTTAATAAAACTCTACTTATTTTACGACTCTCAAAATCTATTTAAACTCTTAAAATGTCTTTTAGTGTACGAATTTCGTAACATTAGATTTACAAAGTAACCTCTAGCGTTTATAGTTTTGCTTTCATCTGTTGTTGATTGTACTATTAACTATGGTTGAAACTAAGTTGACGCTGTAATAATCTGTGTTCATAATTTTCATCCGACCAACGGATTGCTGCTTCTATTCCCTGTCTCATTTGCACATCGGTTTGTGACCGGGTTATGGCAGTCCTCAGTAAATTATTTTGAGGATGATTTTTCCTTATAAAGGTTTTGTTGTAAATGTTTTCTAAAGTTGCTTTTCGCGGAAAACGTTTTTCTTTGTTATACAAAGTAATTAGGTTATCTGGTAACCACAAAACTTTGCCAAAATAATCCGTGCTTGTACAGTAACACTAAAAGCGTGGTGTCGACTTATATGTAGTATTTTGCAAACCAAATCAGAATTGTCTCCACTGAGAGATAATGTATCTCTGGTTTACATCAGTGATTAATGAAAGCATTTGTGTGTTCAGTGATTTGTGCGTTGTCAAAGCTACATCTAAGTAGATAGTTGTGCGTTGTACAAAAATCGTTGCGTCTCTTGTGACGGCCATTACGAACAATACATGAACATGTACGTATGCACAAATATTTTGTAACAGTACGCTATGCCATGTCGGCAATTCAGATTTGCCTGCAAGGGAACATACGTGCTTCTACTTATGACTAAACGCTTATAGTATTATACTGTTTCCCAGAAATACAATAATAATATGACTTGTACTGCCCCAAACGCCCATTATTTTTTATTGCTTTGTGCTAGTTTGCCTCAGAATTCCTGTTACGCAACCAATTATTTTCAGTTTTATATTATGGTGCAGTGTTATCCTGGGGTACTGTACATTAGGGTTTTTTTTTATACAAACCGTAATATTTTTTAAGTATGATAAAAACAAAAAAAAATTAAAAGTTGAATAATTTTTTGCCCAAACAAACACAAAATTAAAATTCCGTGAAAGTGTGCACGAAACAAGTCATAAAACAATTTAAATAGTGCGTCTTACTTAACGCAATATGTAATGTCTTGCGTTGTAACGTAATATTATGTCTTTTCCAGTAATATTTTTAGGCCAATTTGTAACACCAATATCATCGAATTTAGAAGGTCCGCTTTTGAGGCAGCTTCACTTTCAGCAAATGATACCGGTGCTAGTAACTTATTTGCCCTAGTTTATGTTGTCCTTCATCAGAAAAATAAATTTCTAATAAAAATAAATAAAAAAACGTTTATCCTAATTAAATTAGATGACGTATACACTCAAGGGGGAAACATAATTATTTAATCTAAACACAATGACAACAAAAGAAATTTTCTTAAATAAAACAACCATCACAGATTTAATATAACTAATAATAAAAGCGTGGGAGCATTTAATCATGACATATGGTAACTAAATAGCACTTACAAAACGCTGTGCTATTTTAAACAATTGTTCATCTTTCACATTTGCATTTAAGAAAATTTGCAATTCGACTTCAAGCGACTACGCCACTGTGCACTACTCATTGTACTACAATGATTACAATTGATCGTGAGGCGTTCAATTGTTTATACACTGCCTGTCTTTGTCAGACTTCTATCTAAACATAAGATTTATTGCAAATTCGTCATTCTTCAATTTAAACCTATTTTTCAATTGCTTATAATAACCTGATAAACGCCACTCGGTTTTGTTTAGTATTATTACTACGGTCGCCCGGATTGAGGATCCATCGGAATGAGGATAGAGAGATGTTGTCCGAATCTTTCGAATACCAAGTAGGCAACATAAATCTGTATAAACTCACTACTCAAAATTCCTCCCTTGATCGGTATGGTTTTCCATAGGGACTCCATATCGATAATATAAGCTGTAAACTAACGTCTTTGCCACAGTGGTAACCTCCTGATTTAGATTTGCTTAAGCCCCCACCACCTTAATAAAATAGTTTATCTGTAACCATGATGTACCGGTTTCCATAATCTGTAACTGGGGAAGGTCCAGCAATGTCTGTGTCTAGCAATTGGCTAGAATATTATACTAAATTCCAACATTGGTCTCATTTTCCTCTTCTTTCAGGTTTGTGGGCACTTGCTTGCAACACGTATTTCACAGAACCGACGCCACTCCTCTGAATCGTGGCAAAGATGAAGCCCATATAATCGTTCCCGTATTTTGTCAATTGTTTTATTCACACCAAGATGACCTCCAGATGCTCTATCGTAGATTTCCTTCAAAACAGGTGCATTTTACGTCTGAGAACTATCAGCTGCATGACCACGTCCCGTCCATCAGCACTTTTCCAAGACCTTTTCAGCAATCCGTTCTCCAAGGATCGAGATTCCCATTGTGCCCAGTAGCCCTTCAGCACTTTAGAACCATGAGAGACACCTTGCCAATCAAGGCGGTGACCATCCTCTTTTGCCGTCAAGGTCGGCCAAACATCATCTTTAGCCATCTGTTCTTGTTGGAAATCTTGTGTCTTCCAACCGTTTACCGAGAAATCTGTAGTAATGACTTGAACTTGTTCACTCCCGTTTTGTTCGTTCTTTCCGTGACAGTGGCAGCAATCTTCGGAGAAAAATCTTCGAACGAAGCTACCTGTATTACTGTGCAGGTGCCCCCACCGATGTTGTACTTTGACGTTCTGTTCTTGCAAACGTTTGAGCTACCTTGACAACTACCTTTCCCGGATTATTAAACCTTAAAAGCCATGCAAGCGCAGCATGGTAGGTACTTAGTAAAAACTCCTTCTCATACAAATATTTATGGAAGTTCTTCAAAGCTCGGGCTATAAACAACAACTCTCTCTTTGTAAGCAATAATTTCTGCTTTGGAAATCCTCCTGCTGTGATACACTATTACTTGCACTTCACCACTACAACGTTTTGCACTTGAGACAAAACTTAAACCAGTATTGCTTGCATCTGCGTCTACGATGTGCTTCCCTTCATAGGCTAGGAAAGCAAGAATTGACTCCGAGCATAATACAATTTTTAAAGTCTGGAAGGTAGTGGATAGTCTTTGCTTGTCACGTCATTCCAACTTCCGGTAGTCTACACAGAAACGTAACCCACCGTCCTTCTTTGCTACAAGCGCTAATGAAGAAGACCAACCACTTGGCAAAGTCTAGATAGTTTCCTCTGAAAACACGTCCTGTACTAGCCGAGACATTTCCTCATGCTTAGCAGAGGTCTTTGAGGAGGTTGGTGTATCGCTCTTAAATACCTCGTTTTGAAGCGATGTTGTACAAGAGAGGTTCTTCCCAATGACTGGCCCCGAAATATAAAAGCATCTTTGAATTCATATAAAAGTGCCTGAGTTCTTCAACCTCAGCCCTTGAGAGATCGTCAGAAGATCTGTCCAATAGCTTTACAAAATTCTCTGGTAATTTTGAAGTGACTGACTCCCTGCCTCTTTGTTGTATTGTTCCTTCTACACACGCTACAGGAGAAATTTTACGCAGGTGTGAAATATGCTTTCTGAAATTGCTGCGTAGTCTAAAATATTTGCCACTGTAATAGGAACATTTCCGGTTTTATCTGGTTTACTAAACTTCTATCAATTAGTATGCCCGGTGTGCTGACTGCTGACTTTTCTTCTACGAAGTGCCCTCTATTTCCACTGTTCAAGTTTCTATACGTAATTCAGATACCATTGATACGACGGTCGTTCATGTCGCGTCGTGTTGCTAGTGAAGTCTAGATGAGGGTGAAGTCGTGGCTGGTTTGTTGTTTGTAGAGACGACTTACGTGGCAGACTCGATCGAAGGCCTTACTCACATTCAGAAGCTCTGCTGCGATGGATAAATGTTTGTTTTCGGCGTCAGCAAGCTGGGTTATTACCCTAACAAGCTGAAGGGTTGTTGAGTGTTCCCCGCAAAAACCGAACTGCTCCTACCGGATTAAATTATCTAGCAGGGAAGCAATCCGACAGTGCAGAAGCGACTCGAACATCTTCGAGATGACTGGCAGGAGAGAGATGGGCCGATAGATTTCGGGGTTCTTATTTGCTTGTTTCCACAAGCTGGGGAAGTAATGAAGCCAGAGACATCCATTGCAGATGGGAGATACGAGATTGGTGGGGCATTTTTTAAGACTGCCGCGCCGATACAATTCTCGCTGGATGCCCGCTTAGGGCGAAGTCGACGAACAGTCGATTCAAAATCGGTTCGGTCAAATGGTTCATGAAGTAGAGTGGAGGACGTGAAAAGTATCCAGGAAGCAAATCCGCAGCCTAATCGTCGGGGTCATAGACGCCTCTGTGAACGATGAATTGTCCCTCCGTGAAATATCGGCAAAGGTCTCAGCCTTGCCCTCCTGGGAGTACACAATGCCGTTTGGAGAATAAATTGGATGGCGAGTCCTCTTTTCGCCAATTAGTCAGTCCGCAGCCTGCTAGAAAGTCTTGGGTCAGACTTACAGAGACACCAGGTACGAGTCCCATCAAGCAGGTAGGAGTGGTATCAAGCAGAAGATGCTTGATAAGGATGGATTGGGTGTTAAACCTGCTTTGAACGGCTGCGTCCCGGGTTTGTAGCTATCTCTGTCGGAGTTTTCGCCGTTTGTGTATGGCAAGAAGTATCTCTTCTGGTAACTGAGACCTGCGATTGGTCTCAGGAACTTCATAGGTATGGTTGCCCATAGCGGACGAAACGACTTCTAGAAGATAGGTGGCCAGGCGGTCGACATCGTCCGTACTGGCGATGGAGACGCCAGGTGAAACGGCATTGTTCGATGTAGTTCATCGTGGAAGGATCACCAGTTGACTTTCCTAAAACGAGAACGAATTGGAGAGGTGTGTCCAACGAAGGTCGAACAATGGTGAGTACCAGATCGTGATCAGACGAAAGGTCTAATAGGGCATTGATAGTGATATAGCATGCCAAGTTCTTGACAACTGCAATATTGACATGTGTTGCAAGTCCCATGTATTTTACATAGGTCGGAACATAGGCAGGATCAAAGACGTAGACCTGAGGATGACATTGAACGTAACTGTAGAGCGAGCGGCCATACAGGTTCGAGACACGGCTGTTCTACATTATAGTATTACTATAATTACTACGGCTGTATTACTCCATAATATAGATGGCATTATAAGTAGTTACACTCACTTTATTTTGAAAATAAAACATGTGTATGCGTATGTCTGTTGAAATTAAAAAAATATGTTTTTTTACCTACCTCATTAAATTATGTTTCATGGAGATGACTGGTTTTCAAACTCATCAATTCATTTTTGTGATTATTTAAAATCCCCTTATGTACTTTACGGTTAAACGTCCATACAACCTAACAATATTATGTATATTGTAGTAAATATAATTATCCACGTCCTTTTTTTAATTAAATAAAAATTATTTTAATATAGTATTCTATAGTATAATTAAGAAAGTGTGTCCCGCTTAACCAAATTGTAGAAACGAATAACATATTATGTAAAATTCAATTACACTGAATCTAAAGCGACAATACTTACAGGTGTTATACTTTGTACAGACGTGAATAAACAGGATAGTACATTGTTACTTAAGCTACTGTACATTACATACAGTGTTCTCTTTAACGATAAAGCAACAAACGGTATCAAAACAATATAAGTCAAGGCACGTTATGCATTATTCATAGCTTAGAATGAAATTAACAACTAGTAACTCGACATTAGTTACTAACAAATAATAACCATACGAACCAAAATACGTACATTACGCAACGCACATTACGCAATACGTTCTTGTTAATAGCCGACAGCCTGTGTACAGCCTTTGATGTTGCCAGGCATTTCGTATCTACTTATGTGTTCATAGCATACGGTGTGAACACACAACAACCACAACAACCAACAACGTCAGTTCTACATAGCCTACTCAAACTTTATTGAATTATCGTACAAATGTTCTATACAACTTGCATTGTGCCTCTTAAGAGTACTTTTGCAACAATTTATATGTATTCAGCTGCATTATGAAAAGCGGCAAATAATGAACTATTTGGTTTGAGAAAACTTCTTCCTTAAGATTGCAATAAATAATTATTGCATTTCAGAGACATTATGCTTAAAAACATACTTGTTACAACTCCACAAACACCGTAATAAAATTATACAATCTACAGTGTAACGTGGTCAATCCGAAGTTCAGGGACCACAGTAAAACGTAGAATTACCAAAAGTTCCTATGAAAAAGGTTGCGACTTGGGAAATTAATTTTGACTGACATATTGTTACGACATCACAGAACAATCTACGTGTTTATTGAATGTTCCAGAGGGATCCGGAATATAATGCGTGTGGCGTACTCGATTCTCGACGCATTAGCTAGACTGTGAAGAAGCCGCGCGGACTGTGTCAATGTCGCAATTAATTACGTCGTAGTTAGAGATAACGCGTAGTTTGGAATGTTCTGGTCTGTGAGCGGGGTTATAAATAAAAGGCGGCCTTAGTTTCAGTTATAGTTGCGATATATTACGTGCGGTTCGAGTTTATTGTCGGGCGATTACAAGTGATTACTGTGTGCGTTCAAATGGTTATTAGTGAAGTGTTGTGTTTTATAATCGGGGGGAATAATTGTAATACAATTATTATTAGTATATGAGTTGACATTTTATTGCGTGTGAACAATTTTTATTTGATTTGTTGTAAGAGACTGTGTTGTTAATTACAAACTGTTTAATTGTAAAAATTAAAGCTGGTGACTTAATTGGTGTCTTGTATTTTGTTTTCCACTGTACCATACGACGATCGAGTAGAGCGTCGTAACAGTATTGTTTCTTGACTTTTGTAGAGAATTTGTTCATCGTTTTATTGGGTGTACAATATGTTAAAGTTATGTTCGCGTTGTTTCACGCTTAAGGTGGGATGATTAGATTCGATTTGCTTCCTGCAATAAGGGAAGGCCTTTACGGTTGACATGCGCTGCTCATTTACCGCATTCAAGATTACTGCCCACAAATGCTGTATACTAATGACAAGAACGAAGACTACAGAGAGTGACCACCTACTACAAAAGCCACCTGTATCTCCCGTACTCTCTCTTGTTAACTCTGATACATGTAACTACTCCAAGTTAACGTTGAGAAACAGTACACTTACAAAAAAGCTCGGCTTCATCAATATTAAAAATATTGTATAAGTCGGCGCCGATAATAATTCTGGCTAGTTTGTTATTCTACTCAACGGTGATGCCAAAAATGAATGAAGCAGTTTCACCATACTTAGATCAATATGCTAAGAGCTACTAATAGACTTTACTGTTGCTACTTGAATAAATCACTTCAATCGCGTATAGAATTTTAGGTTTTTAAGTTTTTCTGAAATTCTCGCTCATATTCTACCACGTCCAATGCATTGAGTCTAATTAAAAAATTAAAATAAAATAAAAATTCAGATTTAAAATTTTAATTTCATAGTTTTAAGAAAATTAGAAGTGTATTTGCGTGAATACAAAATATCTTTACACAGTCAAACCGAAACGTCATCATAAATGAATTACGTACTACCTGAAACACACATGTATGCTTAAATCAGTATAATTAAATCGTAGATTTACCAAGTTAACACAGAAAATGTGCAATTTTTCCGCGAAAATTTTTCACATTAACCAGTACAAATTTCGAGTTAAAACATGCTCTTATCCATTATTAATATAGCTGAATTCACGGAGATATAAAAAAATTTTAATTATCAACAAATTCAAATTACCTAAATTCGAATTAACCAGCCAAGTGTTAGTTAATTAATGTTCGAATTAATTAACCAAGTTTTAGTCTATTTCTCATATAAAGCTGAACATTAAAGGTTTATAAGATATCTAATGTCTAGCCAACTCGAAACTGAATTATGTCCACAACTCATAGTGTCCTCAGTTCCAAACGTTTTTATTACACGAGCTTAGCAAAAGATATTGATAATCTATGAAAGTGCCTCGTGCTTTCTCTTGAACAGGTGGCCTGTTGTTTGTATGACTTTTTCCAGGTTTAGTTTAAGATATATTTGCATTCCATTAGTTAAGGACAATTCTGACTTTTTACTATCCATTGCCCTTTGCAGCTATTACGGCAAAAACGTTAGTACCTGCAAAATCTTACAGATGTGACGTGTTGTGTAAGAGCCGTAATGTCAGCTCATTAAGTGGTTATCAAGGTATGTTCACCTGGCATTCATTCTGGCCAACTAAGTGCAGTCTGGCCATCTTGTTGCTGTCTCCCCAAGTTTATTCATACACTTCTCACTCTACTTATACGTGTAAAATCTCTTTGATATTTCTGAGTAGTGCGCCTGTGGTGAGGTGTGAAAGTTGTGTGGTTATTTTGCTGTGAGCATGTAGCATCTAATCTACCCTATTTGACGAATGAAAGTGTATCTGTCTCAATTTTCCATTGTTTAATTTCTATGGCTATGCGTAGTTATATGTATATAGTGTTGTCATTTGCCCTGTAGTCGTTAATGATTATCATCGACGCGGCGATTGGGTTAAAGTATTCTGAATTGTGTTTACCAATTCGTAAAACATTTGCTTTTTGGTAATTTTGCTTTGCGCAGAATATAGACCATGTGTTGCCAAACTAATGAACTTTTACACAGCTTCTAACAAAATATATATAAGATTTCAAACTAGGCAATACGAGATCTTAGTAGCAGACACAATTTTCCTGTTGCAACGACATACCTATTCACAGAACAGAACATCTTCAATGTAGAACAGGATTTTGCATCGAACCAATAAGCATTGGTCCAAGATACATAAACATACACTCACTGTTTCCTTGTTCCATGTTCACGACTTCCACGATTTCACAGACTTGTCAGTCCTCAAAAACACACACCCTCCTTCTCACTCTCTTTCTCCCCCCTATCTGTCTCTTACTCACACAAGCGCGCGCGAACTTACACACAACTTTTTCGAAATGTTTATGGATGGTTTCTCTAACTTTCTCAATTTAGTGGGTTAGTCTATATACGCCACCATGACAAAATCCATTGTGACGGGATTTTTCGGCACTCATCCAATTAAACGTAATCAGTATACATCAGCTGGAACCATTAGTTAAAATAAATTATTTCTGCAGAGAAAGCTTTTTTCTTCAATTTCGTTTCATTGACTTTTTAAAAGATGACTTTAAATTTTTACAATTAACGTATACATTGCTTTCCAAAGCCAAGTTTCCAAGGTAACAAAATATTGTAAAAACAATATAAATCTATTATCATTTAGAAATTTTGTACAACAAAGTATTAGCAAGTAAAGTTGTGTAGTACATGATTATGTTTTGGACATAAATATATTTTCCCTAAAAAAATTGGTTAGTTTTCAGTTTCTGGATCCAGGTTTCAAGAAAACACAACGAATTTATTGTAACATAAAAAGCCAACAAGTAATTCAACACGAATATATTATAACGTAACCACAGCACTACAACGCTTATCACACAATCTGTTATCTTCCCGATACCACTACTTACGGTTGTTGTCAGTAATAAAATAAGAATATAAGCTTATTCCGATCTGATGGCTAAATGAATAGCTTCAAAACGCTTATCGTAATTCAGTAATATATAAAATACAATAAGTGGTGAGTAGAGGGAAAGTGAGCGTTAGAAAACACTTCCGGGTTCCAGTTGAAAACACTACCGGGTTCCAGTTCATGACGTCATAGAGGCACTGGCAGCTGGTGTCCGAGCTGTCCATGTGACGTCACTGTTTTGTGTGTGTGTGTGTGTATGTGTGTGTATGTGTGACTGAAACACTTCCGTGTTCCAGTTCATGACGTCATACAGAGGCTCAAGTCGCTGGCGTCCGCATGGCTAAAACCTGTTTCAAGACGTCACGGAGGCCGTGGTTTCTGCATGTTCAAAATTTGGTAGCCGAAAACAATGTGTAGCGGAGGGGGGTACCCGGAATTCGGCGGTTGCCCGGACGCGCAGAGGCGATGTCATCGGGTACCGTTACTCGAAATTTTGGGGGTATCGGGTACCGTTACCCGAAATGTTTAAATCAACGGATGGGGGTACCCGAAATTTGTGGGTACGCCCTAACCGGGTTCCAGTTCATGACAGAGGCCCTGGCAGCTGGTGTCCGAATGTTAAAACACTTCCGCGTTCTGGTTTATTTTGATGTAACAAAATAATCGTTCTCTCTCGAAATTTTTAATGTCTGAATTTTGGTACCCTAAATGATTAAAACAACGGATGGGGGTACACGAAATTTGTGGGTACGCCCACATGACGCATGTATAAAACACTGGTTATGACGAAACAGGAGGCTATACAGATGGGTTCCGACAGGTGTTGGTTTCCACAAAATAAATTTTGACTCCTCGGGATTTGAACCTGGATCTGCGGTTCGCAAAACCATATATTGTATTATTATATATGAGTGTATTGTGTTATAATAGAACAGATGCATCCATTTGAATATTGTTTAGAAAAAACATATTAAAATTATGCATTACTAAAATTGTGTAATTGTATAAATATATTTTACTCTGTGTACCTGCAAAATTGTAACAAACAGGTCTGGTTGAATCGCTGTGTGTTGATACAAACAGATTATACGCTCTCTCTCACTCTCTTTCTCTTTAGAGAGAGATGCATCTGAACCCTATAAACCGGTTTTCTTCGCATGCTGGCGCATACCACAATCCAGCTGTGTCTCTTTATCAATAAGTTGGCTGCATCTCAACTATAAAAACTTGTTATCTTCGCTGGCGTATACCTTATTCAAGTATGATAGGAATAACTGTTTTGTATAAAGGTATAATAATAAAATAACAAAGGTTACGGTTTATATATAAGTTTTAATAATATCGAAAGCTTTTACAATCAAATCATAAGCTATAATTTTCTTTCTCTCTCTACACACACACGTTCTATATTCACAAGACAATTATAATTGTGCAAAACATACGCGCGCTCTCTATATACATAACTAAACAAAATAAACATTTTATCTCTCTCTATATATATATATTTACATAATTATACAAAATAATCTTTTTTTTCTCTCGCTTTCTCTTTCTTTTGCAGCCTTGAAGGTTCTCTCTCTCTCTCTCTCTCTCTCTCTCTCTCTCTCTCTCTCTCTCTCTCTCTGTACACATATATATATATATACACACACACACACACACACATAATTAACAAAATAATAATTACATTTACTACAACCAAAACAAGCCTTATATGTCTAACAATATAAAATAATAATAATAATTAATAACATACAATATTACAATGTTGATGTGTAATATGTTAATAATAACATACTAAATGTAGACACACATCAAATGATAATTACTATGGTGTTAACTACATGTGTAAAATGGTACACCAAAACCTTGAATTCAACTCTTTTTAGTATTTTAGATAATAACAAAGGTAACAACGCTTATAATTTTTTAAAACAATTGTTCTTCAGAGTGTAAATTCTCTCCACTCACAAGCACTCAGAATGTTACAGTGGTCACCATATGGTGGTGAACGACATACATCTCCCTCGCATTCGCACAAACACATAACATCGAAACAAGGTTTCTGTAACTATGAGAGAAATCTTTTAAAAAATTTAATTACACATAAAAATTTAATTAACACTTTAATGATTGTTTATCTTAACTTTTTATGTTATAAACCACATACGTTTTTTAATAATTAAAAACAGAATATAATTTCCTACAATTAATAATACTTGATCAAATACAAAAGAATGTAGACACATCAAATGATAGTTAGTGTGGTATTAAAAAAACATGTATTCTGAATTAAAGTCATTTTGATATCTTAGATAACAACAGACGCGACAACGGTTACGAAGCGGACATCCGCTAGAGTCATGCCTTGACCACTCATATTTTTTTACCAGCGAGGTATACGCTGTACCAGTAAAATTATACATCATATAGTACATCTGATTAACCAGCTTTGTTTTAGCAATTAGCAAATCTTTTATTTGAAGATATTCAATATTATGGTTGTTACAATAACTAATTGATGTTTTGAAGAGTTTGAAAAACTCATTACGAATAAATACTTTCATTTTGTAAATATTCTTTTCGTTTCGTATTGATATCCATCTACTCAGTGTCTTACGATTATTTCTAAAATTATAATCGAATTTAATCATGTCGCATTGACAATATAATCTATTATTACCATTTATTTCTCTGTTTAAAAGTTTTTCTACAATATTAGATCCAAGCAACACCTTGTTCTTTCTCTGAAAATGAATAGTTAACATTAAAAAACGACAAAAAAAATAGAGAAGTCTACTTCATCATTTAAAAACATTTTACTATTAATGTTATTATTACTATTATTATTATAATAAATCAATCCTGTTCTCGTTTATTTGGTCTGGAAAAAAAGAGAAAAAATTAATACATAACCACTTCTGTATAAGTAATTATTAGTGGTACTGAAATATCATACTCACATAATCAATATCCAACTGCACGCTCACTTTCTCGTTCGCCAGCGGAGTGTGTGAGGTTACGCATAGTGATAGGACACAAGGCTTCACAGCTTTCAATTGCTCCTCTGTAAATACGTCACACCATCTTTTAGGTAGGTATACATAGAAAAGTTTATCCTCCGGCTGAGGACAGGCTCCGGTATCTTCCAAATCTACCACAACTGACTCCCCGAATTTCGTTTTCACAAATTTCATGTGAATTATATGATACTTTACTCCTAAAGAAAGACTTGACAAGTCTCTTTTTGGTAAAAAATTTTCAACTGTCTTCGCGTTCGCAACGATTCCTTCCATGGCGAGTACTGATGACTGCACAGGGAAACACTGGCGTATTTATTCTGTTTCCCCCGACCACGTTCCTTCCTTCTAAAGCGTCATCTCCTTCGGTCACGACACCCTACCCCGCACCTCCACCGCAACGGTAACGGCTATAATTTTGCTTCCTACCCCACCCCGCGTCGTCACGGGCCACCATCTGCTTTCGGTCACGACCGGACGATGACATCCTACCCCGCACCCCCACACCGCACCCAAAGCCTCACCACCACCCCGCACCTCGCCTACATATTTTGTTCAATTACTTTGTCTGTCGCTCCGCAACGACCGGGTTTCCCCCACCCCACCCCACCCCGCACCCCACTCGAGTCCGTCGGTCACGGTCACCCCGCACCCCACCCCGCGTCGTCTCGGGCCACCATCTGCTTTCGGTCACGACCGGTCGTACAACCCAGCCCCCCGTACCCCGCACCCTACATCCCGTGGGAGGCGACTCAACGAGCGCGCTTCGGTCAAGGTCGCCGGCATCCTGTACCCCGCACCTCGCCTACCTCTCGGTCACGGACACCGGCTGCAACCTAGCTCCCTACCCCGCACCACCATCCCACACCTTTACCCCGCACCGCATCGGTCACGGACGTCGGCTTCCTACACCGCACTCCCCACCCCACCCAGCCCTCCGCAACGCGCGTCATCGGTCACGACCGGACGATGACATCCTAGCCCGCACCCCCACCCCGCACCTCCAGCACACACCGCATCGGTCACGACAACCCCGCACCCCACCCCGCGCAGCTGCTCCTCGCGAGCGGAGCGCGGCGACAGCGTTACCGGTCACCGGACTGTCTATATAGGGAACCGACTACGCGAAGCCGGCCTCACTCCTTTCACAATGACCGACAGCAGCAGCAGCAGCAGCGGCAGCAACAGCGAACACCGTGCTATCAATGGTAATTACATTGTCGTGACCGATGCGGTGTGTGCTGGAGGTGCGGGGTGGGGGTGCGGGCTAGGATGTCATCGTCCGGTCGTGACCGATGACGCGCGTTGCGGAGGGCTGGGTGGGGTGGGGAGTGCGGTGTAGGAAGCCGACGTCCGTGACCGATGCGGTGCGGGGTAAAGGTGTGGGATGGTGGTGCGGGGTAGGGAGCTAGGTTGCAGCCGGTGTCCGTGACCGAGAGGTAGGCGAGGTGCGGGGTACAGGATGCCGGCGACCTTGACCGAAGCGCGCTCGTTGAGTCGCCTCCCACGGGATGTAGGGTGCGGGGTACGGGGGGCTGGGTTGTACGACCGGTCGTGACCGAAAGCAGATGGTGGCCCGAGACGACGCGGGGTGGGGTGCGGGGTGACCGTGACCGACGGACTCGAGTGGGGTGCGGGGTGGGGTGGGGTGGGGGAAACCCGTTCGTTGCGGAGCGACAGACAAAGTAATTGAACAAAATATGTAGGCGAGGTGCGGGGTGGTGGTGAGGCTTTGGGTGCGGTGTGGGGGTGCGGGGTAGGATGTCATCGTCCGGTCGTGACCGAAAGCAGATGGTGGCCCGTGACGACGCGGGGTGGGGTAGGAAGCAAAATTATAGCCGTTACCGTTGCGGTGGAGGTGCGGGGTAGGGTGTCGTGACCGAAGGAGATGACGCTTTAGAAGGAAGGAACGTGGTCGGGGGAAACAGAATAAATACGCCAGTGTTTCCCTGTGCAGTCATCAGTACTCCCCATGGAAGGAATCGTTGCGAACGCGAAGACAGTTGAAAATTTTTTACCAAAAAGAGACTTGTCAAGTCTTTCTTTAGGAGTAAAGTATCATATAATTCACATGAAATTTGTGAAAACGAAATTCGGGGAGTCAGTTGTGGTAGATTTGGAAGATACCGGAGCCTGTCCTCAGCCGGAGGATAAACTTTTCTATGTATACCTACCTAAAAGATGGTGTGACGTATTTACAGAGGAGCAATTGAAAGCTGTGAAGCCTTGTGTCCTATCACTATGCGTAACCTCACACACTCCGCTGGCGAACGAGAAAGTGAGCGTGCAGTTGGATATTGATTATGTGAGTATGATATTTCAGTACCACTAATAATTACTTATACAGAAGTGGTTATGTATTAATTTTTTCTCTTTTTTTCCAGACCAAATAAACGAGAACAGGATTGATTTATTATAATAATAATAGTAATAATAACATTAATAGTAAAATGTTTTTAAATGATGAAGTAGACTTCTCTATTTTTTTTGTCGTTTTTTAATGTTAACTATTCATTTTCAGAGAAAGAACAAGGTGTTGCTTGGATCTAATATTGTAGAAAAACTTTTAAACAGAGAAATAAATGGTAATAATAGATTATATTGTCAATGCGACATGATTAAATTCGATTATAATTTTAGAAATAATCGTAAGACACTGAGTAGATGGATATCAATACGAAACGAAAAGAATATTTACAAAATGAAAGTATTTATTCGTAATGAGTTTTTCAAACTCTTCAAAACATCAATTAGTTATTGTAACAACCATAATATTGAATATCTTCAAATAAAAGATTTGCTAATTGCTAAAACAAAGCTGGTTAATCAGATGTACTATATGATGTATAATTTTACTGGTACAGCGTATACCTCGCTGGTAAAAAAATATGAGTGGTCAAGGCATGACTCTAGCGGATGTCCGCTTCGTAACCGTTGTCGCGTCTGTTGTTATCTAAGATATCAAAATGACTTTAATTCAGAATACATGTTTTTTTAATACCACACTAACTATCATTTGATGTGTCTACATTCTTTTGTATTTGATCAAGTATTATTAATTGTAGGAAATTATATTCTGTTTTTAATTATTAAAAAACGTATGTGGTTTATAACATAAAAAGTTAAGATAAACAATCATTAAAGTGTTAATTAAATTTTTATGTGTAATTAAATTTTTTAAAAGATTTCTCTCATAGTTACAGAAACCTTGTTTCGATGTTATGTGTTTGTGCGAATGCGAGGGAGATGTATGTCGTTCACCACCATATGGTGACCACTGTAACATTCTGAGTGCTTGTGAGTGGAGAGAATTTACACTCTGAAGAACAATTGTTTTAAAAAATTATAAGCGTTGTTACCTTTGTTATTATCTAAAATACTAAAAAGAGTTGAATTCAAGGTTTTGGTGTACCATTTTACACATGTAGTTAACACCATAGTAATTATCATTTGATGTGTGTCTACATTTAGTATGTTATTATTAACATATTACACATCAACATTGTAATATTGTATGTTATTAATTATTATTATTATTTTATATTGTTAGACATATAAGGCTTGTTTTGGTTGTAGTAAATGTAATTATTATTTTGTTAATTATGTGTGTGTGTGTGTGTGTGTATATATATATGTGTACAGAGAGAGAGAGAGAGAGAGAGAGAGAGAGAGAGAGAGAGAGAGAGAGAGAGAGAGAGAGAGAGAGAGAGAGAGAGAGAGAGAGAGAGAGAGAGAGAGAGAGAACCTTCAAGGCTGCAAAAGAAAGAGAAAGCGAGAGAAAAAAAAGATTATTTTGTATAATTATGTAAATATATATATATAGAGAGAGATAAAATGTTTATTTTGTTTAGTTATGTATATAGAGAGCGCGCGTATGTTTTGCACAATTATAATTGTCTTGTGAATATAGAACGTGTGTGTGTAGAGAGAGAAAGAAAATTATAGCTTATGATTTGATTGTAAAAGCTTTCGATATTATTAAAACTTATATATAAACCGTAACCTTTGTTATTTTATTATTATACCTTTATACAAAACAGTTATTCCTATCATACTTGAATAAGGTATACGCCAGCGAAGATAACAAGTTTTTATAGTTGAGATGCAGCCAACTTATTGATAAAGAGACACAGCTGGATTGTGGTATGCGCCAGCATGCGAAGAAAACCGGTTTATAGGGTTCAGATGCATCTCTCTCTAAAGAGAAAGAGAGTGAGAGAGAGCGTATAATCTGTTTGTATCAACACACAGCGATTCAACCAGACCTGTTTGTTACAATTTTGCAGGTACACAGAGTAAAATATATTTATACAATTACACAATTTTAGTAATGCATAATTTTAATATGTTTTTTCTAAACAATATTCAAATGGATGCATCTGTTCTATTATAACACAATATACTCATATATAATAATACAATATATGGTTTTGCGAACCGCAGATCCAGGTTCAAATCCCGAGGAGTCAAAATTTATTTTGTGGAAACCAACACCTGTCGGAACCCATCTGTATAGCCTCCTGTTTCGTCATAACCAGTGTTTTATACATGCGTCATGTGGGCGTACCCACAAATTTCGTGTACCCCCATCCGTTGTTTTAATCATTTAGGGTACCAAAATTCAGACATTAAAAATTTCGAGAGAGAACGATTATTTTGTTACATCAAAATAAACCAGAACGCGGAAGTGTTTTAACATTCGGACACCAGCTGCCAGGGCCTCTGTCATGAACTGGAACCCGGTTAGGGCGTACCCACAAATTTCGGGTACCCCCATCCGTTGATTTAAACATTTCGGGTAACGGTACCCGATACCCCCAAAATTTCGAGTAACGGTACCCGATGACATCGCCTCTGCGCGTCCGGGCAACCGCCGAATTCCGGGTACCCCCATCCGCTACACATTGTTTTCGGCTACCAAATTTTGAACATGCAGAAACCACGGCCTCCGTGACGTCTTGAAACAGGTTTTAGCCATGCGGACGCCAGCGACTTGAGCCTCTGTATGACGTCATGAACTGGAACACGGAAGTGTTTCAGTCACACATACACACACATACACACACACACACACACAAAACAGTGACGTCACATGGACAGCTCGGACACCAGCTGCCAGTGCCTCTATGACGTCATGAACTGGAACCCGGTAGTGTTTTCAACTGGAACCCGGAATTGTTTTCTAACGCTCACTTTCCCTCTACTGTGGTGTTTTATATGGAGAGCCTACAGTCCACTAATAAATGTTGGTTAAATAATTACGAATACATCTCTCAAATAATAATACAAATTTTCAGACAATTAAGATTTAAAATTTGTTTTACATGCATACTTTGGTAATTATTTGAAGTATAACGCGGGAATAAATTACGCAACAGTGTAATTTATTACTTTTGGTAACATCAATGAAAAAAAAATTATATGGTGTCCAACCGTATTCTACCTTGGAAAATTTCAGTCTGGCCTTTTTAATGATGTTAGGATTCTGAACTCAGCGTTGAATACTAAATTTCATATTTAAGTAAACGTGCTGGTGGGATATTGTTTAGCTTTTTTTAACTGTGCACCAAGGAACACTCCGTCACGTATTTAACTAGAGACCATTTAATTAAGTTAACCAAATTTAATTTTATTTAGTCCGTGTTTCGTTCAAAACGGTTGCACAGACTCCCTTAATTCATGGAGTGCCATTTAAAATAATCAATCGTATCCGCCGTTTAAAAAGTGTAATCGGCATGTCAGAAACCGATTAATCACTGAGACAAGCTACTAACTTTATTGCGCAGATCGTCACATAGAGGGTCGCGACTATGGGTGGCAAAGGGGGCATGTGCCCCGGGCACCGCGCTAGGGGGGCCAAAATGGCAAAAGATTATCTGTATTCTGAATGTTTCTTGGCGTACCACAACTGGTAATAAATAATTTATTGTGGGTCCAATACATTTTTATAACTTGTATATTTGTGTAATCTATTTAACGTTTTTTATTATAGGCCAAATCAATAGGATTAAACGAAATTAAGTCTTAGATTTCAAATTATTTCTTGATGTTATGGACAAACGGGCCTCCTTTTGTTATGAATTATAAGTTAATAATTTGTGGATGAGCAATACACACATTAAATATCTTCTTTCCAACATCATTTAAAGAAGATTCTCTTCCAGAAACTTCAAATATTTTAAGGTAGGCACAGTTACGGTAGCGCTCCATTGTGCCGGGCTCAGTAGCCCGTAACCAAAATTCTACTTGCAACGTCGCCAAAGCCTCAGACAAATTCACGAGTCTGGATTAATCTAGTTCCCCTTGGTCGTCAGCAAGTTTCCTTTCACCCAGGAATTTGCTGGACCTGCTTACCACACGAGGAATAATTTGCAGTTTCCTCTGTGCTTTAGCTATGCGCGTACCCACTATGAGGCGCATTATTTTGGTCCTCCCTGGACCGACGTTTACACCTCGCAGACCTCTTTTGTCCAACCAATCATGCACCACTTCCTCCAGAAACGCCTCATACATGCGTAACTGCATTTTATCGTTATTGAACACTGAATAGATCGGAGCCCTACGTTCTCAGTATTCCTTGTTTCATGTCTTGGTTGTTGGCCATGGGAACCAATGACCTGTGGAGGCCAGCCAAGGACGTGTGGCCCCAACAAGAACGTGGAATCGTACTATCGTTGCAAATAGGCGCTACCACCGATGGCATCGGTTGGAATGGCGTGCTGTCATCCCGAGGCAGACTGATCCCGCAAAGCCTAGGTCAGCTAGTGCTTAACCAACGTGGCTAATGCATATGCTGACGTTGTATTGGGTGAGTGGTCCTGTCTGACCCCTCGTCTGAGCTGCAGACCCGTGACTCCCATAAAGATCACCAGCAGGAGTAGTAGGGTCGTATTTTCATGGCCGATAGGCGCGGCCGCCTTGTGCTGTCATGACGAGGCTGACAGCTACGGCAAGAATACATTGGCACAAGCTCGCGAAAGTTCAGGCCTGGACAACAAGGCAGCCGAGGAAACTCGAGTTGTTCCACTTAGGTTGCTAAGATTTTAAACGGTGCGATGCAGCCACCCAAGCGTGGGATTAACATCGGTAAAGGAACATAGCTTGGCATATTACCAGACAACGATGTAAGGTTTCTTCTAACAACTCTGACAGTTATCAAACTATTTTATTTGTTTCTATGGTCGTTACCTTTGCTTATTAATTTTTGTCACCCCTGACGCTGTCGCAGTACTGAGGCCGTACAGAGATTGCATTTTAAAAATATTATTTTTTTCTTTTGTCTTAAAGAACGACATAGCAATATACATTCAAAACGATAACCGTATATTTACAAAACACTACAATATACTCATGCGTCTTGTAGTCTTATAAGTCAGAAATAAAATGTTAACACCCTTTTAGGGTCTAACGTTTCTTTATTTCACCAATATCTAATCAACTCTAAGTTAGGTAATTTAGTTTCTACCTTTAAAATTCAAAATTGATTAAAATTTTTGGGTTCCAATCTTGATTAGTCTTGTTTGGTTTTGAGTTACCGTGAAAACAAAATTTGATTACACACGTACGTACAGACGGACGGATCGACATTCAGACAAACGTCAGTTTGAAAATGCGATTTTCGAATTCCGTGGTTCTTTGGATTCAAAACCATCAACATTTGAATTCTAAGGTGCTGACCCCATTACAGTAGTCTACTTAAAATGTCGTTCTTACAGGAGAACGTATACACTAAATATTACTTCCTCATTTTATTAAAAATATTAGTGAGTATTATTTTTCCCTTCAGGTGAAACCGAAGTCAGCCTAAGTTTATGTGACGATCCAAATCAAGAGGTGCATATACAAGAAGAGGCAGCAGAAAAGTAGGTTGATACTTTGTGTGAAATGTAGGTTGTTGGTGAGGAAAAGAAGAAGGAGGAAACAAACACTTACAGAATTTCTCAAGTTATCAAAAACTCCGAGTACACTCTAAAAGAATTACACAGTTTATTACAATGGATCATTAGCCAAGCCAGGATCAGTGTTCTATTTTTGGAACTTCAGGAGAAACTCAGGAGATTACAAGAGTGAGTTTCATTTTGATTTTCAGGACTCTGGATTGCGGCCAAGTAACATTTCAGATTCTCGGAGATGTTTTGCTATAAAAATGAGTAAAAAATATCCACATATTCCTGATTTATTTAGAAGTCGGAGAAATAGGCAAAATTTTACGAAAGAGTAGTCTTTCAGTGGATTAGCTAATGAACGTTATGTAAAGAGATCATGGCGGTCTTACAGCAAGATTAAAAATGTGTTATTCTGTGTTCCATTTAGTAGGTTACTCACGCCAAACTGAACTTTATCGTTTTTGGCTAAGGAAAAGGAGAGCTTCATCCATTGGAAACGCTCAGTGTAAGATTACAATTCACGAGAACTCATATATCCAAAACTTTTAGTTTTTCTCTTGGAAAGCTCTTGAGTCACTAAGACGGGGATGCTTCAACATCAGATGTAAATGAAAAAAGTAAATTTATAAATACAATTGAGCTGATATTGCACTACAATGTTCATTACGGAAACATACTGAAATACATAAGAAAGGGTAATTTATCGTGAAAAGCACAAAATGAATTTGTATATATTACAGCTGCGAAAATAAGACAAGATACACTAAATGATGTGATAGAAGCTAAATATTTTGCGTCCATTTTCGACACAACCTGTGACATCAGCAATAAAGAACAAACGACAGAAATAATTCCTTGTGCAAAAATGACAGAGAGTGGACGGAAATTTTGGAAATCTTTATTGATATTTTTGTTATGGGTGTCAAAACAGGTTTTGGCCTAACTCAAGATATTTTGAAAAAGTTGGATAAAGTGCATATGAAGAGGTGCATAAGGCAGTCGTGTGACGATGGGGCTAATATGGCTCTGGTATATCTACAGTGGTACAATGGAGAATACTCCAGGAACACAAACTTTCATATTCTGCGCCATGTCGTCCATTCTCTGAATTTAATTGGAATCATCACCTGAAGCTCACACATTCTTTGGAACACTAAATTACCCTGAATTGTTTTTTTAATCTCCTAATTAAAGTGGGAAATTTTAAAGAAACTTCTACCACTTTCCTTAAAATTATAAATTAAAACTAGATTGTCAGCAAGGATGAAAATGTTTTTGTGTTGAAGCTGTATATAAACCAGTCGATAAAATTGTCAAATCCCTGGAAGAACTGTCAGTTAATCCAGGCAAAGACTTGCCTCTCCCGAGGCAAATACCAAGACTACCTCTCTGCAAGGAAGTGTCAGGAAGTTACGATTTGTTGCGTTACCTGTTTCTGACATAGTAGGCCTATTCTAAATAAAATTGACCGTGTAAACCAGTTTCTACAACGAACAGATGTAACTGCAGATAAGTGAATTAGAAACACTCGTGATCTTCAAAGTTTCCTGGAAACAACTAGAGACCATGCCCCATCCTGTGCTCTTGTAGAAGCTGAAGTGATTGCTGAGAAGAAAAATATACCTGCTGATTTCCAAGAAAAACGGAAAAATCAGCTACAAATTAGTAGAAAGTTACACTAGAACAAATTAATAGAAAGTTTTGCTTTAAAAATAGTAAACAATACACCAGGTGGACGTAAAAGATTCAAAGACTAAATTGCGTAAGATAGCAGAGACACACAAAGGCGACATAAATGATAATGAATTCCTTGATATTGTGGACAGTTTAAAACACCATGCCTGAACAGTTGACAGTAGTATGAAAACGGCGTTTGAGTCTAGTTTACAAACACGGACTTGAAGAAGAGTATAAAAACTTGACCACAACCTCAAGGATATTTCTATCTCTTCCCGTAATCGTTACTTCAAGCGAAAGAAGTTTTAACAAAATTAAAGTGATTAAAATGTACTTATGAAGCCACTTGGGACAAGACCACTTTACAATGGAAGATTACTTCAGTTGGACGTAAAAGAGCATCGTGTGTTTTCTGAGATAACATAATCAAAATATTTGCTGCAGAAAGCTTCGAAGTTAAACATTTGAAATATTTGAATGATTCATTCATTAGTCTTATTCTCACTGTAGCCTTTTTTATCATATGTATACAAATTTGTCATATATTGTATATGATAAATAATTGTAAAGCATGCCCTTTAATGTAATTATGTAATTAATAATAAATATTGTTGCAAGATATTCTGCCTTTTATTTTCCTAGTAGTTAAGAAAACCTAAAAGTCTCATCTAAAAATTTAAATTTTAAAAATATTAAAAACTGTAGATTGATAATTTTAAGCCAATCAAGACTGTACTATACTTCTGTAGTTTAAACTGTTGTACCTAAAAATTGGAAACTGCTTTCAATTTGCTTTACTAATTACGTATAATAGAATAATAAAATTCGCTAACATCTCTCTCAGCATTCCATGAGGAGGGCTCAGACCAGACCCTTAATGGCCCGGGCGACACAGACCCTAATTGTGGCACTGATTACATAAGTCAGTTTTAAATTATTTGTAGACAAGACCACTGTACCAGCAGTTCTGATAATGTAGCGTTGCACAAAATTTAAACAATATTATGACGCTGATTATTTGTCTGAATCTTAGGATATTGCTAAAGTTTAATATATCCCTATCGTCTGAAACGAGTAGCGCTTATCAGGTTTTCGCAAACAATTGAAAAATAGTTGCAAAATAAAATAAAACGTATTCTTGGTACATCTTATATTTAAATAAAACTTGTACGTAGACATAGAGTACAGGAATTTTGAGCGTTTACACTCAATTGTAATCATTGTAGTACAATCAGTAGTATACAGTGAGTGTCGGTTGAAGTCGGATATGCAGGTCTTATATGTAAATATAAAAGATAACACATTTGTTTAAAGTAATATAGCTTTTTGGAACTTATAGTTGGTTACTATACTTCATGATTAATTCATGTGTTTATTATTATTAGTTTTATATCTGAGATGATTTTGTATTTAAGGTATCTTTAGTGTTCATTTTATTTAGATTAAAGTACATATAGGTTTTTCTATTTAGTGCATATATTATGTAGTTAATTTAAATTAAGCGTTCATTTAAATATATGATTTCTTATGAAATACTTTAACTTATTTTATCCTTGCTAGGTTATTAAAATATTTATTTTAGGTATTAGATTAAGTTATTATGATTTTAGATATTAAGAGGTTTGTGAGAAAACCGTTAACTGACCTTCATTATTGTTTATTTGCATTTTCCTTACTCTGGATGATTATTTCTCAACACTACATGATCGAATGATTTGTATTAGAAAGCTTCATATTCTTTGCTGTATAGCTGTAGTATACAGCTTTTATTATTAATGCAGTGTCATGTGGGCATAGAAACCACATCATTTGCGATAAACGTTGTAAACTCTCGATATTTTTTTAGGAGGACGCGGTAGGCTCTGCACTGCAAATCTGCGTCACGCGTTTGAAAATATTAACGATACTAGTATTATTTGTTTTGCGTGTTTGTTCATGTAGAGTATTTCCACATACTTGTCACTTTAGTATTGATCTCATTAAAAATCATGTTTTCCACTTAGCTTCCCTTTCGCAATTCAAACTATGGATACTTGAGTCTTAAAGTAGAAAATTGTGGTTTTAACGTTAAAACTGTTGTTAAGCGTCTGTATGGTGGTAGTAGTTGCGTTCTATCGATGATATTAGGAAGTACTTGTGACACAGTTGTTAACGTATACGGAAATATACAGTAGAGTATTGTAGTGGCATTAAACCCTAAAGGTTTTATAATGTACAGTACGAAATACAAAACGGGATCTTAAATCTCTGCTTAAAAGCACGTTAGGTAATTCTGATAAATTCATGTTTTGATAAACATGCCATTAGACTTTATTCTTATGACTAAAAATTAAAAATTGTTGAAGCAGTAATACTCAAGAATAACTAAGAAATTGAAAAATTAATGGCAATAATATTACTTACATATTCAATGACATTTTTGTACAAGGCACAATTACACGCTTTATTGTAGTAAAACTAACACATTTACATCTATATCACTGGTCGCTAAATTAAATTAGTAGTTCTTTCAAAATTTGTAATTTGCATATTTCTTTTGGTATAAAATCAGAACACATAATACTCGAATGAAAAGTAGAGCACTATTTCTAAACCACGTCTCTTTGCCGTGTGTTCCGTCATAGAGATGAGTATGTGTGTCTGCAGCGGTAACTCCATTATCTCTAATGAGAACACAGTCACGTTAACCGTGCATTTGACGTAGGGATACAACGTAACGTTATATACATTATCCTGCATAAGTCTTAGCCTTTGTTACAGCATGAGTTTAGGATTACATGTACCTTAAAATTTTATAACAAAATTGCTATAAACTTATTGCAATTTAATTAAAACCATCTAATTCAAGCTAAATACGTCACATATTATATTGATGTGGTATAATGGTTTTAAGAGACGACGTAATACGTTTAACATACGCCGTGCATATATATTTAAGATAGTAAAGTAATAAACAGGTTTTTAATAAAACGAAGAATGTTTCCGGGTACAAAGGCATAGTGGAGAATATCGCTATGTTGATTATTTGTCGAGAACGTAAGCAATTACAAACAGTAACTCCGATGACTAAAGAAAAGTGGAAATCGATTTCGTGATTGCCTGTATCCGCTAAGATTGATCGAAACAAAAAATCGGACCAAGTACGAAAAATTCAAACTAATATAATTGAAATGATAAAAGAAAAGCAATTGAATTGGATACATGTATACATACAGTAAACAAAATAGTAAGTGGCTCAAAATTATATGGAGTGGTAGCAAACTTCAGAAAGAAGAATAGGTAAAGAGAAAGGCAACATTTTTTGACAAGAAATGGAGATGCAGTGTGTCGCCTATACAGATAGACACAGATGGAAGAAAAATACTGTAGAGATAAGCAGCAATAGAAATTATGTAGAAGAAATGTACACCGTGTAATTAATATTTTGTCTACGAAATTACCTCGCATTCGCTTGCATGCAATAGTGAGAACGAATGGTGTACATAATGTAAAACTCACTAACACAGAACACCATAATCTAAATTGTTTACTTCTTCAATTAAAATGCGACAGTGCTGATAAGGCTGCGGTCATATGCTAAATTGACGCCGTGCTACAGTTACCTACATTTTTTCCTCTATGCTGTATTTTACGTGCTGCAATATAGCTCGATTAGTGCTCAAACAACTACCGTAGATACGGTTGAACAGAAACGTTGTTGTTGGACAAGTGGGTGTCACTTGATGAGACATCATCCTTGTGTACACTGTTAAACACTAGTATGCGTGAAATCGATAGTGACTTGAAAACTATACTCAAGAAAAAGGATACGTTTTTGCTGAATTTGCAAATCCGGTGAGTGACACGCGAAAACGGTGTGTATTGTTATGTATATATATGTGCATATATGTGTATATGTGCACAATGTTACCCGCCCGTGGGCTCGCGGTGATACGGATTCGTGAGTGTATAAACCGACGGAGTAATTACTTGCTTGTTAGTCCGGTAAACAAATATAAGCGGAGTAACAGAGTACACGCAAATGAAGTTCAATGAATAATTAATGCATTTGACAAGAAGGGTTCTGACGACGATGAAAATCGCTAAGATAAATAAATATTTTTTGTATTGTTGAATGTAACGCCAAACATATTGTGACAATCTAGGACATTATTTGAACTGTCTAATCAACCTTGGATAGGAATGGAATGCTAGGCCTACATATAAACTACACTCAGTCTGGTAGACCATTCTTTTTCTTAGAAATAGATCATCATTTGGTGAAAATCCTGTGCTTTGCAGGTGGATAGTGCGTGTTCTTGAGAGTACCTGACAAGGCTGGACCACACACGCGCGGGCGCGAAATTTTTAGAAGACCACTGTGTACACACACGCACAACGATAGAATGATCGATAGCGTCAGGTAACGACGAACTGATTATATGAAACACAAGGACAGCATAAAATAGGGAAAGTAACAGCGGCATAAAGAATGTGTAAGAGAATATAAATCTACAAGTACTGTGTACATATTGTATATGCTGTAATTGATATATATTTTATTAAAAGTATATGTGGTAAGGGATTTTGTACAAAAATTTAATTGAGCACGCTAAGCAATGAAGTAATTCTTTTGGTGCATATTACTGCTATTAGGATGAGTTTATTTTAATTATATTTAATATCAGAATTTTAAATTGTTGAAATAGTTAATGCTAACTGTTAATTTTTTGTGAAACCTTAATGTCTGGTAGTCGCCCTAGATAAAGTAATTTTATTTTTATTATATGCCAATACGAGGTTTGTAATTTTAAATATAAAATTACTTAAGTTCTAAATATAAGTACATGTACTTATACACTTAAGAGAAAGTCCATACAATTTTAAATTTTTAGTATTAGCCTACTTAAAATAAAACTCAATTTTCATCTTTTAAATTCATGGTTAGAACACTTGCTTGGAGTGACATTGGCTCTCAGTGACATTTTCTCAGAATGTAGGTGTGTTATCAACGAGATGATAACACATACGCGCGCGAACTTACACGACACAGGTATATAAAAAATAAACGAGAACTTTGTCTACAATATTCTGGTATGAAGGCCTTTATTATCAGTTTAAATTTTAAGGTAAAACCTATTAAAATAAATAGTAGAGAAATATGTGTGCTAGTATTTTATTTTAATTACTTATTATTTTATTGTTATTTTTTGAGGAAATATTTAGCTACAGTGTACCATTCGCAGAGATAACCATGGAAAGGTAGTCTTTTATAGTTTCCGGAAACCTTTTTTGCATTCTTTTTTTACATTTCAACAGTTCGATATAAAATGACAAGAGTCATTTATTCAATATCTACAATTTGTTATTCAATAATCTGTACAACATTTATAATTTATATGAGTTTTTCAAAGACAGTTTTTTACTGCAATTTGTCGAAGAAAGCTAAGCTTGGAAGTTTCCCAAAACCTCCAAAGTTTTTAGAATCTTCGTAAACGGATTGATTATCTTCACAACAGAGGTTCTTCTCTTCTTTTCTTTACGGTTGAGGGATGTTCTGTTGTAATCGTAGTCTACAGCATCCTTTCGAGGGGCGTTGATCAGTAAGTAAAGTGAAAAAGTGTTAATGAAAAATAGTGAAAGGTGCATCAGTAAGCAATACCTTTACGATATACAACATGGAAAGAATATTCATTTGTCTATTAAATGTTGTGACGACAAAAGTTAACATAATGGTTAAGATTCTTCAAGTTTTCAGTTTTAAAATCTACTGGTAATACGTTATGGGAATATTTATGAAAAGAAGCCAATTCAAAACGAATGCTGGTACACTTGATATGTACTCATGGGTTCAATAAACAGCCTTTAATAAAAGCCTTCTGTATCAGAAGCATTAAAATTAGACTAGTACTGTGTGTGTATGTGTGTTTGGGCAAACGCGTGCGTAATTTAATTAATAACAACAAAACAATGGCAGGAATTGAATAATAATAACAATAATAATAACAACAACAAAATAATAATTATGAGTTTGTGTTAATAGTAATAGTTATAATACAATGCTGCATACAATTAACTAAATTATATAATTATAATTTAATATCATATAATATTTTTAGTTTATTATATTTGATTGTAATTAATATAATTAATAATGTCAACAACAATATAAAATAGTCTGGGACTTCGACGCTGAGAATTTGATCAGGTTAACTAAAAAAACTAAAAATATAAGATGTTTTCACATCATTAGTTGAATATCGTCAATATGAAAGTTCTTTTTTTTTAATTATTTGTTGGAGGAAATAAAGGAATCATTGTCGGGCTTATGTAGTGTGTTCACAATGTAAAAGTTTTTAAAACTCATCGTTGGCTTCTGTGCAAATGAAACTGCTTGATACCTTACTACATATCCTGGAATCACTATGGATTTTCTAGAACCAATGTTTCTCCGAGCAAATGTCTCCAACGAAATGTCACATCAGGCAAGTATCGCAACTTCTTTAAATTCATCCTAATTATTTAATTTCACGATACTCTGCCCTCTCTACTAAATTAATCTTTAATGTGATGTAGTGTTTGGACTAACTCAGATAAGCTAACATTCCACAACCCAGTTGGGTATACAAATATATTAGAATTAATTCCTACATACAAACACCCACACACAAGAACACAAAATCGCAATAAATATGGCAACATATGCAATGGTTGTAGTTGATTATGAATATACAAGTATAATGTACGAGTACTTCCTTTTCTGTTCTAGCATACACCGTTAGCACTTGGAGTTTTAGATCTTCTTAACTATTGCCTAAGAATTAACTAAATTGGTCACGTACACACGATGTTCTGTGGGCAAATCTTCTTACAGAAACATAGTCTTTCTTTAGAATTAATATCTGCAAACTACCGTTGCATTAAAATTATAAAAGTTTTAATTTGATTTAAACTCCATGGACATCACTTAAATTATGAAGATTTGAGTTTATAAAAAAGTACTGTAATGTACATGTATTTATTATGCGTAGGCTTCATGGGCACTTCTTTCCTTTTATAAACAATTTCAGTTTCTTTTCCTACCTGGCACCGCTATATTTCCTGTACTTTCATTTCGAGAAAGTGATTTTACATCTTACTGTACGATTTTACATGTGAATAATTGGTGCCGTGGGTTTATTGGTGATTTATTTATTCGACAAAATAAATTGAGAACTCTGGATTACTGGATTACCTTTAACGTTCACTGTGATCATATTATGAATAAACACATAGACTACCATCTATATATCGCACAGTCATGAATGCACTGTAATTGAAATTGAACATTTTGTATTGAGACAAACGGCTTACCAAACACACGATAGTAAGACGCTATTAGAATTACGTCAGGAACACATGCTGATGAAAGGTTTAACCTACTTTGTGCTCAACAATTTAGCATTAATAAGTTTTCGACAAGATCAGTGTACCTCAAAATGTATATACAGTTACAAAGTGTAAGATATGTCACAAAAATTACTTTTATGTAATAAATATCTGTTAAATATTGTTCATGTACATTAATAAATATTGTAAAACCTTAATTGTCAAGTGTTTATATACACTTCCATAAATTATTATAATAAATTACCCGTTATAAAATTACAAAGAAAAAGGTATAAGACATTTATTTATTGTTTTCTTGAATTACCAAGATTTATTTTAAATATTGTGTAAGTTTTATCAATTTATTTGACGAATTTTTAGTTATTGCTTTAAGCTATAAACATGTTAGTTTGCTTAATAACCACAGACGTGTGTTCAATTTGTATGGTATCTTTGAGCACTGAAGCATGTATCAGTATGTATGACTGTAAAAGACGGTAGCATTTGAGATAATATCTTACTTATGTAGTACATATTCTATAATCAAATAAAATTCCTCGCAAATATAAGATGACATCCACTGCATGTCAAGTGGTGCACAACTATCAAGTCACACACACATAAAGTCAACGGTAATATCATGTTGTCGTTACAATATTAAAGACATTTGTTTCTGGTAGTATCTTCTGCTGCCAGAATTAGTGATAGCTGCGCGTTGAAGGATCGTACTGTCACACTGATGCGTAAATGATAATGTTGCAAAGACTAGGTTTTTTGATGACTCAATAGAAAAACAACCTTAGACCACTGTTGCCTAATATAAACAAGCATTGTTCAGATTGTTGAGGGATGTGAGTAAAAAATTGAGGAAACTGTTTTGATACCTTCCGTTTATTACATTACTGTTTACCTTGTCGGTGTCCATTATAAAGGGTAACATAATAAAAGCAATCAGTCAGTTAACAAGTTGTTTTTCAGAGATTAAATTGAGGAATTTAATGTGGATGTTATAACAATTGTTATTATGCATTCGTTACATGCCATATTGTGTTTAGTGATTAGTGCATATTAACAATTGTGATTTTTTTTTTATAAATGCTATTAAATTTTTTTAAGTTTTTTTTTATTTAACAAGATACTCGATTTTACTAAAGGGTGTTATCTACGTAACAATTATGTGCAAATGGAAGAACTAAGTCAGTGTTAGAATTGATATTTATATTGTTTTTATTTACGTAATTTCCATCACGTAAACATCTGGAGTAATATGCGACCACGACATACTATTTCACGTTACAAAATTATATTAATTTCTCACATAATTCAATAGTAAACTGACCGAGTTACTCATTAGAAAAAATAAACACAGATTGAAGTACATGAATATACAATCAAGTACGTAAACAAAAATTAAAAAAATAAATGTCCCGTTTCACAGGACTGCTACCCGGACTGAAGCCCAATAGTTACTGACTTTATTTATCAAATGATTTCTATTTTACAGTAATATAATTTCTGGTTGTTCCTTGTTTATAGAAATAAATCAAGAAAAGGAATTCATTAATTTCATTAAATTAAATAAAAATAATAATCTAATAAATCTTAGTAAACACTACCACGTGTGCAAATTTTTTTTAGCAAAAAAGCGAATACATTGGAAAAATACAATGACTCTCCATCCCTCAGACGATAATTTTGATTGTGTCACCCTTTAGTGACATCAGGTGAGGTAGAAACTTCCTAAAATCAATGGTAGTCGTTAAGAAATACAAATGAGTTACCTTATGTTTAGTAGGCCTACGGGGAATTTACAATGCATAACGAAAAAGGATTTTGCGCACCTGACAGCAGCGGTACTATTATATCCAATGCCGTGGTGTTAACTGTACATCTCTAAATTTTGTCTTAAGCTTACACGACCGGGGCCAATATTTTCAAAATTATTAAATACCGGGCTGTTAGACCGTGATCGGTTGCTGTAAATTCTCGACATCGTCGGGAAAGTTTCGTACCCCACCTCGGGGCTCATCTTCAAGCCGCAAAAAGCGAGAGAGAATCATACCCAAGCGGAAGTGAGTGGTGCTGAAGAATAATATGGACCGGGCGAGAATAATATGGGATCCCCGGTTCTTGGGTGCCGTGTTGGGCCATCTGGAGCGTGCACGGCAGAACAAAGGCTACTCTGGTGATGAGGTGACGAGAGAAGCCTGGGCGCGCAGATCTGGTGCGTCGGACCTGTCGTTGTCGCCGGAGTTTGTCGGCTCGGCGGTCTTGCCGTACATCAAGGGAGTGACGGACCCCATAGGCGGACTGCTGTGGAGGCATGGCGTCCGTGCGATCTGTAAGCCGACCAAGAAAATCGAGCAGATTCTTAGACCTGTAAAGGACACAAGAGATCCACTGTCGTCGTGTAGTGTCTACTGTATGTCTTGCTCGTGTGGTCAAGTCTATATCGGCACCACGAAGTGTAGCGCCCGGGCCCGCGTGGGTGAACACAGCCGCTGCTGCCGTCTGTGCCAACCGGAGAAGTCCGCAGTGGCCGAGCATGCTCTCTACAACGTTGACCATCTGGTGTTGTTTAGGGAGACCAGTGTCCTGTCTTAGTCAGCAGCTATTACCCTCGCCTGCACAGAGAGTAGGTTGAGATATATAGGCATGCCGGGCAGTCAGTGAATCGCCATAGAACTCATAAACTCAGACGCAAGGGGACAGTGCAGGCGTGCCCCGCTGTCAGCAGTGCCCGGGAAAGCCCAATGGTCCCTGATGGTGTTCATAATGCTCGATAACAAAACATGTCGCTTTTAAGGAATGGAGCCTCCTGTTTTATTTATTTCAGGAAGTATGGGATGCCGTGCTGTGATTGGCTGAATCGTCCGAGTCTTTGAGTACACATCGCATGGGCAGGCGTTATTTGCGCGCCCCCAACGGGTCGCTATACTTCCGCCACCCCGGTAAGAGTCCCGGGAGACTGCCGTCTGTCAATGCCGGGGCTTGCGAAAGAATGGAGAAAAACAAGTCACCCGTAAAAGGTGACGCTTGGCACACCTAGAGCGGGGCAACCCCCGATCCATCTCTCGTCATGCAGCAGCAGGGAGTCTTGTGTGTACGCTAACTAGCCAAGTTGGTAGGTCGGCAAGTGGTCACAAGGGCTCAGTGAGCTACAGTGGGTTGTCGAGCAGAGCTCGAGGGAGCCTACGTTTTACAGGGGGAGATCCTTCGTCCGTGCTGAGGTGACGGAGGTGTGAAAAGGTTTATTTGGCACAGTCGAAGAGTTTGTGCGTAACAGATCGCACAAACTCGACGAGCGATGGAATATTCAACCCTTGCCTCATAACATCATTTGAATCGGCGTGGCAAAAACCTGGCTCTAAATAGGATTTGGCATGTTGTACTGAACAAGTTTATTGAGTCGCGACCAGGTCGAGTCTCTGTGATTGGCTGAAACCTGGTCTCTAGGTTACATAGGTAACCTTGTGTTACCGACCGCCTGTTGCTTGTACATAAAACGAGTGTCGGGTACCGTTCGGCCTAAGATCTGCCGTATTTTTGTAACACTCTGTCGCTTTTTACGGCCTGAAGAAGATCCCCGAGGGGGGATACGAAACTTTGCCGATGAAGTCGAGAATTTACAGAAACCGACCACGATCTAACAGCCCGGTATTTAATAATTTTTAAAATATACGTGTCTGTTAGAAGGAACCTGTACTTAACAAGTAGCTAAAGAAAGACAGTAGAAAGTATGCGGTATTTCTGTGTTATATTAATGTGCTATCATTTTAAATTAGTACGAGACTTTCGGAACTATTTTAAATATTTGGTTATTTAAATAAATATTTGACTACAGCCGAAACATTTGACTTTTCACGAAACTTTTAGTTATGGTGAAATGTTCAGAATTGGCATTAGGCTTCCAAGTTAATTATTTTATTATTATTTTATGTATTCCAAATATACAGACAAACATTTAAAAAATCGTGCTAGGTAATACAAAATTGAATTTATGAAATCCGATGTAAGATTTTATAACATATGATATCCACTGAGTGAACGTATACCAGCCATGATAGTGTAAGATAACACAGGCCAGTAGCATTACTAAATTTCCTACAACTGGGAATGCAAATGATCTGTTTGCACTTGCACGCCTATTTAAAGACTACTTTCCATTCTAATTTTCTGAAGAACAAATTCCAAGTAGAAATGAGTAGCGCAACAAGAACAGGTGTTTCTAGAAGTGAGGAAATCATTCAAAGACAATTTACATAAAAAAAATTAATATTATTTGTGGTAATTATGGTTGTAAAGTCACTGACTTAGAAAAAGGAGACTATAATATATTTAATATACAGAATATATGTAAGTTCAATAAGTACATAAAAGTGGAAGCTGTAATCAATTAAAATTATTAATTATTTAAAAACTTTTTAGGGTGTATCGGCAGTTGCGGACTTTGCCTCGCCAGAGAGGGAAGAGTGCTCTACGTAGTCTCCATACGTATTCTGAACTAATTACTTCCCATCTTTAGTTATCAGATTTTAATTATTATCAAGTTTTACATTTTAACAAATAAACGTAAAATCCAGTATTATTTTAGTCATGTTTTTATACCGCAATTAGGACTAAACTTGACCAATTTAATAGTGAGAATTATATCCTGGAGGTACAATAATTTTAAAAGTGAAGTGTCCTAAAAAGTTAAAATTACAAAAGTTCCTTGAAAGCCGAATGTTATAAGGCGTAACCCAAATATCTGGGAAACTTCATGTAAAACTGATGTGAGAATTCATGGCTACTGCTTAAAGTGTTGGTTCAGTATGCACGGTTCTTTGTTGTTTACAAAGATACTAACTTGTTCATAAGTCGGTCTTTGTGTTCAATACTGAAACTATTCCAATAACTCTGTTAACATACTATTGCTGTGTCATACTTATTAGAACGAAGAAACAAACACAAGTAAGGAACTTTAATTTCCAAACTTTGAATCAGAATCCCAAGAATTTATAACACCTTTTGTTAGCCTGTGGTACAGCGTACTCACAATTACTCTCTTTTGCGTGTAACACCCTTACCTGCTTTTGTCTTCTCTGTCTACAGCTATAACATATTACAGAAATTCTAAGGAGATTACAGAGGAATTGATATATGATAATGCCGGTTTCTTTTTGCCAAGGTGAAATTGTTATTTTGGGCTCGAAATTTCTATGCCGTGACGCGCTGATAATATTGACAATACTCCACAAGCTTACATTGAGCGATACACGTTCAGATTTCTTTTATAAACAATAAAGTAATATAAAGATCGTATCTTAAGTGTGTGTGTGTGTGTGTACAGGAATATATATATATATATATATATATATATATAGAGAGAGAGAGAGAGAGAGATTTCAAAAAAACGAATGTCGTCAATATGAATCCTTTTTTTAATTAACCAAATAAGATGTAGGCCTAATAAGGTACTTTGTCGGACTTACGCAGACATGTTGCTCATTTAACAGTATTTAAAACTAATCGTTGGCTCTGTCCAAATGTAACTGGGTAATATAATACTACACTTCTTCGAATTGTTATGAATTTCTTTGAAGCATGTTTCTCTGTGTAAAATGTCACAACATACAATCTTCGGACAAATGTAATTCCGTGCAAGTGTCACAACTTCTACCTAAGCCATAGTGTTTACCAGGAAATTAGTCTTACTACGATGAATGGAGGGAAGATACACTACTAGCGGACGGAGAAATCAGAAAAGATATATTAGTTAAAAACATGAATTAAAAAAGCGTATGTACAATAAATGTGAATACGAATGAAATACAGTGAAATTTAACGAAATTAATATATTATTTTGGCAATCGTAATTGCTAAATGGCAAACAAGCTGTAAATCTGTAAGTGAAACTGAAAATATTGCCTCTAAATTATCATTACGATAGAAGAATATTCTCAAGTTGTAAAATGTAGTTTTTAATTTAATATACGGCCTATGCCATTGTCGCCTTTTTAACAATAAAAGCTAATATCAGTATGCAAACATGTTTTATGAATACAATTAAAATTACTTTTATTGACAAATACATTCTGAAAATCACATACGGTATGTATATAAAACCTTCACGTTTTACAAATAAGGTAGCAAATTATAAAATATGTGAACTTGTGAAACAGTTTAATACGATATCATACGACATCATGTGATTCGTTTAATAGATTAGTTTTATCACCAATCACAGTAATATACAAATCTCAAAATATATACAGATTTAAAATTGTGCGTACTACGAAATGGTTTAATTCGTGTACATATCACATGCTTCCCTAATTCTAAGTTGTTTATTATTAGTTACTTTAAATTCGAATGGAAATACTTTATTTTTAATAAGGAGCTATTAACATTCACCCGCATGCCCGCACACGTTCGTACCAATGTAACTGAATAAATGTATCTTCATTTATGGATGTAATTTCTTTGGTGTCCTTATGAATTCAAGGATAATGTCGTAACTTTAATTTGTATTGAAGATAAGTATGGCGTAACAAATTACTGTTATTGTAAAAATTACACCTTTCCTCGGCCTGAGATCGAAAACTCTGTAGGACGTTTAACAATTCTCTTTTCATTATTCGTTTAAATACGTTGTTAACATTTATGAACAATTATGCATTCATTAAATTTTTACCGTTTTCACCTTTAATATACGTTACGCTGTAGAGATTTTAAAATGAACACGAAGGAAATTCAGAAAAAATAATTAATAACCTTATCGATGGGACAAGAGAAAAAGGTTAGCGGACAAGGCTTCCCACGTCTATGCAAAGTGTGTTTCGACATACGCCTATTTTCCTTTGAGTGGTTCATTGACATTGTCACCATGGTAAAATATTCCAATTTTATTCCCCCCCCACACACACACAGAGCTTATGTGATAGTGGTATTGTAAAGTATTCTTTGTAATAATAATAACAATATTAATTATAATAATAATATAATGATTATGCTGTATATAAAAGCGCGCGCATTTCTGCGTGTGTGCATGAGCGCTCGCATGGTTTTTGTTCAAAGTTTAATGTGTTTTATATGAACGAGACAAAAACTAGTTTCGGCTTCAAGGCTAAAACATTAGAAAGGTTTTTTGTGTAAATACAAGTAAAAGTAGTAAGTTACGTTTGTCGTATTTTATTTTTCATGTTACTAGATCCGGTCTGATATGGACTGAATTACATAGGTTTTTAGTGGCACTCAGAGGGCTAGTTCGATGGATAAAAGCGTTAAATTTAAACAATACGGGTTGTTAATCAGTCAGTACGTACAGCGGTGTTTGATAGTCACCTCGTGTAAAGCTGTCTGAATGTGTTTCGTATGTCGCTGTTGCCCCGTTAGTTTACGAATCAGCTTGCGCAGGTTGTGAAACAAGCTACGCCTAACAAAACCTCATTTAACACAGCACGTAGTGTTTTGTCAATACTGACATACTGACTCTTGACACTAAGGGTTTGTGTAAACCTGATGTCAATAATGTAAGTGATAGGTTCGTTGTTTATATTACCTCATTGCGTAGAATTGAGGGTAATTATTTGTAAGAGGAGAAGAGATCATTAATTCTTTTAGTCAATGTGTGTTTATAATTAGTTTACGTCTTGAATTTCGTAAAAAGGTTTTAATTAAACACAAAAACTAAAGCAAAAATTTTTTAATTTCCAGTGAAAATGAAATTATTTTTAACCTGGAAGCTTATGCAATGAAACCAATATTCATATTATGTATGACATATTTACAATAAAGCTTAGTTGGTGTCCTGTGCAAAGGGGTGTGAATGTGATAAAACGCTATTGTTATTAGGATAACTACTACATGTTAACATAGTTTAAGATAATTATAAATAACAAGAAACACCAGTGCAGTGTTGTGTGAAAGTGAATAAGTATCGTGGTGGGGCGTAACGAATTGTGTGAAGATAATAACAGAAGATTATTAACAGTAAGCCAATTAACAGACACACTATAAGTCATTTATGTTAGAGTGTAAATTGGAGCAACTATTAATAACTATTTACTTTAGTCTTAAACAGATTTTAATATGATTTATTCAACTGACAAAGTAATTAGTTATGCAATCACATGAAGTTGAAAACACATAGTTAGGAAAGGTCGAGAAACCGGAAATTCATGTCCACCAGCACGTGATCAATTTTCTCGAACAATCTAGAATTTATTAATATGTCAAAATGACGTATTGTGTGTAGAAATATAAAAGTACTGGTGAGTCCTGAGTTACACAGCCTCTCATATTCACTCGGAAGTTTGCGGTGGCAAATTTGAGTTCCAACCAGCCCTTGGGAAGCCGGAGCGTGTTGTCGAGGGAGCGGATGAAGTAGTACGACGGATTCAGGCACACCGTTCTGTTCATCAACGACCGTAGACTGTAGACGAGGACTAAATCAGGAGCAACTTGGACGGACACAACGCCCACGAGGAAATCCTGAGATCGATACCCCACCTGAGGAGGACAACGGTCGATGTGAAACCGTAGGAGCAGGCCCGCGGGATCGTCCGGACTGATGCAAATTAACCCAGTAAATCCAGGAAAGAGAAATTACATACCAAAGAAATTTAAAAAACTGTTTATAAAGTATAAAACAAGTAAAGACTTCATTTTAATTTATATATAATTATGAGTTTAAAAATTGAAATTTTGTTATATTCGACAGTTATCAATTTAGTCCTCGTCTACAGTCTACTGTAGTCTACAGTCGCTCCGGCTTCCCAAGGGCTGGTTGGAACTCAAATTTGCCACCGCAAACTTCCGACTGAATATGAGAGGCTGTGTAACTCAGGACTCACCGGTACTTTTATATTTCTACACACAATACGTCATTTTGACATATTAATAAATTCTAGATTGTTCGAGAAAATTGATCACGTGCTGGTGGACATGAATTTCCGGTTTCTCGACCTTTCCTAACTATGTGTTTTCAACTTCATGTGATTGCATAACTAATTACTTTGTCAGTTGAATAAATCATATTAAAATCTGTTTAAGACTAAAGTAAATAGTTATTAATAGTTGCTCCAATTTACACTCTAACATAGATGACTTATAGTGTGTCTGTTAATTGGCTTACTGTTAATAATCTTCTGTTATTATCTTCACACAATTCGTTACGCCCCACCACAATGCTTATTCACTTTCACACAACACTGCACTGGTGTTTCTTGTTATTTATAATTATCTTAAACTATGTTAACATGTAGTAGTTATCCTAATAACAATAGCGTTTTATCACATTCACACCCCTTTGCACAGGACACCAACTAAGCTTTATTGTAAATATGTCATACATAATATGAATATTGGTTTCATTGCATAAGCTTCCAGGTTAAAAATAATTTCATTTTCACTGGAAATTAAAAAATTTTTGCTTTAGTTTTTGTGTTTAATTAAAACCTTTTTACGAAATTCAAGACGTAAACTAATTATAAACACACATTGACTAAAAAAATTAATGATCTCTTCTCCTCTTACAAATAATTACCCTCAATTCTACGCAATGAGGCTTTAGTTATAGAGTTTGTCATGTTTACTACTAAGCCAATATAATGACCAGACAATCATAATCAGGTGCTTTAATCTGCGAAGGCTTAGCAGAAGTGGACCCAAGAAGTCAACACGTAGTAACTCGCCTTTTCTGTTAGTGACAAGTTCTGTATATCTGCTGAAAAAGAGCAACGAATGATTTCACTTTGCTCTGAAGGCTCTAAGGTTTTCAAGTTCAGTAACTCTTAGCAACGCTGCTTTAGCATTGTCTCTTTCCTGCATGTTCTTATAGTCAGAATTACAAAAAGTTCCCAAAACAACATAACGTTTTTACAAACATGCCTTTTAGACTTTTTGACGATAGGGCAAATTTTCTGTAGGTACTGACAAATATTATGACTATTTTTGTCAAATTTTTGAAGATATCGACATACTATTTTCAATAAAATTGTTCATAATTTGTTACTACACATAAACTTTTACAATATTTTTAAAAATTTTGACTTCTATTTTTGGCCAGTAGTGCCTCTAAATTTAAACATTTTTCAAAATTAAACATTTCATTCAGATTAATATAAACATTCCTGAATCTATAGAGTCACACATCTACTGTTATCAGCTGTTCACGCAGTGAAACTGAGCGTAAATTTAATGTGGCGCCTGCGCCTAGTGTCATGATGTCGCATATCAAAAAGTTTTGATGTGCGACGCTAGTGTCATGGCAGCGTGTCAGTGAGTGGCACTGGACTGTTCAGAACATGGCGCTAATACTACAATTAATGTCACGACACTAAGTGTCAAGATTTAGTATCACCGTGTAAAAGAGGTTTAGGGTTTGCTTGCAAAACACAGAGCAGCAGTATTCCGAATTGGTTCCAAAATACGTTCCTATATCAGTTAATTAATTTTCAGTGATAACAAGGACATTTTTCCAACCAATCTTTTTAATTTAGTTGAATTTAAGTTTCAATTTTAACTGCTGGTTTCTAGCTTTCTTTCTTGTGTACGCCAAGTGAGTTATTCGTCTACATGAAGTCCTAAGTAATTTACTCTAGAATTTATTGGTACTGTGGAGTTGTTAATTGTGATCTGTAGACTTGTTAAAAAGATAACCAGGGCAGATTTGTTGCTGTTTATTTTAATTTGCTATTTATATTTTGTTTATAAAACCCACAACATTGAGAAGAAACCCAGTTCGACTAATTCCTGTCATGTAAACAATCAGTATCACTTCAATGAATATTGTTTGCAAGTGGAACGATAACCACACCTTCCTTCCCATAAAATAATTTATAAAGTCTTCCGTTTTCTGGTTATTCCTATCTACAAATCGATAAAGCGCATTCAAATAGTTTGCCTTAAGTTCATATTACTTATGTCAAAGGACCGATGAAAAAGTAAAAAATAATTTTTTCCCAGAGACTAACAATGAATTAGCATTAACAAATAGATAACTGCTAATAATGCACTCTTGCCTCCAGTATTAACGATTCTACTACAAAAACAAGCTATCCAACTAACGAATGTCCTGTTCCACACACTGTTATTCCTTGACGGTACTCACGCAAAAGGAATTTTACCATCAAAGCTATGCTGAAATACAAGAAAGAATAATAACTCACATGCATCATTTTTATCAGCAAAATAGTATTTAATTTCCTGCAAGACTCAGTTATATTATAAATAATATATTGTGAAGGCGTTATGGATCTTGAATTACTTTAATGACTGTAAACTCACTTATCGTAGTATGTAGAGACCTACCTTTTAGTGTCTTTTTGCTCCCTTTCCTTAATCTTTTAATATTAAAAATTAGCCTTTTCTTAGAATATAGATATTTATTTTTACAGAAAGTTTACTTTTTCCTGTGTTTAAGTTCAGTAGGTATTTATTTTATGCATGAAGCTCTAGAAAAACAAGAAATTAGTGTGGTTTTATCACTTACCATTTAGTATGTACGCTCAATTGTGACAAATTAGGAACGTATGGAAGACTAGACTGTGGAAAAGAATAGAAGAAGAAGTCTGAGACAGAGTAAAGTCTACTTCAAACGGGGAGACGATCCAGAGCAGTCAGAAAAATGACAAGAGGCTGTAGGAGTGAAGAAGCAAATTAAAATAGGAAGAGCAAAGTGGCGTTTAGGATAAATTGTGTATAAACTGTATTATATATACCTCGGTGTGTGTTACGACGGTCACACCGATCGTCATAGGCACAGTGTAAACAGAATAACTGACAACTATGAAGTAACTAATTACAACTTTAATTACAGTTAGAAATAAGCAAAGACATTCAATTAGAACAGTTCCTCAAACTATAGAATGTCCAGCACACAACAATGTCACAAACAACAGTTGTCATTTTACTACAGTCCCGCACAAATTAATACAACGATCACTTCTCACTAAACTGTCTTAATAATGTCGATCAGCACTTGAATATCGCCAGGTCTAAACTGAACTGGGCCGCACTTTACACTTTGTCGCATTGCATTGTAGTGAGATGTGGGCCTTGGATGCCGGTAGAGTAGTCGGGTAAAGGTTTGGAAGGGGTACGGACAATCCAAAGAATTCAGAACGTTACGAAACTCTGCCGCGCAGAATGATCTCCAAACGACTGGAGCAACCTCGCGTGCCCCGCTATGCCAAGAGTCACGTAGGCACTCGGCCGTGAGGTACTATTGATTTCCTCAGTGTAGAAATATATCTTGTATGTTTGTAATTTGTATTTATATATTTTGTCATTTCTATTACATATTTGAATTATATTATCACCGTATCCGTACACGAGTATACCGGTACAATTGGGATAAATGATATCAATAATGCTGTTGTTTCTGATGTAGATGACGACGACAACGGTGGTGTGTGGTGTATCATTCTGATGCCGGTTTTGACATAAAGTGGATGAATTGTCAGTTAAATTGCCGCATTAATAGGTAAACTAAGAAAATGCTTTTCAAGATCAGTAGTCATAGTTATATCGACTGTTATAACTTATGTTTTATGACAAAAAGTAAACAGGAATATGACAGAAAGAGATACTGGGGAAATTCAGACTGTGGAAATTACGTTTCCTTGGTATGTCAAGGAGTGGTAGCTGAAGATCGCCTTTTACACGTTGACATGAACGATTCTCAACATTTGTGCAGTCAGTGACTGTAATAATCAGTAAGGACCATGTGCACGAGAAGATCCTCCCCAGGAAGATTTTTACATAGACACCCGGAAAAGGGTAGATGTTGAAAGATCGCACAGAAGATAGGACATATAAGCCTGTAAATGTAAATATTTATTGGAAAAAATAGTGTAGAAAAACCGTCAAAACTGAGGACAGAACAAGATAGAGAGAGGTGGACAACGTAACGTATTGACAAAATTACAGTATGTTCTACTTCAAGAAATCCTTTCTTAGTTTAAACAGTATTTATTTCTGTAATGAGAAAAAGAAAAATTACTGATATGAAAGAAAAGGAGAAAAAGTCCTAGATAGAGTAGGGCCTACATTAAACGGAGAGAGAACACAGAGGAGTCAGAGGAATGACAAGAGACTGTAGGCGGAGCCGAAACTAGGAGGGAGGAAGATGGGTATATGCCCAGGGGTCCGTGCTAGGAGAGCGCGAAAATGACAAAATAGTATTTGCGTAGTGAATGTTTTTGCATCTTGGCGCTTATAACAATCCCCACAGTTAGTAATAAATAATTTAAAATTCAGGTAGCGTATTCTTTATAATGTTGAATTTGATAAGATATATATATATATATATACGTATATAGATATGTTTATATATATTATATATATACATGTCGTAAATCAAACAGAAATTAAATTAAAGTTAGTGGAAAGTTAAAACAGCATGACTTAGAAGTTACCGACACATTGAAAAACGATGCCTAAAGCAATACTCTCTAACCCAATTTACTACACAGACTTGAAGAAGCATATCCAACTTGACTACAGCCTTAATGTTACTTTTAGCTTCAGGGAAAAGAAATCTTAGTAAGTTGTAAATTATTAAATATTACTTTGAAAGCGGCTTGGGACAAGATATATTTAAAGATGAGTATTATTTTAATTGATCACAGAAGATCATTGTCTATTTGCTTTGAAGACATCATCAAAATCTTCGTAAAAATGTTTTCAGTTTAATCTTTGGAAGACTCCTATGATTCATTAAATATACTAATTTTTATAGTAAGCAGTGAGTGTTGAGGATGATAATCGCGGAATCGATTTCGACTTTATGTGATTATATAAATAAAAAACCTCCGCTCCACAGTCCGTTAAGGACCAAGGCGTACCGCGCGGCTTTTGTGTTAGCGTGACGGTGTATGGCTAGTACTACGCGCCACCAGCCGCTAGTTACGGTATTCACGGCCAGGAGGCGGCGCTGTTATCTCAGCGCCTACTCAGTTTGCCTCACGACGCTGAGTGCACGCCGTATGGAGCCTCCGCCGGGAATTGAACCCGGGACCACGAGCGCATCAATCGCCCGCGTTAGCCACTACACCACCTGGAGGCTCTTATGTGATTATATAGTTACTAATAAGTAATTAGTCTGTTCCTTTATAAGAAATAAGAAAATGATAATTAATACCTTACTAATAATAAGGTGTTATGTGTTCTATTTTGTCAATCGTTCCTAACCTTAAACAACTGTCATAAACAAAATTAAATTACATTAGTTGTAAGTCAGATTAAAATTTGTAGATTGAAAATTTTTAAGTAAGATATTACTGTTAGTTTCTGTAATATATTGCGACAGTACAACCATTAACGGTACGGTGCATTGCCAAAATAATTTAAATAAATAATATAAATAAATAAATATGGATTAATAAACATGATTCAGATTGCAAGCTTTATCGTAGTTAAAAAGGGAACGCAGAATTCATGCATGGACACGCACATCTAGCCCACCTGTCGCTAGCGTTGTGTACACTTGTATTTTGTTTGTGTGTGTGAAGCCTGTCCGTTCCTGAACTGTAACCAACCCTTTTCAAGTAGAATAGATTTATGTTTTATTTTAATTATAAGAAAAATATGTACGATATGGTAAAACAAAAGACACCAAAGTGTGTAGAAATTAAAGGTGAACAAAGGGTTAAAAGACCGTGCCAAAGTGACGGAAAGTGCAATTACTATACGTAAAAAGTGAATAGCTCTTTTTGTAATTACAATAAAGAAGTGTGTAATATATGTAATATATAATATAATATGTAATATGTAATATGTGTAATATATAATAATACAATATATGTTTACGTATAGTAAACATATAAAAATTAGCGATCGATTGAACATCGTGTAGTGTGAAACAGATTTCGTAATTTGCGAAGATAGGCGAACATAATGAATTGAACCAGAGTGGGGGAAAAGACGCTTCGACAAAATCTGACAAGTTGAAAATTGTTCAGAGCTGAGCTTTTGCACGACCTGGCTATAAATACCAGGTCGCGCTAATAAAGTTTCTTCTTCTCTATTCAACCGTTGCCACAGGAGGCTATGTTAGTCAGAGACGCTATTTTAAATCTACAGTGAGAGTCACAGGACGACCAGAGCAGCAGAGCACAAACGATGAGGTCTATGGACACACCTGCAGCATATGATGTGAGTCGAGACCACTATTAAACAGCACATGCAGTGGAATCCGGGAAGAGGACCCGAGGACGGAGGACGAGAACTGAGGACCAAAGGAGGACATACGGATGATTAACCACGTCAAACGAGGTGATGAAAAACGATAGTACTTACAGACATTTGAAAGACGCTAATTAAAGTTAGAATGAAAGACATTCAACCAGTTTATTAAAATAACTAAATTGTACATAAATGTAAAAGCAGAGTGAAATTTAGAATAATATCTCTTGTATAAAATTTAGTAATTGAGAGTAGCGTAAATGATAGAGAAATATTTGATTTTTAAGTTAACGTAATTAATAAAAGTCTTTGTTGATAAAGGAGAATGCATATGCAGTAGAAAATTTTAAAACAAATTAATATAAAAGAAATTGGAATACAAGTAAATTCATTATTGAAGTAAATTAATCAGCAATTGCAAAAGATGACCACACAATGAATAAGCCGAGAGCAAATAAATATTTAATTAATTAAGATTAGATAATGAGATTTATGTATAACCTGTTGTATGTAATTTGTTAGCTATAAGTCGTGTGCGAAAGAGTCGTACAAACGATTTAATAATGAGTACTAATTTCAATATGCGAAATGAAAGATTTTATTTAATAAAAAAATAAATAATGGAACAATTTTAAACTTAAATAACGCATCACCTTCTTATTACGATTACACCCATGAACTCAAATTAAATTACATTTCAATTTGTTTTGTGTTGTTACATAATTTGGCGCTCCAAAAGCATGGGGCTACACAAATTAAATTACATTGAATTTTTGTATGTTGTTATAATATGTTTTCCAATTTAAAAAATGATAAACTGACTGAAAATGAGTTTCATTAATTTAGTAGTTAATAAAATAATAAAAATTTGCTAGCACCTCCCTCACGAACTATGGTTCTCAGGCAGATATGTTTCCCCGGTTTACAGAGACCCTAGTTGTGGCTCAGATTGTAGTCAGTATTGAAGCAGAGTAAAAGAAATGTACCAAAGTATCTCCTGAAGTGTATAAGATATATTATATATACTTTGTATGATACATTTTTTATGTTCCAATTTAGTGTTCAACCATTTATCATTTAGCATTCCTAGTGTATTTACCATCACAGCTACGACTCAAATACAGAAAGAAATAATAAATTTTACGCATTATTTTATCAGGAAAATGGTATTTTATTTCCTGCAAGATTTAGTCATAATTTGAATAATATATTTCAAAGAAGTTATGGATTTTAAATTATACCTATGTTTATTTATAAAGATGTTACTGACATCCAAAGACAACAATTAAATTAATGACTAACAACTATCGACACTAATCGGCCGAGAAATAGTATCTTACATTTTACATAATATATTTCATTCCTTCCAGTTTTATATGATGCTTAGTTCTGTTTATGAATGTCTGATAGTATTATCACTTAACGATTTTTAAAATTAAACACATAATTGCGCCGATATATTACATCGTACAGAAGACCAAACGTCGCTGTTGGCTATAATTTTCGTGGCAACCAAACACGCTGCTCCAATCTCTATACGTTTTTATCCTAATACACTTACTCTTCACTATACTAAAAACCTCCATCATTTCAAAGAGGGGACCATAATACGTGTGTTCTTTGTGTTCAGCACTCCCATAGCGTCATGCCCGATATACCGCGTAGTTTATCAGTGTTTCTCATTGTATAAGGAAATTCTCATTATTTTACTTTAAAATAATCTAGGCTTTCAAGAACGTGTACGATCATCTTATAACCGGCATAACGCAATAGTGTAACCTCTTCATTACATTACTCAATTCACTGAATCAGATGAGTAATCTTAAATGAAAGGCAAATTATAAAACGCATCCTTAATAGCAACGCTTAATATAATTTACAATTAACGTTAATGAATAAAAACAAGTAACGACTGAGAAAGCCTATGTGGACAGTAATGTGGTAATTTTCGCATTCATAGGTTGGCTAATCTGTACGTTTTCAAATTGTGCTTATCATGTTTTTACAACGTTACAGTTGTCCGAGCTACGGCTGGCGGCAGACGTCATTACGTTTGCTTGCTTGTTCTGTCATTCATTTTTCTTGTCGTCAGTCAATTCATGTAGGCTTTAGGCCACAACATTATATTGCATACTTGCAATACATTGCTAATTCTTTTTCATGTAACTTAGAGTGCCGCGTACTCGCGCCTCAAGTCATACGACAATTCTTACGACAATTATTTAGGCCTTAGGCCTGAACGTTTTTCGATGTAATCTGAGTGGCGCACATTTGCGCCTCATCTAACATGTAGCTTTCTTAACGACTTGGTTTATTCAAAATTAAAATCTTTCAGACTTAGCCAATCTCAACACTATGATTTAAGTGTACAACAGAAACTTAATAAATGTATTAAATACAGTCCACTATCGTCATCATTCTGCATCCTGGCAATAGCACCACAAACATCATTCTTCCTAATAGAACATTTTTTGGTACACACGTGCCGACATCAACATTTTTTTGGTCCAATCGGACCGGATCTTATACATTTTTTTGGTCGCCCCGTGCCTGGATTCGTCATTCACCTTTTGCAACTTATTATAGCGGTTTTCATCATTTTTCTGCCCCAATTTCTGGCCATCACGGGCGATTCAGCATATTCGCTGATCCGACCGTCTCGGGACTTACTTCAGCATTTCTTTCATCGCCATTGAGCCTCGTGACGACATCACTGCAAGAACATCCATGTGCTAGCGTCTACACTCCAGTTTAAGCAGTCATCTCTCCGGTCTGTGTGTTTGCCATCTTCTCCACGGCCTCGACGCTCCAGGACATCGCATACCAGGTACCACATCATTAACAGGTGCGTACAATGGCTGAAGAAGGCCTCAAAGTGTTGGTCAGAAAGAGAGGCGGCTTAAAGTCTGCCATAGTGCGAATTAATTCGGCTATCATTAACTTTGATAAAAACACTAATACAAAACATTTTGTAACAGTTAGACTCGAAAGTCTAAAACGTTTGGCAACAAAATACGATGAGGTACAGTCCGAAATTGAACTCATTTCTAAAGACATAAACGCTGCTCAAGAAGACCGAATTGAGGTTGAAGAGCTGTTATATTTAACAGAAGCCAATATCTTGCAATTGATAGAAACCTTTAATGTTCAGACTGTATCTCCAGTATTAACAAATAACATGCAATTAAAACCGATAAGTTTGCCCTGCTTCACAGGCAATATCTTAGAATGGCAGCACTTTTATTCAATATTTCTGGACTTGGTGCACGCCAGATCTGATTTAACGTCAGTGCAGAAATTACATTATTTGTTTTCGTCTCTGAAAAATGAGCCGCTAGATTTAATTAAGGCATTACCTATTTGTAACGAAAATTATTCGATAGCGTTGAGTTTGCTGTCCGCTAGATATGACAACAAATTCATACTAGCTAAGTATTATATTCAAAATTTGCTTGAAGTAAAGTCAACAATTAAGGACTCTGTCCAAAGTCTGGCAGAATTCATAAATACAATAACGTCTTCCGTTAATTCACTGGCTGCCATGCAACTGTCAGTGGATTCATTCGAGCTTATCACTGTACAATTATTGTCAGCAAAACTGGATCATACCACGTTTAAATTATGGAAGGAGTCTATAGACCCCGATAATCTTCCTAACTTTCAAAGCTTCACTCAGTTTTTAAACGCACGTAGACAGTTGCTAGAAAATACACTGCCTATCGATGCCGGTCAGCAGCTCAACAAGTCAACTTTAAGATTCAATAAATCTGACAAACATAAATCACGAAACTCTGCTGGCAGCACTGCATTTAAAAGTTATCACTCAGCTTCAAATAAGTATTTATGCCCATGCTGCAATTCTAGTCATCCAATTTACATGTGTGACAAATTTCGTGCATTAAGCACATCAGAACGAGGGCAATTTATATTAAATCGTAAACTCTGTACAAATTGATGAAGACCAGATCATTTTTCATCTAATTGTAAGATCAAACAACATGTAAGATCTGTTCAAAACGACACCATACATTGCTACACATAAATAATATGTCAAAACCAGTTTCTGCCAGCAGCAGTATCTACTGTTCACTTAAATTACAATCTACAAACAATGTTCTTTTATCAACAGCAATTGTGTTTGTCATCGACCGGGCTGGCAACAGACAACCGGCAAGAGTTCTATTGGATGCGGGGTCACAAATAAATTTTTGTACGGAATCATTTGCTAAGAAATTACGGCTTAACTTGACTAAATATAACATACCGATTACAGGTATAAATAATGCCGCGTGCTGTGCCACTAATTTAGCGTCTATACGCATTATTTCACGCTATCAAAGATTTAGTTTCCAAGCAACATGCGCGGTCTTATCTGCATTAACCCATAAACTGCCAGCACAATCTTTCGACATAAATCAGTTTAATGTCCCAGATAACGTTTTCCTCGCCGATCCACATTTCAACATATCAGCTGATATCGACATACTTTTAGGAGCGCAATTTTACTTAGATTTAATTTTACCTAACAAATATGTACGCGGTTCTCATTTCCCTATTATACAAGAAACAAAGTTAGGCTACATTCTAGCAGGCAATCTGCCCAACCACTGCCGTTATAAGGGTCCTGCTGTTTCGTTCCTGGCTAGGAACAACGACAGTCAAATTCTGGCGTCTCTCGAGAAATTTTGGGAGACCGAAACTATCCCTGATAATGCACCCTTTAGTAACGATTCAGCTTGTGAGGAGCATTTTGTTAAGTCTACTCATCGCAATGAGGAGGGTAGGTTCGTTGTTTCGCTACCATTTAAGTCTGAAAATCCCCAGTTGGGTGAGTCCTATGCTAGCGCTGAAGCGAGATTCTTGAGTTTAGAACGCCGGTTCATGCGTGATTCTAAGCTTGCGCGCGAATACGCAAACTTTATTCAGGAGTATAAGGATCTTGGCCACATGACGCTTGTCGACGATTGCTCTATCAATTCCGGGGTTTCAAATACCTACTATTTGCCTCACCATGCCGTCTTTAAACATTCTAGTTCTACGACAAAACTTCGCGTCGTTTTGACGGCTCGTCCAAAACTACCAATGGCCTTTCTCTCAATGATGTTTTGTTGGTAGGCCCAAACGTCCAACAAGACCTTTTTTCTATTCTTTTGCGATTTCGTATGCACAACTATGTTCTCATCGCCGACATCGAGAAGATGTATCGAAAAATTCTGGTATCTGATAAGGATTGTCATTATCAACGTATTCTGTGGCGTAACTCTCCACTCGAACAGTTTAAACATTTTGTATTGCGAACTGTATCATACGGTACTGCTAGTGCTTCGTTTTTGGCTACTCGCTGTCTTAATCAGATTGGTAAGGATCATAAAGCTTCTTTTCCTGACGCTGCGTCAGCTATAATTACTTATGACGATAAGCATCCTATTGTCTTGCATCCATCGGCTCATATCACTCGCCTTATTATTGAACGCGAACACATTCGTCTACTCCACGCTGGTGCTCAACTCGTGCATCACTCACTTCGTCAACGTTGATGGATCATTAACGCCAAGATAGTCATTCGCTCCATCATTCGTAGATGCGTCAAGTGTCTCAGGTTTAGTGCCAAACATCAGGTTCAGAGGCTTGGTATTTTGCCATCTCCTACAGTCACTCCTTCGCGGCAGTTTCTATTCTGCGCAGTTGATTATGGTGGTCCCTTCATGATTCGTCATGGTGGGCAGAAATCTAGGACTCTGTCAAAATCGTATGTGTCTTTGTTCATCTGCTTGGCAACCAGGGCCATTCATTTGGAATTGGTTTCTGACCTTACAGCCAACGCGTTTATAGCTGCCTTACGTCGTTTCATGGCCCGTAGGGGCATACCCAGCCAGTTATATTCTGATAATGGCACGAACTTTAGGAAGGCCCGCAATGTTTTGCATGACCTTTACAATCTTTGGCATAATAAGGATGCCACCTCATCAATCCAATCCTTTACGACCTCTCAGGGTATTACATGGTCATTTATTCCGCCCTCATCACCTCATTTTGGTGGTCTTTGGGAGAGCGGTATAAAGAGTTTAAAGTATCATTTGCGCCGCGTGGTAGGCAAGTCTATACTCACCTTCGAGGAGTTTACGACAGTTTTGTCTCAGATAGAGGCATGTCTAAACTCACGTCCATTATTTGCCGTTTCATCGGATGTAAATGATCCGGTGCCACTTACACCTGGCCATTTTTTGATTTGCGCACCATTAACGGCGATACCTGATCCAGACTTATCTCACGTTTCCATCTCTCGTCTTGGACGTTGGCAACTTTTCCAGAAGTTTGTCCAAGTCATTGGAAAGCTTGGTCTTGCGACTACTTACATCAATTACAACAACGTCACAAATGGAAATTCGCCAAAGATAACGTTTCAATTGGTGACATCGTTTTACTGATTGAGGATAACTTACCTCCATTAGCGTGGAAATTTGGTGTAATTACCGCCACGTTTCCCGGCCCAGACAACTTAATTAGAGTAGTTGACGTTCGCACGCCTACTGGCACCTATCGCAGAGCAGTTCATAAATTATGTTTGGTCCCTACTAGGGACGAACAGTAAAAAAAGGGGTTTATTTTCCTTTGTATATATTTGTCAAAATACATAAATCAGATGTTCAAAGAAGATTTTGTTAATTATAAGCACCTTCGTTTTTGGCATAAGCTTTAATTTGTATAATTTTGATGCAGAAAATGTTTGTTTTACTCAAGCAAGTGTCAGTTTATTTAATATGCAAAGCTTTAATTATTATTTTGTATTTTCGTGTATGCAACATTTGATTTATGCCTCATGTCTTTGCTTACTATTGTTTTTATGTAAAAATTTTGTTATAATATTCGCATGGTCTGCAGCTATACAAACCATGTATGCATTTTCTCGCACATTTTGTCAATATGTGTGATATTTTGTTACTCTATGAATTTATTTCTCACAATTGTTCAACACATGTATTACATTTTGTATAACCACATTTGTTGTACTTGTCACTTATGCCATTGTGCCTTGTATTTATGTATTTGTAATTATCTAAACCGACTTCTATTGTATTTATTATGTATAACTGGTATCTATGTAAAACACATTGTTTTATCCGCATCTACTGTCTATAACCATACGCCACGCCTATATTTTTATATTGTATTTTGTATTTGTATTTGTGATCATGTATTGCACAATTATTATTCATGCTTTAATTATGACATACATGTCATTACACTTTGTGCTTGCAATTATTCAACTATGTATAGCTTGTTTTCACATAACAATTTATTGTATATTCTGAAACTTCAGGATAGCATGCATCGTGCAGACTATAAAGCGTCATGCTAAATTTATGTCTCTACATGTATAATTTTATAATAATTTTGTTTGTTCATTGTATTCAATACTATTGTATAGGTCTACTGGCCTTAACTGGTTCAAGCTAACCATTATGACTTGCATAACTTGCTAAAATTATCGGGCCCATCATGTGATGAGTCACCGATTATTCATCATTAAACATTGTCAAACTATGTATTTTTCATGCCTTATATTGTTTAGTATTGTATACATACAATATATATTGGCAATACATTGCTAATTTTGCACTTATGCTCATGTATAATTCAGGTTGCAAGCCGACTTTGGCCTGCTCAACTCTTATCATCACTCAAGCTTATCTCTAAACAGTTAATGTCATAACTGTTATCTAAGATTTCAAACTCAAGGTTCAATACAACTTATTGAGATTGACTTCTATTATTAAGAACTCTGTATTTTTCTACAATAAGTTATTAAAATGTATTAAAAAATCCATTGATTTTTTGCGGGCAGTTATGGACAGTAATGTGGTAATTTTCGCATTCATAGGTTGGCTAATCTGTACGTTTTCAAATTGTGCTTATCATGTTTTTACAACGTTACAGTTGTCCGAGCTACGGCTGGCGGCAGACGTCATTACGTTTGCTTGCTTGTTCTGCATTCATTTTTCTTGTCGTCAGTCAATTCATGTAGGCTTTAGGCAACAACATTATATTGCATACTTGCAATACATTAGCAATACATTGCTAATTCTTTTTCATGTAACTTAGAGTGCCGCGTACTCGCGCCTCAAGTCATACGACAATTCTTACGACAATTATTTATGCCTTAGGCCTCAACGTTTTTCGATGTAATCTGAGTGGCGCACATTTGCGCCTCATCTAACATGTAGCTTTCTTAACGACTTGGTTTATTCAAAATTAAAATCTTTCAGACTTAGCCAATCTCAACACTATGATTTAAGTGTACAACAGAAACTTAATAAATGTATTAAATACAGTCCACTATCGTCATCATTCTGCATCCTGGCAATAGCACCACAAACATCATTCTTCCTAATAGAACATTTTTTGGTACACACGCGCCGACATCAACATTTTTTTGGTCCAATCGGACCGGATCTTATACACTATGTTACAATTTACATTATTTATTTCACTCTCAAGTGAAGTAGGCTTTCAACTAAGTGGTGCTTAGTCATATTTATGAATCTTTTATAATATTATCACTCTCAGAAATTTTAATGTTAGCAGTTTATACATTAATGATTAAAACACTTTGTAAATTAATAACTGTATTCATATTAGACCATATTCAATAAGGCACGAGTCTGAATGACTAAAACATATTTTTTTCACGAACATAGGCCTATTAAAGGGGACTAGTGGTCGCCCTGTGGTCGAAATTCGACCGTAATTCATTAAATTTTTAAGTTTGAACGTTATTGAGGTTCTTTTGTCAAAGAGTATAATCATATACATATAATGTTTGCATATAATTCCTCTATAATCATTGCATATAATTTTTTTGAATTTTGTTCTATTACGTCAGCTGCGAGCGTGTACAAATACGTCATTAGCGTGTGTTGTTTGCCTTAATTCCCTGCAATACCTATGAAATTTAAAATTTAATGTTAGTAACAGTTGAAAAAAAACACAATTACAGCTTGTATTCGTATTTATTTTTTGATATAATTCATTGTCAGTTTTAATTTTTCATGTTATTATTGAATCAAATAAACGCTAATAAAAATGAGACTTGACATTCATAGAAGTATAAGATATATTGTTTTCAATTCCAGTGGATTACATTTCATTTTTGGTAAGGTACAAAATTCGAAACAGTTTGAAGATTATCTGCTACAAAGCTTATATAATTTTTTATAATTATTTAATTTTTTTATATAATATTTTAAATTTTTTTTCTATGCATTAATTTTCGAGTTATTTGAAAAATATGAAAGATAGGAAAAATGAGGTTTAGCTTGGCTAAGCCATATTTAAAAAGCAATAACGCGTTTTTTGACATTTCCTTGGGTTTTTTTTTATTGCCATACTGACCAGGTTTCGCCAAGGCTACACAGTTATTTTGCCTATCTTTTTCGAATTATATAAAATTTAAATAAAAAATTAATACAAAATAAAAAATGAAATAAAAAATACGTGCCTCGTATTCTTTCATATATTTTTCATTAAATCAAAAAAACCGGGCGGTTAAAAAAATAAATGTTGTCCATTGAACTTAAAATAGTTTGAAAGTGAATTTAATGATTCAGAACTTCTGTGTAAACGATGTTTTTTGTAAAAACTCTTTCATCATTTGCTAAATGCCCTTGGCCATTATATTCGGAAATATAAAATCTCAAACCATCGAATGATCGAACTCTACTTGCTGCGACGTACAATTGACCATGTGTAAAAACTGGCTGCCTCAATAAAATTCCAGTTTTTTCAAATGTTTGTCCTTGAGACTTATTTATCGTCATCGCAAATGTAGGTATAATCGGAAATTGAGTTCTTTGAAAGTTAAATGGTAAAACAGTACCGGAATATGTTAAATTTATACGTGGAATCAAAATTCTCTTATTGCGTGCGGTTCCAGTTAAAACTTCGCAATCAATAGCATTACGATGCATACACTTGATGCGCATTCTTGTTCCATTGACTAATGCTTCCTTTATATTTAAGTTTCTGATCAGTAAAACGATGCAATTAACTTTCAATACTAACTTATGTGGTGGCAAACCACTAATAGTCAAAGAATTCAAAAACTCTACTGGATAGTTATTGATTTCATTGTCATCATCACAAATTATTTTATCGTAGCTATGATATGTTTTCTGTTCACCTGGTATTCGATTAAGTATATCAGTATTAATAAAAGTACAATCATCATTATCATCATTTTTAGGTGCTCAAATAACTGGCTTTAAGATGTTATCTGAGAGTATGTTTTCGGAAATATTTCCATACACCTCATTAATAATATTATTTTCATCTCCTATTAATTGCTGAGGTATTTCAATAATATTTTCACAAAACTGAGGGAATTGTGGGGCTTCATCATTACCAATTTTTTTCAAGAATTCGACAAATTCTATTTCACTTGGTAAGGCTCTCATATTTTGAGTAAACGTTACTTTATGAAAATAAACAAATTTATGCCAACTCATGACACAATTTTCAATTAAAGTTGCACGTGATCCATGTGGGACAACTGGTAAGATTTGCCGAAAATCACCGCACAGAAGTATCGTTTTCCCTCCAAATGGTTTATGTTTATCATTTTCATCGCATAGATCCTGCAATAATCTATCTATGATTTTCAACACTTGCAGTGGGCACATAGAAATTTCATCAATAATTATCAATGATGATGAATTTATGTAACGTCCATAGCTACTATTTGCGGTAATATTCGCTACAGAATTTTCCAAAATGGGTATAGGCAATTTAAACACATTGTGTAAAGTTCTACCTCCAAGTAATAGAGTTGAAGCTATGCCACTGAACGCTGTTCCAATGCAACTAAGATTAAGCGAATTTAATTTGTGAATGATTGCTGTTTGTGTGAATGTTTTTCCACAACCTGCATGAGCGGTTAAACAAAAAACATTAGATCCAGTATCATGATGCAAAACTTCACGAATCACACGATCAATGAGATTCAATTACGCTGTTCAATATTTGCAGTTTCATAATGCTCAGAAAACAGAAACTCTTGTTCTATTGGATCAATAGCATTTGCTTCGTCTGTTCTCTGCGAATACGTGGGAACTGGTAAACCAAGTTCTTGACATGACTAATTATGAACATTCAAAATATCTTCAATTTCTAATAGAGCTGTATTAAAGGATACTTCTTCGTTGTAATCTCTCAAAAAATCTTCACTAAGATATACCTTAAATTCATTCCATAACGCCAATGCATTGGCTGGCACATTTAATGCACAAATGTAACCAAATAAATTTCGCATTTGTTTTGGTGAATGTAATTCTTTTGCTTCATTTAAACATTCGCGCCATTCATTATCATTTGAAGCAATGCCGCGAGCATGGCACGCTTCAACAAAAGAAGTGTGTATAATTCCATTGTATGTTCTAACATCCTCAAATGATTTTGGACCACAGACATGTAATAAAAGCAATCGTAAATGAAAAAGTTCGATGTCTTTTGGTTATACTACATATATGCGTGTAATGATTTTATCACCTCCACGCTTTCTCTTCTTCCATTTTTTCGGGAATCTTCCCACACATAATGCAAAGGAATTTCAATATACTTATATTCATGCGCTGATGGATCTGATCGATTCAATTTAAAAAATGCTAATAATTTTGTTTGTCTTGCATTTTCAATTGCTTGACGTTCTTGCCCTTCTCGAAAGTAAACATTCTGTCTACGCGGTAAATGAATGTCAAGTCTAACGATGACTTGTGATTGAAAATGCATTGGTAATTCATAGATGCGCCATACAGCTTCATTTGATCCGACATAACGGCCATTTAAAAAATTTTTAACTTCATCAATTTGTATTTCTTGACCTGGTTCATTTCTCTCTGAACCTAATTCAACAGATGCACTGTCATAGCCTTTATACACGTATTTATAAATGTATTTCACACTTTTAACTGTTGTGCATACTTCAAAATTTATATGGCAATTAAATTTGGCAAGTAAATACGGATTGTATGGTTCAACATAACGATTGTCGAGGCAACTACCGCGAACTTCAGCATTAATACCATTATCACGCCTTCTGTATAATGGATATCCATTTAATGATTCACATGTAAATTCATTAAATCGTTTTGGATAATTTTTGTGCATTTTCCATCTCTCATACATACAGAATTGCGGATTAAGTACACCGCATGGACCATGCATCATGTGTTTTACAACATATTCATGTAATGTAGGATGTGTTTGAATGTTAGGAATCTTCGCAGATACAACTTTATCAATATCGGTAGCGTTAACAATTTTATCTTGCTCATTTAAAGAGAGTAAAATGTGAGCATCAGGCAATCCTCTCTTTTGAAACTCAATTGTATAAATGAGTGCTTCAACTTTACCGAAGATTTTTTTTAGTGTAAGGCCCTCTACACAAGTAATTAATGCTTTCAGTTTGGACTTGAATACACGCACAACAATATCAGGTCGAAAATTAGCTGACTCACCTACACCAATATTGCTAACTATTTCAAGCCAACTTGGACTGCAAGTCATTGTAATAAACAAAGAAGGCTTTCCGAAATGTTGTACAATTGACATTGCATCTAAATAATTCTGATACATATTTCTTGGAGATCCATTGAATGAAGATGGTAAAATTACTCTACGGCCAACATTATTGGCATTGGGGTTCAATTCTAAATAATCTGTTAAATTGTTGTAAACTTCAGACCTAAGACTTGTTTGATTTTGTCGAATGAAATGTAACCTTGTGCCCTCTATTCTCACATACATATCAACTATCCACTGCAGAAATAATTTTTGTGAATGGTGCAACATGCTAAAATCTTCTCTAATTGCAAGTCGATAGGCTGCATCCTGAAGCATGGTTAATTTATTTCTGGGCGCTCTTGAATTAGATGTAGTTGGTACATTATGAGAAATATTGATATGCCACCCAGTATCACCATTTGGAAAAAGTAATGGATACGCTAAAGGGTCCAATGATGAATCCAAAACAGAGATATTTTTAATGGTACCATTAACTTTTGAAAACGAAACCATATTTCGTTCAAAGGGTGGCTCACCATCAACTGTACTAAATATTACTGCTACATCAGCTTGAACTGCATCATTATAACGGCGTAGATCTAAATCACGATTTACTTTAATGAGCATACAGATTTCTTTATTTTGATTTTCAACTCTCTGACAATGATCTTTCATTGCAATGAGTGACCGAACGAAAGGATTAATGCGTTCCAATTCAAGAGAGATTTCGCGCATTATATTGTTATTGCATGTTTGATTATAGTGTTCACGTAATCTATAATTGACAGCAGTGTCAACATCATAAAAATATAATTGCGCATAACATGGTGCATAAATATCCAGCAGTCATTTGACTTGATCTGTGATAAAAAACATCATGTATTTTAAAATGATACACTCCACGCTTAACTGTATCCGAAATTTAGCTTCTGAGCTAACCATAGCAAATGATGAATTGTATTTACAAATGTTTTCATAATAATTTTTTGACTTTCTTTTTATTGAAGGTTCATTTGAAGTAAGTCCATCATACAATGATTTAAAGTATTCATTTTGACTTAAGGCCGGTAATATTGTTTTACCCTTATGACAACATGAAGTGAATGCAGTCCTTTCACCTAAAGTGACCTCAGATTCGAAATGTTTTGCATTGCAAAACCTGCATTGTAAATGCATTAATCCACAATCAAAAGTATTAAAATTTCTTGGAATGACATTCAGTGCGCATTTAAATGTATCCCTCAAAATAATTTCATCATTTTGTATACTATTTACACTATTTAAATTTGCATTTGGTCTATTATCATTTTGACTTTCACGCGAATATATATTCCTTCTTCTTTGTCTCTCACTCCGACCCGTCAATGTTATACTATTTACACTATTTAAATTTGCATTTGGTCTATTATCATTTTGACTTTCTTGCGAATATATATTCCTTCTTCTTTGTCTCTCACTCCGACCCGACAATGTTCTATGTCGAGGCAAAATGGAAGTAGGTGCGAATATCTGAATGTAAAAAAAAACATGTAATGAAATTACTGAAACTAAGATTAGACAGGGTTTAATTAAAAATAATAAAATGTACTCACTTTTTTGAAACAACCAATAATAATTAGGCGACAGTAAGTCAATTCAAATTGCTGCTACAAAATTTTCGTTTTGCAACATGTGTATATTAAGCAAGCTGTATTTCACTTTCAGCTGCACATAAATATATAAAACACAGATATCTAATATACAAAATATAAAATAAACGCTTTTTTGCCTTGACATACACTCCACAGACTATTGAAAAAGGAACATTTGAAATCACACAAATTCACAGCTCATTCAGTCAATCTGTCAGTATTAAGCAAGCTGTATTTCACTTTCAACTGCACATTAATATATAAAACACAGATATCTAATATACAAAATATAAAATAAACGCTTTTTTGCCTTGACATACACTCCACAGACTATTGTTGCCTGGCAACAAAATTATTTTATTTTTAACAATTTCCATTGTTTGAAAAAGTTTAAATGAATTTTCAAGTGCAAATGAATGTTATATTTAATTTAATTTAATGTATTTGTAACACATATTATATATAAATTTTAGCTTTCTGCACTCCTTCTCCATATAAACTTTAACTATGCCAAATCTCACACTCCTCCGTGCGCGCAATATGCTTAAAAAGGGGTACAAAGTTTTCTCTTCACGTATTAATATATAGATGTATTTTATCATGTACTAAAGGTTTAGTGAAAAGGTCTTATAAGAAGATCCTCAAATTTTGGTTTGAAAAAAATCGAAAGCATTTCCTTCAAAATATTTTTTAAAACTTTTATCTAAAATTTATTAAGAATATAGATTTAAATTTGAGATGATGTTTAATGAACTGCAGTTCAATTGTACTAAAGATTAATTGAAATGAGGATTTTAAAAATATGTATGTAATATTTTTCACAACTAAATATTTTTTGCAGTACTTTTGTTACTTACCGTTCAAGAAACAGTGACAACCCTATACAAAGGCCTTTGTAAGCCTAATAATGGCTAGCAAAAGTGTTTTATATAAAGCCAATAGCACCCATAATTACCTTTAAACTGAGTGAGACCCACGTTATATCTAACTGACTCACGTTGGGTCACTTATGAGTAAATTGTAAATTGTGAGGTTGGTAAATGACCTGAAGATGGTTTGACTGCCGAAAGCGCTCGTCAATAGACAACAAAAAAACACCACACAAAACAGCATACAACACACCAGACAGCATAGAATGTTGTTTAGACAACATAGTGGTTTGTATAAAATTAGTAGAAAAAAAAAATATTATTGCTTATTTATATTTAAAAGGTGTCGAAGCAAAAATATGAGTAGGACTTTCAATATATTGTCTTTTTTAAAATGAAATTTCGTGTCATACCGTATACTCAGTTTTTCTAGAAACATTAATTTGTATAAAGCAGTGAGTAACTGATTTAATAAACGTAAGAGATTTAGTTTTGAGAATTTAAAAAATCTTTGATGTGTGAAGTATTGCTTAGTGGTTTTTGAGTAAATTAATGTTAATTGTTCAAGTCAAAAATTGAGAAAATAACACTAATTTTATTGTACTCTACTCACTCAAGTATTATTGTTAAACTGCACCAAACATGTTTCATATTTTCATAAATTACTTCAGATTTCAATTTATGTACTTAATATTTTTTTTAAATGTGTATTTAAAAAAAATTGCACTTACTTTTTTACATCATAATACATTTTGCAACAGTACAAATAGGTTGAGTACTGTGCATTGCACCAAGTAATTTAAGTAAGTGATTAGAAGAAATAAATAATGCATTTTGATAATAATAAGAATTCAGCCTGCAATATAAATTGTAAAAGAGACGCCTGACTTGCAGGTTGGGACAGGTGATTGACGCCAGCTGCTTTTTTTATGTGTGTACACACGTAAAGTGTGTGTGTGTGTGTGTGTGTGTGTGTGTGTGTGTGTGTGTGTGCGGCTTGTTCATTCCTGAAAAACGCCACCCTTTTCAGTAACGATATAAATTATTGTATTCAAATTAATTTATAATGCTTGTGTGCATGATAGCGAAAAACTGAAGACACCAAATTGTGTGGATAAAAATAACGAACAAGTGTATAAAACATTGTGAAAAACGAATGAAAAGTGTAATGATAGGAAGTTAAAAATCAATAGTAATTAGACTAAGTAAGATAAGGAAAAACGGTTTGTGCATGATGAACACCTAGAAATTACCGATCGAATGAATATCGGATAATATGCCAAAGACTTTGCAATTCGCGAAGACGAGCAAATAAATTGTAACAATAAAGCGTGGGTTAAGAGTGACGCTCTCGACACTTCCAAACATGCAGTATATTTTGTCTAGACATGATTTTGGCGCCTTGGGTATAAATACGGGAACGCGCAAACATCTTTTTCGTTGTCGTCAGACCATCATAGCGGCCGAAGGATATGTCCAAGAACTACAACTCGATTCTCGTTCAATCATCAGAACAGCTGGAGGCTATGTCCAACAACTAGAACTTCTAGAATTGATTGACAACCATGGCAGCCAAAGTATCTACGTAGAAACAACAACTACCGTAGATCAACCGCAAGCAGAAACCAGAAGCTTCAAGACTGCACATCCATTCGAGTGAGCAGTTGGAACCAGAGGCCATGAACAGGAACGAGAGAATCCAGTGAACCAGAGTACGAGATACTACAAGACTCCTAGAATACCCTACTCCAGGACTTCCAGGACCAAAGAGGATCATCCGTATCCAGGACCGAAGAGGACACGCTTCAGATGTACAACGCAAATAACAAGGTGACAAATAACCGTGCATTTATCAGAAAACGAGACCGATCAAAAGACTATAAATATTAAAGAGAAAAAGAATAAACAATTCGATTCTAAGATGAGTCAAGTAACTGTATAGTTGTACATATGTTTTTTTTTGTACATTAAGTACAGTATTATGAAAGACTGTGTAACGATAAGAGTTAGCAGTAGCTGTAATTTAAAAACTATAATTGTTAGTAGTACATGACGACCTCGTCAGAGAAATTAATAGAAAGCAATGCATATGCAGTAACAAAGAGAAATTAGTAATATAAAAAAAAGAGTTAGATAATTAAAAGAGTAGATAATCAGTAAGAGAATTGAGCTAGCTGAGAGCAGTATAGAAAATTTATAACAATTTATTAGCAATAATATTTTATATTATTTTTTTGTGTCAAATAAGACTACGAATTATACGTAGTAGGTACGTAAAAATACGAATCATTTGGACTCGTAAAATAAATAATAAATTAACGTGTAATCTGAGATTGCAAATTACCCGTAATAAATATGTCAAAATAACAATGAGTTTCTAAACCGCAAAACAAATTAAAAAAAAGTGTTAATAAAAATTGAAATGATTTATAAACCAATCAAATAGAAGTATTATTATTATGATTACAACCTACATTCTTGCACACACACACGAATTTAATGTGATGTAATGTACATGAAGATTTAACACACATCATAAATAAACGCATTAAAATCGTTGAGATGTTGACAATGTCACCCAAGAACGTGGGACGCGACCATAATCATTTAACGATTTAAAGCATTTTTTTTAAGTTAAATGAATGCTCTAAAGGAAAGTGTGTTAAATGTAAAAATATATTTTATGGAATAACTAATATTGTAGTAAATGTTATTTTAATGTTATTTCAAATTGTTATGTATTATAAGAACACAACTGGCGCTCAACAGGTAATAAATTGTAAATGAAGTGAAATCGTAATAGTAATATAATAATAATACATAATAAATAAAGCGTAGCTTAACCGGGTATCACCAACAATAATTCTTTTATATTATAATATAATAAAGAAAGAATAAATAAAAATAATTCAACATGGCAATATCGGGAAATTTAAGGATGGAGAAAGCAATCGTAGATATGATGCAAGCCATGTTTGGCAACGTAGGTGACAACAGAAAAATTAAGAGAAAATAAAAAAAAGAGTTAGATAAATAAAAGAGTAGATAATCAGTAAAACAATTGAGCTAGCTGAGAGCAGTATAGACAATTTATAACAATGTATTAGCAATAATATTTTATATGTTTTTGTGTCAAATAAGACTACGAATTATACGTAGTAGGTACGTAAAAATACGAATCATTCGGACTCGTAAAATAAATAAGAAATTAACTGTAATCTGAGATTGCAAATTACCCGTAATAAATATATCAAAACAATAATGAGTTTCTAAAACGCAAAACAAATTAAAAAAAAGTGTTAATAAAAATTGAAATGATTTATAAACCAATCAAATAGAATTATTATTATTATGATTACAACCTTCATTCTTGCACACACACGAATTTAATGTGATGTAATGTACATAAAGATTTAACACACATCAATAAATAAACGCATTAAAATCGTTGTGATGTTGTAATATATATTTCCGTTCTTTAAATAATCATTTTATTAAAAAAAATTACATTTTATAGTTGTAAAAAATATTTGTAAGGCAGTCCTAGTGGTTCATTGCAGTGACAGGTTGACGTTTAAGACTGGGAACTACTGTTTCTACACATTTCTGTATTGAGCCCCCTCCGGCTCTGTAACGCACAGTGCAGTATGATAGTCACTGAATATGTAGTACGACTGACAACAGTATTATTGTTCTTAGGCTTACTTGCTGGATGCGCTTATTAAAGTGTACGCGCAACAACTCCATGACTGCGAGTGCACACAGATACTAATTTTGTTTGTATATTCCTTAGCATTTAATACCTGTACCGGTCTTCCACAACTTTAACTATCCCCAATATCATTTTAATTTTTCCTAGAAAATGGAGATTCTAATAAAGTTTATAAAAATGAAACTTATCAGGTTCATAATTACCTACATAAAATGTTGTGTATAAAGTCATGAAGAGAACAATTAAGCCAATATTAATTTAGTTTTTGTATTATTTTACTACTAATTAACCATTTTAGAATTAAGCACATAATCGTGTCACTGTAGTACACAGTAGAGTAGAACAGACATCGCTGTTGTCTGGTTAAGACTCGTGTATGCAGTTAAGGAAATTTTGATTCTGTGGGCTATAATTTTCATGGCAACTTAATACGCTACTCCAATCTCAATAACTTGAATTTTCTTCCATATATGCGTCTTTGTTTGTCTCAACCGAACCTTTCGGCCTGGTGTTTCGTCATGTTTTTGTTGCGTTTGGCCGACAAGATACGACAGGCTCCCACACAAATGTTGATGTTCTCGCATGATCCTGCACGTCTGTGTGATACTTGCTAGAAAACCGCTAACACACGAAAATGAGACGAACGGACGCGAAACGAGACGAATGGTGGCAAAACCCGTCCAACATATAGGTCTCAATTCGGCAAGTGCTGCCTGTATTTACAGTTTGGGATCCATTCGCCAAATCAAAACGCATATCTGAGAGGGCTCTAATTTCTAAGCGCCTCTGCTAAACGATGCAGTGCAAACTATAGTCTATAGAAACATATTCGTCTCCGTTCTACGCATGTTACATTTTCTCCGTATGACCTCTTTCTGTTGAGTGTTGTGGAAAGGCTTTTTATACATATAATAATATTAATAATAATTATTATAATTATTATTATTATTATGTTTGTTTGTTTAATCTGAAATGTTATTGAAGAATATTTCAACAAAATTCTGTATCTTATATTTATGTAAGTGACTCGCTGAGCCAATTAGTTATTGCTGAGCCGCCACTATTGTAAACTAAAAGAACTTGCAAATATAAAACAGCATAAAATTTAGTGTCGGACTTCAACAAAATTTGTAATAAAGTAAACCACTGCACACTTTTTACACAAATGTACTCACCTAATATCTGTTTATCTTGTTCATCTTGTAATCAAAGTTTATCTGATTTTGAGAGGACTTATCCTATAACTTATTCTTCTCTAATTTTTTTGCAGCCCTCTCGAAGCAACAAAGAAAAGAAATACAGCAGGTTATCGAAGTTGAACTACACTAAAATTCAGATAGAATTTGATAAAGGTAAAGAAAGATAAAGAACGTCTACACAAGTAAATAGAGAGGCAGGCAGATAAGTTGAAGCAAACAACGTAAATCAATGGATTCTGCGATAAGAAAATAGTGAAGTTTACACTCAGAAAATATCACGTAGTCACACACACACACACACACGCCCACACAAGCACGCAAACAGATGTGTGCGCGTGCGCGTGTGTATTGCAATGAGTAGAATAAGCATACAAATTAATACTGAAAGTTCGAGCATATGATAGCATGATAAAATGAAAAGTTGTATAAGTAAAGACTGCAGGTCTGGACATTATATGCTAGAAAATAAGACATCTTCAAATTGTTAGTTGTAAGTAATTTTTAGACAGTAAAAAAAAACAGATCAGTTATTGTTGTAAAATAAAGCGGAAATATGCGTAGACGAGTAGTGAGTGCGAGTGTGCGAGAATATGTAATTATTTTACGGGATAATAATAAAATCATATTAAATTTAATTACTTTCGTCAAAATAAAAATTATGAGGTGAGACGTGCGCCGGAATATGCTTAATAACAAAACCTACCAAATATCAGTATTTGATTGTAAGTTAAAGAACCAAATATATGAGTTTTTTACAAAGAAATTTACATGACTCTGTAGATAAGTCTTAAAAGAATACTAGTTTTTTTAGACAAGTTGCAAGTTGCTTAATACAAGAATAATTTTATCTTGGCTTTGGACGATGTGAAGAGTTACGGTTTAACCAATCAGCGTACAAGAAACAGGTCAAAATTTCATTTGAATTGTAATTTCTTGTCAGTAAGGATAGTCTCTCTCTGAACTTGAAAACGATGTATCACTCGGACGTTTAGACTCTAGATCTACTGAAGGTGTGTCCACACTATGCCGCTGTATGCCAATTGGCATAGCCAAATGGAAAGCCAGTTAGCACTACACAAAATTCACTGCGTCAACACTACAAATGGCATTCAGTAGCGATGTATACTGATGGGGACGTGGTTATTCCAGCTGCTGCCGTCATAATACTAATTGAAAATGACAGGCATTAAGCACACGATCGTCGTTACTGTGTACGTCTAAGTATTTCTCGAGGTAGAGTTCGATATGGAGTAAGAGACGTTATGAAACATTTAATACTGGATGATGTGGACGAGTTAAATCTGGAATACAGATGTGGAAGTGGTTTCCGAAAACTTTTTCCGAATGACGAGCAGTAATTTTGAGACACTTCTTAATTTGACACCGGCGAAAATCAGCAAAAGTGACACTTCATTCAGAAGCGACATCTCAGCCCGCGAACGTCTCGCAGTTACACTGCGATTTCTGGGAACAGGATATTCGTACCACTCATTGATGTAGTTATTCAAAATATCGAAAAAAGCTATTTCAAATAGGATTCCTAATGTTTGTGATGCTCTGGTCAACGTTTTGCAGAACTATATTAAGGTAAGAAAACAAACTAAAAATCAATATAAATGTATTTATTTTTATTCACACAAAGTATGCCTAATAAGTTTATTTTTATTTTTATTTTTTTACTTAAATTTTATTTTTGAAACTGTAAATGTTAGCAACTGAAACTTTTAAATGAAGGTCAAGTTCGTACAAAATTTTGTTTATTGAAAGTTTTGTAAAGACAATTTTCGTCATTTTCTAATTTTCTTCATTTCAAAGTTTCGTCAGAAGCAAGACAATTGATTCACTGGTTTGGGTCATAGAAATCTGGGTGCGAAGCAGGGCTAGTCACAGATTGGTGAGTGTACTGACTGAGTTTAGGCATTCGGTTCGGCACCTGGCAAGCTTGAGGAAATGATGAAGTACCAGGAATAAAGGTGTAAATAGATACCGAAGTTGGGTGCCTGTGAGTATAGGTGTGGTGAGATAGGAGATGGCTGTGGAGGGGTGGTTGCCGGATTATCATAGTTTTCCATTTCAGCTTCAAACAAAACCGTGTTAATTATTCGTTTCTCAGCGTTCCTGGCATGCAATGATGGGAGGTCACATATTTGCATAGACCGTGTGTTCCCCGAAGACTATACTGGTTTCTTTCAGATTTCTTTGCTTGTATATCTCTCATTATCGCGAAAGCTTCGCCTGTTGCCGACGATCGTTTAACTCTTGAGCCTGGGGTTCTGTGGAGATTTGAAAACCCGTTTCTTTCCTCTGGGAGAGGGTGGAGTGGTTGATGCTCTGGATATCTCATGTGTCTCGTCCTCATTGTTTTCAAAGTTCGGACGGGCTTCGTATGGCTCAACTGTTATTGGTTCCACTGAGTCCTAGAATAAAGGAGATAAATAAATAGAAATATTAAATACAAAGAAGCAATCTCAAATAAATTAAAATAATTATACTGTATACTGTTACAGAACTGTGTACTGTTTTTAGCAATCAGGTAAACAGGTTCATAAAACAGGCAAATAAAATACTACCATTATTTTGTTATTATAGGAAATGTATCATTATTTTGTTTCAGATGCCTCAAAATGAATCTAACTGGATAATGAAAGCAAAGTAGTTTAACGATAAATGGAATTTCTCAAATTACGTTGGTGCTTTTGACGGAAAGCATGTAACTGTGCAAACACCATTCGACAGTGGAACCAAATTCTTTAATTATAAGGGCTTCTTTAGTATTTTCTTATTTGCAGTCGTGGACGCCAAATACAATTTCGCTTATGCAAATGTTGGTTGCCAAAGACGAATATTGGACTCGACAGGGGCGTATTTAATGAAACGAATTTCAAACAATATCTAGAAAATAACACAATGAACCTTCCGAGCCTGTGCGCATTTCCTGGAAGAGACAACTTTCGTTTTTGTTGCAGATGACGCTTTCCCTCTCAGAAAAAATATTTTTAAGCCGTATCCTGGGCCACAAGGAAAGGGTTCAATAAAAATACTTTTCAATTACCGCTTAAGTAGGGCTCGTAGAGTCTCCGAGAATGCCTTCAGAGTATTATCTTTCGTCTTTCACGTATTACGAAAACCAATGTTGTTGCAACCAGAAACGGCTAAAAAAGTAGTGATGTCGGTTCTTTATCTTCACAATTTTCTGGGAAAAAGCATACGGACTGCTTAGCCACTGGTCAAATTCGTCCACGATTATGGAGACAAGCTCCTTCAGCGTAAGGTATCAACAACATTCCCCCTATGCCCAGAAGAAGTACGACGGATGCACAGGCGGTTAGAAATTATTTTGCCAATTTTTTTGTTTTTCCGGAAGGTAAAACAAAAAAGTACTTTTTTAAGATAGATACCAGTAGACAATATTATAAAACCTACTTTTCTTGTTACAATGTTTACTTAATTTCAAGAAAAGTTTCTGATGGATCAAAAATTGTTGAATAGTAACAGGATACAGAAAATTCAAACAATATACATTTAACAAAATATTTACAACAACCTACTCATAGGAGCGTCAGGTGTCTACTGAGAGGTTCCCAGAAGCCAGTTGGCACGTCCACACTACAAATTTGCCGCGGCTTTCTTTGATCCGGACTTAGAACAGTCGGGTTCCAGTTGGCACGCCAGTTGGCAAAAGCCGGCACGTGTTTTGAGGAACACGTCCACAATTTGGCTCTGCCAATTGGCATATAGCGACATAGTGTGGACACACATTATGGTGAACGAACACAAGTTAGAAAGTTCGCGATTTGATGATATCGTTTTTTATTAAATAGTGCTAATCCGGGAAAGTAAAGGATTACCTGTATAGTGATTAAAAGACACTTGAACTCTCCTGGATTTTGTAAGCTCAATACACAAAATAAATAACGGTGCCAAATTAATTAACTACAATTTATAGAATTGCTCAAATCGAGAACCACCCGGAACGCTGGATAATAGGAGGAGATAGCATCGGTATAATGAACCTGTATCCAGAGTCAAAGGTATACAACTCTATTTCAGGTTCGATCGACACCAGTCAATCTACACTTGTCATAAAGGGAAGTGACTTCTTTTTTGTTAGAAACTTTAAATAATTTCGTAAACTAAAAGACAAAAGAACTTACAAAAAAAGATTTTATGTATTATATTATAAGATAGAAAATTATTTTTAATTTTTAGTCAGGTCAACAAAGACAGAATAATTAGTTTGTTTTTTCTTAAACTGTGTTGAAATCAAAATGTACAATTAGGTAGTCATATCATTAGTAAATACGATATCATTCCAACATACTATTTAATCGACTACTTACTCTATTTGACACCTGTACATCGCAATATATACATATATGTATATGTATATAAATATATATATATACACTTAGCGCCACATAATTTCTTCAACACACGCCAATTTTTAGCCAGGGTATCTACAACAAATTTGATGAACTTATATAAGTACATTTTTAGGTATTGAAGTTACCTTGACCAAGTTATGGTGTGTCAGCGTACGAAAAACTTATACAAAATTTTATACATAGTATTTTTGCTGTACGCTGATGCATCACAACTTGTTCGAAATATACAAATGTATATAATGAAATATGGGTAGTTAGTCGGCCATATTGGCGTTCGTAATAATTATTCTATACAATTTTTAACATGTGTACAAAAGACAGACACTACAGAGGGAAATGTGTTTTTACTCTGTTTAGTTGGTGTAACGAAATATTGCGACCGGCCATTAGTTTAGTTGGCGCTGTGCGGTAATTTCTTTTCGTTTGTTAAAGTGTGTGGGACAGAATTTTGTTGTTCGTATTGAAGTGTTTGCGATTGCAAGTCGAAGTACATATTGGCATTCGTAATAATTATTCTATAAAATTTTTAACATGTGTACAAAGACAGACACTACAGAGGGAAATGTGTTTTTACTCTGTTTAGTTGGTGTAACGAAATATTGCGACCGGCCATTAGTTTAGTTTGGCGCTGTGCGGTAATTTGTTTTCGTTTGTTAAAGTGTGTCGGACAGAATTTTGTTGTTCGTATTGAAGTGTTTGCGATTGCAAGTCGAAGTAAAAATATGTTGGAGGCGCTAGGAATAATAATGAACGGTAAGATGATCATTTATTTAGTGTATGTTGTCCGTTGTTTGTAGCAAATTAGGTGTGTTAGTTATGTGTGAATGTCTAGATTACTTGGGTCTATAACACTACCTGTTATAGACCCAACTATACATAATATCACTGTGTTCTATCCAAAATTTAATAATGGAGCAAATTAGCATTCTAATTTAATTAATACAATATACCTAGGCTAACACCATGCGTTCTTATGGGAGTAAAAATTTAATTTTTTGTCTCCGTAAATAGGATCGACCGCCGTTTAAAATTATTTTTCTCGTGTTTATATAACATAGAAGAATAGAATAAAAATATATCAGCGCAATATCAGCATTGATGAGAATTTTCATAATTACCCAAGGGGTAATTAACTCATTTTTAAAAAAAGTCTGTAAGGCACTGACTGCAATTTAATTAAATAATTTTTCTTTATTTAGATAGATACTCCTGTAAATCTGACAATTACTACTCTAGCCTACCTATATTTGTGTAATGTATCCAATTTGTAAGTCATTTTATTCGTAAAATGTCGTCCTACCTAACACAAGATGATAGGCCTTACCATAATATATTTAATTTGAACTCTGCTCGTATTTAACTAGTTACATATTTTATTTAATTCTTCAGTCCAGCTATATTACTCTAAATATACTTTCAAATTCAGCATTTTTCAGAGAAACGTAATTACTTGATAAGATATGACTTACGGTAGAAAGTTAAGGTTAATTTTAAGACCTAATATAGCAACATTTATAATATAGGCCTATGGGTACTATATCCTCACTGAAGCAAACTGTTGTAATTGTTTGTACACATAGTTACTTTCATACCATTGAGTCCATTAAATTGTAATATATTTGTCATAAAAATTTTGTTTTAACACAGCTCTGCTTTAAAAATTAAGGGCTAACATTTGTCAGGTAAAAGGAAAAGTGAAAAGAGAATTTGACCTGTGACTTCTTTAATTTTTGACTTAAACATGCATTTTAATCTCAATTAAATTTTTTAATAAAATTGTGCTGTTTTTAAATTTTATAATATTAACTTGCAGACAGAAAAGGTTTTGCTGGTGACTAAAGAAAGCATCGTTCTTTTATCTTATGTAAAATTTATTATTGCATGCAAGTCTGATTAAAGCTCACTAAACTAAAATTATCACTGCTTACAGCAGCAGGTTCTTAAACCCGATAATTGATGTAGGCCTATAGTGTTATTTTTATTTAATTTCTTATTATCTGTATTTATAATCTGTAACTTAATGTGTAGAATTGTATTTATATTGTTTAACCTCCTAAATGATACTCAACTAATATCACATGAAATTTTAAAAAATTAATATCTTAATATTCTAAAATATTTTATGGGGTGTGTTATACTTAATAGTAGATTTAAATGATACAGAGTATGGATGAATTATCCGTAATGTATTTGCTAGTTATAATACCGTTATAATCAGGATTATATTATTCAATGTTAATCATTTGAACAGTTTTTGTTTTTCGAGTTTGTATGATTATATTAGAAATCTTTTTCAGGAATCTTCAGTGCAGGGATGTAACCAAGCAATAGTGACTTGAGTTTATTTAAATTAAAATAGATTACTATAAAATAACTACTAGATTATGCTGTAAATTTAATTTTTTTAGAAATTTACACAAAATCCATTAACTTTTTGTAAATTCATAGTGCTAACCTACAAATATTGTGCTAGGTTAAGAAAATAAATTATTCTCTTCATTATTAGCTTAATATTCTTAATTATTAAGATAGTGAAAAATTATGTATGAGTTTTGTAATGATCTTTCAGGTTTCTCCTGAACTTTCCAGAATTGACTGGGAAAAAATGACTATTATTGCACCATCAGTAGTATCGACATCAGATGATATTGATGTGGAAAACATATGAAGTGGAGAAGGTAATATAATCAAAGCAATTTAGCCTATAGATAATTTAAAATTTTTTTTTCTGTTTGTGAATTTTGTAACATTAGCATATTTGATTTAATGTTTGTTTCATAAGTAGTGTTAGGTTTACCTACATTATCTTTACTTGACAAACTAGACTTGTATAGGTACTTTCAATCAATTAAGAAAATCAGCTTTGAATGTAGCACAATGAATTCATACCATATTTCATTAATGTTTTGTTTGGGCGTTAGCCTATTTAATTTGTGTTATGGCAAAGTTAATTTTCTGCATCAGGAATGTCCTATTTCATTGAGCAAGCTTTATAGGTGATTTTGAAGTTTGTGATAAAATAGCCATTAATGATTGTTTTGTCTTGTTAATGACAACAATATAAAGTTATTAACAGTCCCATTTACATTTTAAATGAGAAAATTTAGTAACATAGTAGTTGGAATCATTTTTAATTAGTAGTATTATAGGGTGTCAATGCTTTCAAATCAGGGGCTTCCTTCGGAAAGTATAATCATATGATAATTTTAAGATAAGTATTGTTAGAAGCTCTAAATAAGTTTGTTTATATTATTTTTTATATAAAGAGTTTTGGAAGCTGCTGGAAAAACAAAAGTTCTTAATAAAGTACATAATTAGTTTAATAACGTTATTTCCCATAAAATTGCAGTTATTTCATTTAGCAATTTGCAGTTTTGTTGATACTGGCAATGATAATTATTTTTCTCTGTTAGCTAAAATTCTTTCTTTGTTACAGAGTCCATTGTCGTAGAAGCTCTTATATCGCCAGACGGTTGTGCAAAATTTATAAGTTTGGAGGTTAATTTCTCCTTGTAGAACTGCTGTATTCTTATATAGTTAACTCTCTCTGACCTCTATTTTGCACTATGAGGTGTACACTTATTTCCATTCTTATTTGATATTCTTTTATCTCTTTCTACTATTATTTAGTTACAATAGTTTAATCATAGTAGTCTCTTTATAATTGGTTTAGTGTTTATTGTGTACTGGTCTGTCCCTTAGCGTATATCATTGACTAACATTACTTACACCTGGTGTCACATGACAGGTGTTCTTAATTACGATTATAATACATTATGTCCTTTCTTATAATATTCTTATACTATTACAATAGTGGCATTACACCTTACTTGTGGTATAGACATTAACCTTTTACTTCTATTTGGTATTATAAAGTGGTTTTGTTCAAGTTTTACATAGTGAATCCCCTTTTGGTCGGTTTTGGTTCAATTTATTTACTTAATTTCTTATTTAAAATCCATTTTGGGTATCTTATATTGGTACCTGTAGAAAGCTTATCATTTCTTCTTGGTTTAAGGCACAAAACATTTTGGTTTAGGTAGGCTTATCCTACTGATAGATGTGAATTTAGGTGAAATTTGTACCACCAATGTGTATGTTAGGTTGATACAAATTTACATTCTTTTAACCTTATTTTCTCAAGTTTGGTTTTATTAATGATAACTAATAACTCTTTAGTTATTGCCTTTTCTTATCTTACATGATTGTTTGACTATTTGACTAATATTTGTTATTATTATGAGACAATTTTAATACTTCTTTATGTTACATGGGTGCTATGCATAACATGTTACTATGCTTTTATTCACAGCTTCTATTCAGTTAACAGTACAGTTACTTTCATTCTTTTATAACATATCTTGTCCTATACATTTATAATATTATCTGCTGTATATTGGTCATCTCAGTTAGTCAGTTCTTGTCCATCTCTTCAATCTGTAAGTTGTTCAGTCATTGCATATACGGGTAAGATGTTCTATAGTTGACTGGCTCTTGGAATCTATATTTTATGCCATGGTTGTTAGGTGTCTTTCTCGTAGTATGTTTCTTCCTTGTCTTCATTGGTTCCTTACTGACCGAAAACTATTGGGTTGTTGGTTCCTGTGGTACAATCATTGTTTGGTGCATCTGCTTTTTCTTATAATGTTATTTCACTTGTTAGTTACCATTAGTTTTATTAACTCTTATTGTTGTGAGTTTATCCTTGGTGATGAGAAGTTTCATGCTTGGCCTTTTAGAAGAAACACTTGGTTTGTCTCTTTAACTCAATTATTGACATGTGTTAATATTTTGGGTTACTGAAATATTTGGGCTCATATGTCTTGTTACAATATTAACTGGTTGTAGGCATATAAACTTATACACTGTTGTGAGAATTGTACAAAAGTACCTTTAAGCTAATTTCAAAACACAACATTTCAGAATTAATCACATTTTTTTCACTTTATAGGCTATCTCACACCAAAAGAAAATGTACAGGTCACTTTCAACAACAGTTGACAACAGCTGACTGAATATTATCCGATGACAAAATACTAAACAGATGGGAGATAGTCACACCAACCAACCATTTTGTATATAGTCTTTAAAATGAGATTTTTTTGCTTGTACACGGAAAACCTGGATCACTGTATTAAGATATATATTTTAGATATGTAGGTCAATTTATTAATTTTGAGCTATTAATTTAGCTAGTGCTAAGCTTTAAAACACAGTTATTTGTATGAAAAGTACAATTTTGTAGGCCAAGTAATAAATCCAACTATGATTCTGAAAAATTGTCACGGGTAGCAAAATAAAAATAATAATAATTCACCGATCTGAATGACTTTTTACAGAATCGTGATAAACATAAAATTACTTTTGATAGTGATCACATGCTCATCCCAAGTTGAAACTTTCAGAATATGTAGAGGAAAACAGTATATTTCACATATATTTTTTTGAGAATTTTAAAAATACAGTTTGTCAAAATTCAGTAAATTTAATAATGATGTGTTTATAAAAAATATATATATTTTCAACTAATTATGTTTTATATCATATGAAAGCCCTTTAAAAGAGCTTTCAAATGAACTCGATGTCATTGTTCTAGCTTAATTAGAACACAAGTTGTGAACAAATCAATATTGTTGCGCAAGTCAAAAATTTTATTTATTTTTTTTCATTTTTGAGCACCCATTACTCAGTAACCTTTCGTCAGAAAAATGTGAAAAAATTGATGTGTGTTACTATTTATGAATACTACGTGCATACTTAATTTCAAATAAATCTAAGAGGGTCAGGTTGTAGCACTTGTTGATTTGACACGGAATATCTCTTAAATGTAACTTGAAGTTTTCATTTTGTTGTAAACATACCAGTCTAGTTTTTCTATTTATAGTTTATGATATTTTTTTTTTAATAATTTGAACTAATTGAACCCCTAATCAATCCTACACTCCCTCGCAGAAAAACCTATATTTAGTTCATTTATATTGTCATCTGAGTTTAGTTATGTTTGATGTAATAAATAAAATGTTTATTTCATCAAAGGTGTTTTCACTTTTTGTAATTATGTTCTTGTAAATAAATATTCTATGTACTTTATTAATGTAATCTTATAGTTACTGATAAAGTAACAAAGCCCAAATGTCTGTGTGGTATTTTTGTTGTAATAATATTTGTCTGATATGTATTATTTTTGCAATGTTTTTATGTATCTTCTCTGAAGAAATAATTTGTTCATTATCCTTAATATTTATTAATTATTGATACCATAGAATTGAAACTGTTTTGTATAAATTTTGTAATAAAAATCAATGTATTTTAAAGTCATTTTTTATCACTAACCTATTCAAAATAACACATTCCTTGTGCAATGCAAGTAGCCCTACCAAATACCTACCAAAAATGTATATCCCCAATTTTTGATAGAATATTTGATTTTTGTTGCCATCAGAATTTTACTTTGATTTTACTTTCATGTTCCATAAGGAAATGGAAGTATGGTGATGGCAAAAAAAATTGTCTTAGAGATTTTTGCAGATTCTGATTGTACTACCCTCAAAACATGAAAAAAAGTAATTTTTCGAAAAGTGTCTGTGTGTCTGTCTAGATTTTTTATGGCAAACGATAAGAGCCGCAAATTCAAACAGAATCAAATAATTTTTTGCATACAGCCCTGAATTGTAGAGTATTTAAGACCTATTGTTTTTTGTGAAGATCGGTTAAGATAAAGGGGTAGTTTACCTGCAATATTTTATGTTGTAACAAGAGAAATTTTTTCATGACGAACGATAACTGCCGTAAATTCAAACAGAATCAGATATTTTTTACATATGTGCCCGAGTTATAGAGGACTCAAGGCCTATTGATTTTGGTGAAGATCGGTTACGGGGAAAGGGTAGTTTACCTGAAACATTTTTTTGTTGTAACGTAATAGTTTACCTGATAATTTTTTGTATATATGTACTACGTTATTGGCAACAAAGAAGCAGTTTGTTTTTAAAATTCCTTCCCGGCCTCTTTGGCCGTAGATCAATGTTTTCTGCAAAACCAGACGTTTCGCCAGTGCCATCGACTTCCATCATCAGTGAAAATCAAGTGCGATAACGTGAGGTGGTATACGTTAGTGCCCACAGTAAGTGGCTGAAGCAGTAAGTAGAAAGAAGTAGTTTCAATGGAAATATTTCATTTCGAAAATGATTTTAAATATAAATCTTAGAACATGGAAGTCGTGTATGATTCTCCATACCAATATTTTGTTCTTAAGTGTGCTATTAAGTATTATGAATCTTCTCCATGTCAAGGTATAGGATTACAGCCTGTTTTGCCTTCACTGAAGGCATCTCTTTTCCTTGCCCTAAATATATCTCGTCTTCCCTGAGGTCTGTATCTTATTACTTGTTTAGGTAGTCCCATGTTTTCCATTCTCTTGATATCCTGCCTCTATTTTATTTGTCCTTCCTTTATTCTGCCGGCTATAGAATATACATTGAACTTGGTTCTTATATTTTCATTTCATATTTGATATCTAAGGGTTTGTATTATGAATACTGGACACAATATTTTTCTTGTTAGATTCGAAGTTTTAAGTAATTTTCTCTTAAAAAGTGTGTATGAACATTTTAGCACGACGAGATCGTCTGTTTTATTATTATTCTTAACGTTTTGGTTTTTATTATTAATTTTTGGTTCATTGATTTATTCTACCCAATTCAATCTATTATTGAATCCGATATGAATAAATCGGTTTACTTACTCTTTGACGTCGTTTACTAATTTTGTAAGCGGAAATATGCGTAGACGAGTAGTGAGTGCGAGTGTGCGAGAATATGTAATTATTTTACGGGATAATAATAAGATCATATTAAATTTAATTACTTTCGTCAAAATAAAAATTATGAGGTGAGACTTGCGCCGGAATATGCTTAATAACAAAACCTACCAAATATCAGTATTTGATTGTAAGTTAAAGAACCAAATATATGAGTTTTTTACAAAGAAATTTACATGACTCTGTAGATAAGTCTTAAAAGAATACTAGTTATTTAGACAAGTTGCAAGTTGCTTAATACAAGAATAATTTTATCTTGGCTTTGGACGATGTGAAGAGTTACGGTTTAACCAATCAGCGTACAAGAAACAGGTCAAAATTTCATTTGAATTGTAATTTCTTGTCAGTAAGGATGGTCTCTCTCTGAACTTGAAAACGATGTATCACTCGGACGTTTAGACTCTAGATCTACTGAAGGTGTGTCCACACTATGCCGCTGTATGCCAATTGGCATAGCCAAATGGAAAGCCAGTTAGCACTACACAAAATTCACTGCGTCAACACTACAAATGGCATTCAGTAGCGATGTATACTGATGGGGACGTGGTTATTCCAGCTGCTGCCGTCATAATACTAATTGAAAATGACAGGCATTAAGCACACGATCGTCGTTACTGTGTACGTCTAAGTATTTCTCGAGGTAGAGTTCGATATGGAGTAAGAGACGTTATGAAACATTTAATACTGGATGATGTGGACGAGTTAAATCTGGAATACAGATGTGGAAGTGGTTTCCGAAAACTTTTTCCGAATGACGAGCAGTAATTTTGAGACACTTCTTAATTTGACACCGGCGAAAATCAGCAAAAGTGACACTTCATTCAGAAGCGACATCTCAGCCCGCGAACGTCTCGCAGTTACACTGCGATTTCTGGGAACAGGATATTCGTACCACTCATTGATGTAGTTATTCAAAATATCGAAAAAAGCTATTTCAAATAGGATTCCTAATGTTTGTGATGCTCTGGTCAACGTTTTGCAGAACTATATTAAGGTAAGAAAACAAACTAAAAATCAATATAAATGTATTTATTTTTATTCACACAAAGTATGCCTAATAAGTTTATTTTTATTTTTATTTTTTTACTTAAATTTTATTTTTGAAACTGTAAATGTTAGCAACTGAAACTTTTAAATGAAGGTCAAGTTCGTACAAAATTTTGTTTATTGAAAGTTTTGTAAAGACAATTTTCGTCATTTTCTAATTTTCTTCATTTCAAAGTTTCGTCAGAAGCAAGACAATTGATTCACTGGTTTGGGTCATAGAAATCTGGGTGCGAAGCAGGGCTAGTCACAGATTGGTGAGTGTACTGACTGAGTTTAGGCATTCGGTTCGGCACCTGGCAAGCTTGAGGAAATGATGAAGTACCAGGAATAAAGGTGTAAATAGATACCGAAGTTGGGTGCCTGTGAGTATAGGTGTGGTGAGATAGGAGATGGCTGTGGAGGGGTGGTTGCCGGATTATCATAGTTTTCCATTTCAGCTTCAAACAAAACCGTGTTAATTATTCGTTTCACAGCGTTCCTGGCATGCAATGATGGGAGGTCACATATTTGCATAGACCGTGTGTTCCCCGAAGACTATACTGGTTTCTTTCAGATTTCTTTGCTTGTATATCTCTCATTATCGCGAAAGCTTCGCCTGTTGCCGACGATCGTTTAACTCTTGAGCCTGGGGTTCTGTGGAGATTTGAAAACCCGTTTCTTTCCTCTGGGAGAGGGTGGAGTGGTTGATGCTCTGGATATCTCATGTGTCTCGTCCTCATTGTTTTCAAAGTTCGGACGGGCTTCGTATGGCTCAACTGTTATTGGTTCCACTGAGTCCTAGAATAAAGGAGATAAATAAATAGAAATATTAAATACAAAGAAGCAATCTCAAATAAATTAAAATAATTATACTGTATACTGTTACAGAACTGTGTACTGTTTTTAGCAATCAGGTAAACAGGTTCATAAAACAGGCAAATAAAATACTACCATTATTTTGTTATTATAGGAAATGTATCATTATTTTGTTTCAGATGCCTCAAAATGAATCTAACTGGATAATGAAAGCAAAGTAGTTTAACGATAAATGGAATTTCTCAAATTACGTTGGTGCTTTTGACGGAAAGCATGTAACTGTGCAAACACCATTCGACAGTGGAACCAAATTCTTTAATTATAAGGGCTTCTTTAGTATTTTCTTATTTGCAGTCGTGGACGCCAAATACAATTTCGCTTATGCAAATGTTGGTTGCCAAAGACGAATATTGGACTCGACAGGGGCGTATTTAATGAAACGAATTTCAAACAATATCTAGAAAATAACACAATGAACCTTCCGAGCCTGTGCGCATTTCCTGGAAGAGACAACTTTCGTTTTTGTTGCAGATGACGCTTTCCCTCTCAGAAAAAATATTTTTAAGCCGTATCCTGGGCCACAAGGAAAGGGTTCAATAAAAATACTTTTCAATTACCGCTTAAGTAGGGCTCGTAGAGTCTCCGAGAATGCCTTCAGAGTATTATCTTCCGTCTTTCACGTATTACGAAAACCAATGTTGTTGCAACCAGAAACGGCTAAAAAAGTAGTGATGTCGGTTCTTTATCTTCACAATTTTCTGGGAAAAAGCATACGGACTGCTTAGCCACTGGTCAAATTCGTCCACAATTATGGAGACAAGCTCCTTCAGCGTAAGGTATCAACAACATTCCCGCTATGCCCAGAAGAAGTACGACGGATGCACAGGCGGTTAGAAATTATTTTGCCGAATTTTTTGTTTTTCCGGAAGGTAAAACAAAAAAGTACTTTTTTAAGATAGATACCAGTAGACAATATTATAAAACCTACTTTTCTTGTTACAATGTTTACTTAATTTCAAGAAAAGTTTCTGATGGATCAAAAATTGTTGAATAGTAATAGGATACAGAAAATTCAAACAATATACATTTAACAAAATATTTACAACAACCTACTCATAGGAGCGTCAGGTGTCTACTGAGAGGTTCCCAGAAGCCAGTTGGCACGTCCACACTACAAATTTGCCGCGGCTTTCTTTGATCCGGACTTAGAACAGTCGGGTTCCAGTTGGCACGCCAGTTGGCAAAAGCCGGCACGTGTTTTGAGGAACACGTCCACAATTTGGCTCTGCCAATTGGCATATAGCGACATAGTGTGGACACACATTATGGTGAACGAACACAAGTTAGAAAGTTCGCGATTTGATGATATCGTTTTTTATTAAATAGTGCTAATCCGGGAAAGTAAAGGATTACCTGTATAGTGATTAAAAGACACTTGAACTCTCCTGGATTTTGTAAGCTCAATACACAAAATAAATAACGGTGCCAAATTAATTAACTACAATTTATAGAATTGCTCAAATCGAGAACCACCCGGAACGCTGGATAATAGGAGGAGATAGCATCGGTATAATGAACCTGTATCCAGAGTCAAAGGTATACAACTCTATTTCAGGTTCGATCGACACCAGTCAACCTACACTTGTCATAAAGGGAAGTGACTTCTTTTTTGTTAGAAACTTTAAATAATTTCGTAAACTAAAAGACAAAAGAACTTACAAAAAAAGATTTTATGTATTATATTATAAGATAGAAAATTATTTTTAATTTGTAGTCAGGTCAACAAAGACAGAATAATTAGTTTGTTTTTTCATAAACTGTGTTGAAATCAACATGTACAATTAGGTAGTCATATCATTAGTAAATACGATATCATTCCAACATACTATTTAATCGACTACTTACTCTATTTGACACCTGTACATCGCAATATATACATATATGTACAGTTTCTTCTTTTTCTTGTCAACATTTTCAGTGTTACACACAATCCCTCACTGTCCTTTATCTGCCCCTCGCACTTTGTTAATTTCTCCCATATATCTAATACTACTATATAATACGTAATAATAATAATCAAGGTGTATTTATATCATGTTTCGTCTTCGACGCGTGGGGTCATGCTCTTCTAGTACCATATGTTAAAGTCTCCATTTATCGATTTACGTATAGTAGTACTAAGAGCTAAGGGCACGTCTACTTTGAAATTCTGAGCGGGGGGAGGGAAATGAAAAATCAGCTGTTAACATGTAAACACTGCTGGTGCCGCGTCAGCTTAAGGTGTTGGCAACATAAATGTCGCGTTTTAGTTTCGTTGGTAATTAAAGTGTTAATATTATTATCTCAGTCCAGCTTGTGCTATTATCAGCGTTTTCTTGGTCCTACTAAAAATAGAAAGTAATTGTAAGTACAAGTAAAAAAAGTACAGTCTAAAAATTAAATGTAGAATATTGAACATCGTATTGTTACGACGGTCTACTGATCGTCGTATGGTACAGTGGAAAACAAAATACAAGACACCAATTAAGTCACTAATCACCAGCTTAAATTATCACAATTATACAGTTTGTAATCAACAATATAGTCTCTTGCAACAAATCAATTAAAAATTGTTCACACGCAATAAAAATGTCAACTAATATAAAAGACAATTACTGTATTGTATTACAATTGTCCCGCACAATTATAAAACACTTCGCTACAATTACTTCGAACAGCACTCGATTCAATCGCAACTCAAACTGAACTGAGCGTCGCTGAGTACTTGTATTTATACCCGATAAGTTTCCAGAATATTCGCTAATAGGCGTCTACTACAAAACACTAGAACGTAATTGATTGCGGCCTTGAACACAGCACGCACGGATCGGTATGGTCTCGTTGCGGATTCATGACACGTGCCACGTAATTGTCCATTTCAAAGTAGCAGCAATGTGTACGCACATACACATTACAGCCGGATTCCACTGGAATAGCCGAGAAACACGTAGATTGTTCTGCAATGTCGCAACAGTATGTTAGGCCTATAACGTTTTCGTTCTGTTTACAACGAAAGGAAAATATCGGTATGGAGAACCATACACGACTTCCATGTTCTAAGATTTATATTTAAAATTATATTTGAAATGAAATATTTCCATAGAAACTACGTCTTCAGCATTAACCACAGTACTGTGGTCACTAACGTATACCACCTCACGTTTTCACACTCGATTTTCACCGATGATGGCAGTCGATGGCATTGCCGAAAAGTCTGGTTTTGTAGAAAACATTGGACTACGGCTAAAGAGCCAGGGAAGCAATTTTAACAAAAAACTACTTCTTTGTTGCCGATAACGTAGTACACATATAAAAAATTCTCCCCTCCACCTTCAACTATAATTTTTAATAATAGAAAATTACCCCCATCCCGTTCACCTAACCTCTTCATTTATAGATATTTCATCTACGTTTCTACAGTGGATTACTATGCGCTTCTTATCAGGATACTTTATTTATAAAAATTAAGTACTTTACTCTTGTTAAATCATAAAATGTTTCAGGTAAACTACCCCTTTCTCTTAACCGATCTTCCCCAAAATCAATAGACCTTCCGTCCTCTACAATTCAGGAAAGCATGCAAAAAATATTTGATTCTGTTTGAATGTGCGGCAGTTATCGTTCGTCATGGAAACATTTCTCTTGGTACAACATAAAATATAGCAGGTAAACTACCCCTTTCCCTTAACCGATCTTCACCAAAATCAATAGACCTTGAGCTCTCTGCAACTCAGGAAAGAGTGCAAAAAATTATTTGATTCTCATTGAATTTTCGGCAGTTATCGTTCGTCATAAAAAAATTACCCTTTTCAAAACATAAAACGTTGCTGATAAACTACCCCTTCCCTTAACCGACCTTCAACAAAATCAACAGACCTTGAGTTCTCTTTAGTTCAAAAACGTATGCAAAAACCTAGTTGATTCTGTTTGAATTTACGGCAGTTATCGTTCGTCATATAAAAAATTATCCTGGTTAAAACATAAAATGTTGCTGGTAAACTACCCCTTTCCCTTAACCGATCTTCACCAACACCAATAGGTATTGAGAACTCTACAATACAGGGCTGTATGCAAAACATCATTTGATTCTGTTGGAATTTGCGGCTGTTATCGTTTACTGTAGAAAAAAATTACCCTTGATAAAAAACCGTTGCCGGTAAACTACCCCTTTCCCTTAACCGATCTTCACCAAAAACGATAGGTCTTGAGTAATCTACAATTCAGGCCTGTATGCAAACAATTATTTGATTCTGTTTGAATTTGCGGCTGTTATCGTTTGCCATAGAAAACACCCTTGATAAAACATAATACGTTGCTGGTAAACTACCCTATTACATTAACCAATCTTCACCAAAAACAATAGGTCTTGAGAACTCTACAATTCAGGGCTGTATACAAAACATTAGTTGATTCTCTTTGAATTTACAGCAGTTATCGTTCGTCATAAAAAAAATACCCTTGTTAAAACATAAAACGTTGCTGGTAAACTACCCCTTTCCCTTAACCGATCTTCAACAAAATCAACAGACCTTGAGTTCTGTATAATTTGAAAAGGTATGCAGAAGAGTAATTGATTCTGTTTTAATGTATGGCAGTTATCGTTCGTCAAAACAAAATTACCCTTGATAAAACATAAAATGTTGCTGGTAAACAACCCTATTCCCTTAACCGATCTTCACCAAAACCAACAGGTCTTGAGAACTCTACATTTCAGGGCTGAATGCAAAATATTATATGATTCTGTTTGAATTTGCGGCTGTTATCGTTTGCCATACAAAATACCCTTAATAAGACAAAAAATGTGTCTGGTAAACTACCCCTTTCCGTTAACCGATCTTCACCAAAAACAATAGGTCTTTAGTACTCAACAAAACAGAGCAGTATGCAAAAACGTATTTGATCCTGTTTGAATTTGCGGCTCTTATCGTTTTCCTTAGAAAATACCCTTTTAAAACATAAAACGTTGCCGGTAAACTACCCCTTCCCCTTAACCGATCTTCACCAACACCAATAGGTATTGAGAACTCTACAATACAGGGCTGTATGCAAAACATCATTTGATTCTGCTTGAATTTGCGGCTGTTATCATTTACCATAGAAAAAATTACACTTGATAAAAAACCGTTGCCGGTAAACTACCCCTTTACCTTAACCGATCTTCACCAAAAACGATAGGTCTTGAGAACTCTACAATTCAGAACCCTATGCAAAATATTATATGATTTTGTTTGAATTTGCGGGTGTTATCGTTTGCCATACAAAATACCCTTGATAAAACAAAAAACGTGGCTGGTAAACTACGCCTTTCCCTTAAACGATCTTCACCAAAAACTATAGGTCTTTAGTACTCAAGAAATCAGGGCTGTATGCAAAAACGTATTTGATTCCGTTTGAATTTGCGGCTCTTATCGTTTGCCATAAAAAATACCCTTTTAAAACATAAAACGTTGCTGGTAAACTACCCCTTTTCCTTAACCGATCTTCACCAAAAACTAAAGGACTTGAGAACTCTACAATTCAGGGCAGTATGCAAAATATTATTTGATTATGTTTGAATTTGCGGCTGTTATCGTTTGCCATAAAAAATACCCTTGTTAAAACATAAAACGTTGCTGGTAAACTACCCCTTCCCCATAACCGATCTTTACCAAAATCAACAAATCTTGAGAACTCTACAATTCAGGGCTGTATGCGAAATATTGTTTGATTCTGTTTGAATTTGCGGCTGTTATCGTTTGCCAAACAAACAAAATTAACCTTGATTTAAAAAAAACCGTTGCTGGTAAACTACCCCTTTCCCTCAACCGATCTTCACCAAAAACAATAGGTCGCGAGTACTCTACAAATCAGGGCTGTATACAATAAATTATTTGATTCTGTTTGAATTTGCGGCTGTTATCGTTTGCCATAGAAAAAAAATCTACAGACACACAACACACACACACACACACACATTTCGAAAAACGACTTTTTTTCATGTTTTGAGTGTAGTACAATCAGAATCTGCAATAATCTCGAACACGATTTTTTTTGCCATCACCATACTTCCATTTACTTAAGGAACATGGAAATGGAAGTAAAAAGGTCAGTTATTTCGCCGACTAGATCCCGTGTATCGTTGATCTGTTTCTTCATTTCCCTGTTCCACCAATTTTGGGATTAATAGACATTAGGTTTGGAAAAAATTAAAACGATTTTGTTTTTTCCTTGCCATAATTAAATACATTTATTTTGTTTAGTATTAAAATCTGTTCGCAAGTAAACTAATACCTCCCCAGACAGTTGGTCCTAATTACTGACGATAAAAATATAGATGGGAAAATTATTGCGTACAGTAATTGCGTAGCGTAAGCGGGTATTTACACAGTCCACATTGCGATAAGAGCTGGCAGCGCAAGGGTTCCAGTTTTGACTCCCCAATAGTAGAGGAAAGCAACAGGAAAATACCGAGAGACTCGAGTGCGCACTCATGTAATGCGGACATGTGTAGAACTGTTTTAATATTTGCAATTTTGATGTTTAACGACCTCACTTTGAGTTTTTTTTTTATTCTGAAGACAAAACATGTTTCGAAACGCGTAAAGATATTCAATCGAACGCAACACGAAGTCACACGACGGAAGAAATAAGGTAAATATTATACAGAATTTTTATAATATTAATACAGAAATATTATATATATATATTAATTGTAAATGCAAATGTTAGTGTTTAACACATTATTCAGGTTTGTAAGGAGCTAGGACAGGTTAATGTCGTGTAATTCCCCGTTTCAGAGGCAGTACTGTGCGAAACCAGAAACGGTGCGGCATCCTCTTCGCTCGCAACGTGTATAACTCTGTCCTCTTCTTCGTCACGCCCGCGAGCGTATATAAGAAAAAGAGCACAGTAATAAACCAAAATTGAATAGCCTTTGTTACGACGATGCAAATTTACGATTGATTTATGGATCGTTGGGCTGAAAATAATAACTGCGAACTTGACAAAACCCATAAACATTGCAGATGTAGACCAAGCGTAGGCACATACTACGTCCTGCTCGACGAATGGTTGACCATAAATAAACAAAGCATTTTATACATCTTGTCAGTAAATATAATAATTTACTGTAAATATGAAAAATGTAGCTTACTGGAAAACTGTAATAACAAAACTTTAATGCAGTTAGAATGTAAACAATGTCATCTCGTGGTCAGAGGCGTATTTACGGGAGGGATGAAATAGACCGGACCCCCCAGAGGGTTGAAAAAATTGACGAATGGTGTTAATATCTTAATGTTTAGGTTCTTCTATTATTTTTTCAGCTAGCAACTTTTTTACTTCCATGTTTCGTAAGGAATGGAAGTATGGTTATCGCGAAAAACATCGTGTTCGAGATAAGGGCAGATTCTGATTGTACTACCCTCAAAACATGAAGAAAAATAATTTTCTTTGTTCAAATTCCTTACCACGGCTATTGTTCTCAACATTGGGTGCAAGGTATGATTACTTTCTGTCTGTAGAACATCTATTCAGTCTTGTTTGTGATTCTCTTTAGCAAACAGTAGGTGTGAATATTGTGTTTACAATGGCACAGAATCCGAGAAGGAAGTTATGGAATTATTGATGAAGAGTAGTGACGAGGAAGACAACATTTTCTCAGACAAAGATATGGATGCTCCCGGGCCTTCTCATAATCGTTCAACACCACGTGCAGCTTCATCAGAAAATGAAACATCAGCAGGAGAAGATGATGATGAAGAAGAAGAAGAAGAAGAGGTAAGAAATCTTCAGAAGCGAAAAATAATTTACGATTGGTCGGCCAACAATCCTGCGACAAAACGTCACTCTTTTGATAAAGCAGTTAGCGGATTACGAATTAGTTTCGAAGACACGGCAACTCACTTAGATTTTTTAAAATATTTTCCCCTTAGAATTTATTTCTGTCATTTGCACAGAATTAAATAATTATTACAAATTTGTTACCGCAAAATTGACATTAATATCCCGATTGTCCCGATAGAAAGATATAGAGCCTGCAGAATTTAATTTCTTCTTGGCGTGTTCACTGCTGATGCCAAGAGTAAACAAATTAGAAATAGACGAATATTGGGCAAAGGATTTGCTATTACTGACGCCGATATTTCCCCAAATTATGTCTAGGGACCGATTCAAACTAATTCTGCGACTTTTTTACATTTTTGTGACAATTCTACCCCTACTCAAGATAGCCTTGTAAAAATACGGCTTATTGTCGAACACACAAGAAAAAAATTTAGAGAGGCCTTAAATCCATTTGAAAATTTAGTAATTGACGAAAGTTTGTTACTATTCAAGCGGGCGCACCTGAGATACGGCCTGTCCGCAAACCTCCGGTATAGAAATACTTTTGGAATTTTGTCATCCCTCTCTCAGGTAGCAAAAGGCCTAGTGTCCGCAAATCTCCGGAAATAGCTTGTGTTCGCAAATCTCCGTGTCCGCATCTCTCCGGTATTCGTTTAGAAAACCTCGGTATGATACTGTCGGGTTCGTTCGCCTCACTGCAGCTACATACACTTCTTCGTCTATATATTCTTAAACTGTAGGGTATTGTGCGTCCTGTTAAAATAGAAACAGTGCTCCGTTTGAAAGGACAGGCAAGAAGATCAAATTCTTTGGAAGTATTTTTGGTCGTTAGAAATCTAATACCAAAGATTGTTTGTCGTAGACTAACAAAAATAGAGTGGGCATAAAGTGAATGGAAGAAGCAAAACGGTACAGAAGAGATACAGCGATACTCTCTAGAGTGTCTTTCCAGAACTCGTGTCACCCCGGTCTATAGTAATCACTGACTGTTCGAGAGGGATCAGGTAGTTTATAAATGGAAACTTCAGCCACTTTCTTGCACATAAAAATGTATAATAATAGTAGGCCAGAAAATCATAGGAGTCCAAACACAAAACTTTGAATGCCTGGGATCATAGTCAAAGAGAGACATCCGGAAAAGAATACCGTACATATAAAGATCGGAGAATACTTCAAAGGATCGGTGTCACAACATTCAAGACCTACGTAAATAAAGATGAATTGTAAATATTTCACGAATCCAGCAAGGAATTACTTTTTGATATAATGAAGCCAATTAAAAAGAGTTATTTCTCCTATTTATCCTTAACGATTACATAATAATTAAACATATAAAAGTATTAAAAAGTTAAAATAAAAATTAAATAAGAAACGTGAGATGACAGTCATATGTACATGTGCCTGTCCAAGGTAGTGTGGTGTGCGTGTTTGTTTAATCATTCCTTGTGTTCGTATAGACTACACATTCATACTTGAGTAATCTGTTTGTAGCAGTGTAAAATTTCAACAAACACTTAAAGAGGCGCGCTTTGGGTGCAGTCGCAGAAGGACCTGCCGTGCTAACTTAATGAAAATAAAAGGAAATTAATAGTGAGGTGGTCATGTTTAATTAAAGGTAGTAGTGAGGTTTGTCCCTATTAGTGAGGTAGATGGCGAAAATTGACAGAGAAAGAGTGAATGAGAGAAAAGGAGAAAGAGTGAGGGGGAGAGAGAATTACGAATTTTTAATTATTCTCATTCATACCCAATATCATTTGTAAGAATATAGTTATTCAGTTATTGGTATACAGCAGTGGCGGCTCGTCAGGTGACGCAGGTGAAGCGCTGCTTCACCTAAAATAACTGGTTCAGTGTGTTTCTTTTTACACAAAATTGTTTTCAATTTTGTGTTTAAAAATATTTTTTTAAATTAAATTTCGTCTGTATAATAATTAAAATAACATTTACACGCGATGGAAATAGGTTACAGAAGCTGGACATCCCTGCGATCGTAAGCCTACTGGTGGCGGAAAGCGCTGAGACCGTAGAAGCAGCTTTCTGCAACTTGTATACTGCATCAGTTAATACGTCACTAACAATGCTTGGTTTATGACGGTTGCCATGACAACGTACAGCCGTACTCAGCGTTCCCCCACCCACGTGAAGCAGTGTCGCTGTGCTGTTTCTCAGTTGTGTACGTATACAGTGCTTTACCTATCCAGCGCGTTTGTTTTGTTCGTTGTATTTGATCGTGTGTGAAGTTTTTACAGAATGATTCCTTCATATGACCCAGTATGTGTTTTATTAGAAACACCATTTTCAAGATGGAATAATGATGATAAGAAGAACTTTTAAGCTGTTAAAAACCTATGCCTATATTGAAAGTAAATAAAGTTGCAAAAACAAAGGGCAAGGTGTACAATCGCAACTTTAAACAAAATTGGTATTCAACGTTCGAGTGGTTGTGTGGCAGTTATTATTTAAATAAACTTTTTTGTATGCCCTGCTTAATTATTAGTGTTAAATCAAGTGCGTGGAATAAGAACGGCTTTGATGATTTCGGTAACGTTACTCGTGCTCTTTCCAAACATGAAGTTTCTTCTGAGCACATGCTTTGTGCATTGAGTTTTTCAAAACTAAAGAAAAATTTAAGTACTATCGAGGATGCTTTGAAGGAAAATTCTAGGTTGTATATTAAACACTTCAATGACAACGTTCGGCTTAACAGACATTTCATGCATCTTCCTATTCGTGCAGTTCTTTACTTGGGTAAACAAGAATTAGCATTTCGCGGTCACCACGAAGAGTTATCATCTATTAATCGCGGAAATTTTAAAAAACTGCTAGAAACCTTCGTATCGATAAGCCCTGTAAATATTCAAGAACACTATAAAAAAATCTTACCCGTCTTTGCCGGCAATTCTAAGACTATTCGGAATGAAATAATTGACTGCATTTCACAATATATTGATGAGCACTTCGCAAAGGAAATAGAAGATAGTACATTTTATTCAATTCAAGTGGATGATTCCACAGATAATGTCCACAAATCTCAATGTAGCATCATAATTAGATACGTTATTCCCGGAGGAAAGCTGGTGGAAAGATTTTTGGGATTTTATGATGTTAGTTCCAGTCGGACTGCCGACACACTGTTTCACGTTGTGTTATAGTCCCTCGAAAAATTTGACTATAAATCAAAACTTATTCCCCAGTGTTTTGATGGTCAGGGGAATTAAATGGTCTTCAGGCAAAAATCAAAGGAGTAGTGCCACAAGCGGTTTTTGTTCACTGCATGGCGCATCGTTTGAATCTAGTGCTACAACAAAGCTGCAACATCATTTCGCAATGTCGGATATTTTTTGCAACTGTTAACGGTTTACCGTCTTTTTTCCACAGTTCTGCTTGGCGAACTTACGCAGTAGACACAGTCGTTGGAAGACGAATCCCTACTTCCGTTATTACGCGATGGGAGTATAATTCCAAAATTGTGAATAGCCTACTATATATAACGAATGGGATTCATTAAAAGAAGTATTCACTAAAATTGTGAACGATTCAAATTATGATCAAACATCAATTAGGCAGAGTGATGGCTTCTTAAATAAATTTAATGATTTTGAATTTACGCTTTTGGTTGTCGTTTTTAACGATATTTTTGGAGCCACGGATGCTCTCTTCGATGTGCTACAAAAGAATCATTTGACATTAATTTCTGTATCTCGCAAGTTAAAAATACGCAAACACTCATAAATAGCAAAAGAACTGATGATGCATTTATGAAAATTTTCGATTTAGCTGCTTCAAAAACAACAGTTCCAACTGAATACCATGAATGGCAGAAAAGAATTACACTCACACGAGATCAACTTTTTGAAAAATACAAAATTCTGTATTATGAAATTTTAGATAACCTTTCAGTACAAATAGCCACACGTTTTAATGATATGGAAAAGCTTCAGTTTGTTACATTAATGGATACTTCAAAGTTCGTAACGTATTTTGAAAACTTTCCCACGGATGCATTAAGTAACTTAAAGGTGTGCTACCCTAATCTATTTACCGATTTCCAAAGACTGGAAAACGAATTACAGCTTATTTATGAGGATAAGCAATACAGACAAATGGAAACACTAAATTTTATGGAACTTTTAGCTGTCAACAGGAACATCTTTAAAGAAGCTTACAAACTGTTTTGTTTAATAGTAACTATTCCATCCAAAAGCGTTTCCGTAGAATGAAGTTTTTCTTGTTGAAAAAGAATAAAATCATACCTGCGCAATACAATGACAGAGGACAGACTTACTAACTTATCAAAAATTTCCATAGAAAAAGAACTGTTAAACGAATTAATTAATGTACAACCATTTTATGACGACATTATCGACAAGTTTGCATATTTGAAAGAGAGGAGAATTGACCTTGTGTTCAAGAAATAAAATGCAAGCCTGTAAGTACTTACTATTTTTAACTACTTTATTTGTAAATTTTATTAACATACTTTTCTTTTGTCTCCATATGTTATTCATGATTCCAAAATAGGAAGAAACATATTCACATAAATGATTGGGGGGGGGGACTGCCACCGATTCTGCTTCACCAATCCTCGAATCAACGAGCCGCCACTGGTATACAGTAGTACCGAAGCAACATGTTTCAAGTTGACTCCCATCCGTTGGAAATTTATTCACCATTCTGATTAAAATCATAAAAATTTCTACAAGTACCAATATTATAAATAACCTGCAGAAGCAGAAGAGTTTACATCTGCGGAAAAAGTGAGTTTGGAATAGATTAATACATATTATAACAAATAAAAAAGAATAATATATTGAAAACCTAGTCGACGAAAAATTACTTACCAGATGCTAGATGAAAACAACAATGAAGATGAGATCAAACAACTGTTGAAGAGAAGAGAGCTAATTTTGTATCAATAAATTCCGTTCAACAGTACTTAAACAAAACATTATGGGCAAATATTTAATTAAGTTATAAATAATTTACAAAGGAAATATCATGTAGGCGGCATATATATTTACGTCTTGTTGAAATGTGACGGCTCTTGCAAAGTACCAAAAGGTATTTTAAGCCACAGAACAATAAACGAATAAACTTAAGGTTACACGATATATTCCATATTGCTAGGTTAACATGCAAACTCAAAATACACATGGGAATCAACATGACCTTAAAACAATACTCGCTTTTTATGAAAACCACGTAAGAAAGCCAACTAGAAGTAACGCGGGCTGCTATACATATATCCCTTTTTACGTTTCCGTCCAGTGAAGTTTTTGAGATTTTACTGTATAATATAAACTAATATTGGCTGCCTAACGAATAACAAATCTTGTTTTCATTTGTTAACACTTTTTTCCTTTGTTTTAATTTAGCATTCAGAAATAACCGTATTTTACACTTTACATTGTCTGTTGCTGTTTTGTTAATAAACGTTTATAGTCTTTATATTAAATGTTATTTTGTTACAGGCTACGCATTGTATAGAATATAGGCCTACACATGAAACGCTATATATTTCCTAACTATGGCTTTTATTTCTTTAAATGGTAAACGAAAAAACGAATTAATATTATTATCTAACTTATGAATGAAAATTGATGTAATTGCACTGTAAATTAAGAAATATAATAATTTGTAGTTAGTGCATTTCTTCTTTACGTCGTGGTATATAGATACTATCCCATATTCAAAACAGCGAAACCCATATTCAAAACAGCGAAAATGAAGTGTTGGTACGAATATTGGGAAAGTACCCAAAAATGTATAAACATTGTTGTATGTGTTATATTCCAAGCTGTTCGGCAGTGGTCGATTGCTTAAATTCTCGTGTCTAAACGTTTAGGCGCAAGAACATAAACAATCAACCACGGCCTAGCAGCCCAGAATACAATGGTTTTAACAATGTCGATCCCGGACGTAACAGCCTTTGTAACAAATTTAAGTAACAGCTGCAGTGTGTTGTAATGTTACATTAATTATATTTTTGCTTTTCGTATGTCACAGTCAGCAGTAATCTAATTTTTTTGAAATAATACGTGAAGGTTTATATATTAAGAATTAATTTTTTTTTTATAGTTTCCGTAACTTGCTTGTAAAATAATTAGGTATCCAAAAGGTAAGTTACACATTTGAATAGCAACTTATAAGTTCCTCATCCTCGGTTTTTTCCTTTCTTCAAAATGTACCACTTCTTAATTGCGGATAAATTATTTAACGTAATAATCGTTTCACCAAAGACTGTTTGGATCCTGTTAATAAAACTCTTGAGTCTGCTGCACATAATCCTCGCTTTTGGTTCATGTTTCGTTAACTTTCTACCTTACAATAAGTTTAATTATTTTCAAGTTCCTTATAAGTAGCCAACTGTAGTAAACATCATGTACTTTGACCTCTCTCTCACTCTCTCTCTCTCTCTCTCTCTCTCTTTCTGTTACTCTTGTTCTTCTCAATAACTGTATCTCAGGAAGTCTGAACGTAACAGGTTCTTAAGTAAACTTCATATGACTTAACGTGCAAAATCTTAAACATCATTTGGGCTTCAGTTATGTTATAATTTTGTAAGAAAGCTTTACAAAATACTTTTTACACTGCTTCTGTATACGAAACTAGGTGCAGGTATGTAATCAAATTTTTAAGTAGGCCTATTTATTCTAACACTGTTACAGTTTCTTGAAAACGTCGTATGTAAACAAACATTAAAACTTAGTAATAAGGTTTATCAAACTACTATTTTTCTTGGATGCATTAACGCAAATCAGTAACCTAGAGACCAATTTTATATTGAAAAATCGATGTCTAATAAACGGAATTTGATATGCAAAAATCCATCGGTTAAGAAAATAAAGTAAACTTGGTTAGTAACAAATAATTATGGCAAAATTTTTAATTTGATATAGGCTATAATTGATTCCAATTTCATTACAATCTGAGAAATGAAGCCAAATAGATTTTCATAAACGTTGGTCTAGTAACAAAAAAAGTTCATTCTTAAGCGCACAATATTATAATTTCCCTTTCATCCCGGAAAAAAGACTGCATTAAGCTACTATCATACTTGTCTAGTCTACACTATTTAATGGGTATATTATATGTTTCACAAAAATTGATTATCTTACACATGGTTTTAATATATTACTAAACTTTGTGAAAAGTCTGAGTGAAAAGAATTATATACACAACGGTTGATGTTAATACAGGTCTTAATTCGTTTCAAAATTTATAGATAAATAAAAAATTAAAATTATCACATATATTGTATGGTGTATAAAATAAATTGTAATAATCCTTCTAATATGATTACTTAAGCCATAATATCCGAAGTTGGACCGTTCCTTTATTCTTCTGTAGCCTCCTACATTCTTGCATATCTGCTGTCATATTCGCGTCTCACAGTCACAGTAGACAGTAGGCTAAAATATTATACCTTTTTTTTGCTTTGTCTGAGACTTGTATCAGAGGATAAGACTCAGGCTGATCTGGGGCAAGCACCCTTCCGCCGATTGGAGATTTAGAGGAGTTTCTTTCGCAGGGTAGTTTCTTTCGCAATTTTTCGCATTATTTTGAGACAATCGACTGGTGATTTAGAGATAAATACTTAAAATTAATGGGGTCTCATACATTTTGTATTATATCTGTTTTCTCTCCTACTGATAGAATTAGAAAAACGGTAGCTATCTCTCTTTTCCTTTTAAGAGCACAATACATATTAATTTACCAAGTAGCAGTTTCCTTCTTCATTTAAAATTTCTATCAAATCTACTGTATATTGGACAAAACAGAAGGGGAAACATACGTGCTTACAAGGTAGTGTAAACATCCTGTAATGCTGTCAAATCAAAATACAAAGGAAGGGGAAGTGAATACTGTAATGAGTAGCCCCTACATTCATATTTATGCAGGTGTAGGTGATGATAAAGAAACACCTAAAAATATATATATATGATTAGAAGTAAGTACAAGAAGGAGTACTATCACATTTACAACACATAGATTCGAAATATGAATTTGGCGTGTTCGCACCTCTAGCTGTTGCCTGTAAAGAGCATAATCCCTAAACACAAGTTTTTGTTTTATTTAGGAGAAAGAAACTGTTTTCCACTAAAAACATTAAAATTAATCATTGTCTCTAAAATTGCACATAATTCACCTAATTCGAGGCCTAGCTTAGGAGTTAATTAGTAGATAGCAAGAGAGGGTAACGAAAAGAAAGTGTCAGGGGAGGTTGAAATGAGATTGACAGGCTGACATGTAGACAAAGGGAGATAGTGAGTATCTGTGTGTGTGTGTGTGTGTGTGTGTGTGTGTGTGTGTGTGTGTGTGTGTGTGTTAAGGCTATATAGTTTTACAAACACTGCTTATGTTTATGATACGAATTGCTGTTTTAATTCACATGCGTCAGATATTACGCAACATTTATTTACGCTACGTAGCGTGCCCGAGTTTACGTTTTTGCGTATAACAGTAAACTATTCGTAGAATTTGATTAATGAGACAGATTTCTTTATCTCTGCCCTTGTTTCTCTCTGTCAGTCTCTCTCTCTCTCTCTCTCTCTCTCTCTCTCTCTCTCGCGCGCACACACACACACACACACACACACACACACACGCATGCACGCGATCGCCACTCACACAGTTTCTTCTTTTTCTTGTCACAATTTCAGTGTTACACACAATCCCTCACTGTCCTTTTCTTGCCCCCCTCACACTTTGTTTACTTCTCCATCAAATCCTAACCTATACGTCAAATTAGATCGAAACTAGACACATTTTGTAACAGTTTAATCGATGTGCCTAAACCAGAAAAATTATTGGGTCACTTGTGTGAAAGAAGAAACTTTAATTTATTTACATTATAACAATTCCCCCTAAATAAAAGGGAAATCCCCAAATTCATATTTCGAAGCCACCTGTTGTAGATAAAACGGTATTTATCTTGGATACATACGTTTAATCTCATACAAACGTTTTTATGTTTGTTCCCATCAGCACCGACACACCTATACAGGCTTCTCCATATATTTCTACACCTGTCCAAATATGACTATACTGATTACAATAGTAATTTCTTCTGCGGTTTGTTTATGACCATAAGATATGTCTTTATAGTTCCTTTTAAACACCATTATTTTCTGCTCATTCGTACAAAACGTTTAATTGCTGAATGTGCAAATTCTGATAATCTTTGCCAAACCCAAATATTAATGTTATACGGCGTCACCTTATTATGTAGCAAACAAAATTAGAACAAATCACTGTTATTTTAGCAATAGCTTTTTTAAGGAGCCCAGAGTAGGCCTACTAGTAGGCCTATACCTACCCGACACACACACATTTGAAGGATCAGTATTTTGTCTTGGAGTTCACTCTCCCAGCTGAGATACCCATGTTTTTAGGGACCAGGAACTCGCATTTGAACTTCTATCATCAGCTACATAATGTAAATCCACTTACGTGTAAATCCTAGAAAATGTACAAGCCTATGCTCTAAAAGCCTAAGCTATGGTACCCACAATCATCTACGTTTTACTAAAATAATGGTTGCAAGTTAAATTTTTTGATTCATGTTGATGCTTTTGTCTCGAAGAAACCAGGTAAATTAATCTGCTTTTCGTATCCGGCCGACGATGGTGTGCTCCCACTTACGAACAGTGGCACTTGCAACTCGTTTCACTTGCGAACACTCAAGTAGATAAGACACGTAATTAATTTTTGATACGTGAGAGTACGTCCCACTTGCGAACACACAAACAACGATGTATGTACATCCACCCTGTTTTGTGTTTATGTTTTTATAATTCGTTAAATGCATTTTTTGTTACCAACTACGTTTACCAAGTTACAATTTTTATAAAAAGCGCGCGCGCGCGAACACACACACTTGCATAGCCGCTCCCTCACTCTCTCTCTCTCTCTAAATTAAAAAGGAAGGTTATTTTTTATTTATTTTTATTAGTAAACTTGTAGAACGGACGACGTGATCTTGAGAAACATCCCAACATCAGAATCTTTTTCATATCTTTTAGTTTATCCAATTCAGTATACTTTTTCGTCCTTTTCATAGCTTAAAAATTTCACTCCATCGTTACATCGTGTTCTGAATAGATTTCTCTGCCTAAGATTATAAACATTTGATAATGTTTTTTATTCTTGGATGTGGTCTTCCAACGTGGCTGTTTAGTTTCTGATGCGTGCTTGTACGGTATTATTCATTGTATGACGTCGGAAGTAGCAGTTCCGTAACTCATGTGGCACTAATCATTGTCTAGCTATTGTTCTACGAAACAATTAAAGAATTAATCGAGTTTCTCTTCCTCTGGAACTTGACCATGGATATACTGCCAGCCACATTCTACATCTTTTCGAAGGAAAGCAAGTATAGCACACATTAGGATTTTTTTGCTCCCTAAGTCATTTGAATGTGTATACTCGTGTAAAGTGACTACTGCAGCTTTTGAATTTTCCATTCATGAAAAATTACTTTTAATCTTTCAAACTCTCTTTTCTATTGATTTAACCAAAAATCGGGAGCTTAGCTTGCACAACGTCTTCGCCCGAACGGAAACTACTCTCGTCAATTTTCAAACTGTGACAATTGACAAACTGGCCGGGACCCCGGGATCAGGTCGTCAAACCGGGACAATCCCGGTCAAACCGTGACGTATGGTAAGCCTATTTATACATGTATTTATCGGTTTTCAATATTGATGTGAGCATTGTACTGTAGAATTAGGAAGCGATTGTAGAGAACGAATCACGATTATCAAATGATATACGGTATTCCTTTTAGTTCAAAAATTCCGTCATCTCGTCTCCGGTACTTTGGAAAACCATTGTTATTTTCAATAGTTTAACGTAAAATGTTGCTCGGTTATTATGTGTACATATTCCATCAATCATGCAAGGAACATTAGGATTACGAGCTCTACAAGATCCATGTATCATTCGAGATAACAATTTTATGAATCCTTGGAAAACTGACTGGGTCAGGTATTTCTCCGCACAAAACTTAGGATAAGCAAGAGGTAGTGTATTAACTTTTTAAATTGTATATTATTATTATTTTTATTATGTTTTTACTATAAAATATTCATATTATTTTAATATGATTTTCTGGAACACGTTTGGTGGAAACGTAAAAACAGACAGCTGATAAATAAGAGGTTGCGAGTTCAGACGTAAATGTGTATATATGTGTCAGCCAAAACAGTATGTTTTGTAAACGTACACGTCTGTCATTAAAACATTAAGAATGTTATTTGACCTTGAGTAGGTACTCGTGTTGACGGGAATGAGAAATCTTGTCTCTGTGGTGGAGACCTGTGGTGTTAACGCTGAATAGACACAACACATATCACTGTACATAGCATTGGCTGACGTATATTAACCATTTCTGAGTTCGTGATACCACAACTCACATTAAACTGTGCACAATGTTTGTAGAAAAGACGGACGTGTGTGACGTAGACGCCAGTTTGCAAGATGCATCATCGTTCCCGCCAGAAATGTAATCACGTTTCTCGTTTATCTTGTCTCAGCCAAATAAACATTACTATGCGTTTACCATGTTCCAGTGTCCTTCTTATTTCATAAACACTTGAGAAATTTTATTGTTTCTTACAGAGGCAACCTTAGAGGTGTCCGGCAGGTGTAAATGTACATAACCTCCTTGGCTCATTCTTTAATAAAAATAAGGGAAAGAAATAGAACGAATAAGGAGAGAGAGAGAGAGAGAGAGAGAGAGAGAGAGAGAGAGAGAGAGAGAGAGAGAGAGAGAGAGAGAGAGAGAGAGAGAGAGAGAGAGAGAGAGAGAGTTAGTGAGAAGGGGTTGTGAGAGAGAGAGAGAGAGAGCAAGAAATTGAGACAGAGGTACACAGACAGAGAGGAGCTGTTTCGTTAATCAGGGTAAAATTATATGCAAATTTTGAGAAGGACCGGTGTCCTAGGCCAATGAAAACTTAGCTAAAACATTCAAAATACGAAATATATACAGTGTACACAAAATCTGAGGTGTACGGAACATATAAAAGACATGTCATAAGATTTATTTAACAAAAGAAATAATCGGATTGGGCGAATGGTAGGAATAAATATGTAATTTAAACAATCCCTTTTAATAATAAATGGTTTTATAATAATTATGTTCAATACATGTAGGCCTACGTGTGTAAAACGAATTCCCTACAAGAGTTGTAAAGAGTTAATGAAGATTTGTGTAACTTTAACATAACTAATAATTACATAACTAATAATTATGTAACTCTGAATTTTTTCAGAGTTACATAATTATTATTTGTTAAAATACACATATATTTTATTCAGAGAATATTAGATATTTGTATTTAATCTTTTATTTTATTTTTATTTTTATTTTACCGAGAATAGTTACTATTTATAGAAAACCGTAGCAAAAAATATTTGTAATAAAAGTCTATCTGTATTCATACTTTTACCAGTACAGGTACAACCTGTCATATCCGGACTAATATGGCGACCGGCCGATCCGGATATGGAAAAATCCGGATATCACAAGGTCATTTATAAATATCGTATTTTCTCGCATAATTAACGCACTTTTTTGACGAAAAATACCGGCGAAAATTTCGGGTGCGTAAATTATTCAAGGATTTCAGATATACCCAAATTTTATTTGAAATTTATTGACATTTAAAAGATACATTAAATATACTGTATTATACACAAAATCAGTTCAACTCATTGAAGTTATCGTCATTTGGCGTAAAATTACGGTTGAGTTTTCTTCTGAACAATCAAATAGAGTACATTAGGCAAGTTGGAGTTAATGATGTTAATAATAAGATAGAGCAAACTAATAAATAATCAATTTTTTTATACCGAGGAGGGGTATATATAACGATTCATAATATGTCGTCATATCTGAGCGTTAATTGAAAGGGGACAGGCTGTGCGCCGTACGCTAGATAGAGAGCGTATAATAAGCAAATATCTCACTCTAACTTCGTCACAGTGAAGCTCGCGGTCGGATCAGAGATGAGTTTTATACAATTCATTTTTGCAGTTCAACCTGCGATAACTTCAAAACCAATAAATATACAGCAATTCTAAAAACTGCATTGTGTTCAGTGATTAAAGCTCTATAAGTAGCCAAAATCTCAATTAATATAATTAACAATTACAGAAGATACACAGAAGAAGATCGTGTTTTTTTAGACGTTTCTATTGGTTTAGCATTTGCATTTGTACACTGTACTCTTTAAAATAAGAAAAGTAAAATTGGTTAAAAAGTTTTACTTACAGTACGCCTACATCAGTTTTTGAAAAAGTTTGTGATTCGGCTGCTTCACACAATGCACACGTTTTTTGGAATCCATAAAGCCAAAGTGAGTCGACCTAACGCCGCTGCCCCAGACTCAGTTGCCCAAAATAAAGTATTTCAATTGTAAAAACTTAAATATTCCAAAATAGTGAACCATATCGCAGAATGACGTAAGTGTAGTGAAGAAAAAGTGTTGATCAGCCAAAACATCAAGAGTAGTATCTTTACATCCCTAACCATTTCGCTAACCAAAATTGCAAAAATTAGTTTGGAGATACGTCCGGATATGGGAGGTTCCGGATATCACAGGTCCGGATGTGACAGGTTGTACTGTACTTTTTAACTACATATTATACTAATGTACAATGAAGATATACTTATTATATCTTTATTTAGTATATAGTTATTTACGTGTCAAGAAAAGAACGTGTGAATAAAGTGATCACAACATTTTATACCTTTTATGTTTTCTGTCATTGAATGATTAACCCACTTTTTAATAACAACGTTGAAAAATAGTTGATTACGTCTTTCAAAGATTATTTTTACTACGGTACTGAAATTAAAAATAGCGAAGATCGTATACAGGAATTAAACGTAGGCGACTGGAAGCAGTAATTGTATAAACAGCCGAGACACACCAGCTGCTAATATTGCAGCAATTGCTTACGTTCAGTAGACTTGGCAACGTTGTGACCTTCGTGACTTTATATACATTTTGTGGCAACACTGTGCATATTTTTATCACTAAAAGCTAAACCGATTTCCGTGATAAAATAGTAATGCATTTTTTTAAACGTGTGAGTCGTTTTTAACGACTAAGTTAACAGGGTAATTATTATTCAACTTTTTTCAACAAACTATCTTGAAACGGATATATATTTTTACGGTTTTTATGCTGATTACGAATATGTAAGAATAAAATGTCTAAGCTTACTCATAACTTTTATATATGGGGTCTCAAAAAGATCAACTTCTCTGGTCAAAACTTGCGTGTTTAGGTAATGATGGATAAACGTGATTATATATATATATATATATATATATATATATATATATATATATGACATATGTTATTGTAATGAAATGGATTTATTAATGCTGCTACTATCTTTGGACAACCTACTGTGCTTTTAATAGAGTTTATATAAAATAAATTATTCTGTCTGCTGACCTTCATAACACAAACTAAAATTTACTTTCTGTACAATGAAAGAAATTAATATTTAAAAGGTTCTTTTTGTCTTATTTACTATGAAGTCTTCACTTATGTGATAGAGCCTTTCTTTGAAGTAAGCTTCTTATAAACAATATAAGTTCACTTTCTTTCTCTGCAGATCCTTCAGACGACGAGTTGATCCTATCAGAACAAAAACCTGGGTTGATATACTCTTTCCGGCTTCAGGGTCGCTTTCGACGTGTAGATATTTCTCACGTTCATACACTTTCATCCCGTACCAATACCGCTAATGCTTGATGGTGTGTTAGACTTACACCACTCACCACACAAGCGTGGGCCTACCCTAATTGGAATATCTAACAGGACTTTCCTAACTTGTGTTCGTCGCGACTGACAGACCAAACGTCTGGACCAGTACAGCGTTCACTCTTTATCGATTCCAAAGTGAGACTGATGTGTACGTCAGAATCTTATATTTGAAACTGGATTTCTTGTAATCTGATTGGTTCAGCCGTAACCCGTAGTCTGTTTTTTCTACAGATAATAACTTTCCTGTGCAAAAAAACCGGAAATATTTTACAACCAATTTTATGGGCTATGAAACCATTTTACTTAAAAAACGGATACAGTCAGTTAATAATTTTTAAAACAACAACTGTCATCAGATAGGTATTTTAATTATGAGTATTCTGATACAAGTCCCATCTCAAAATTTCCCGTATCTCAAAAATTATTTAAACGTTTTTAAACGATTACGTAAAACAATTACGTAGCTTCCCACACGCACAGTACACACGCGGCTAAGCATCCTTACGCACCATTTCACAACACTTAAAGTTGTTTTACAAGCCTAAAAATACATAAAACTAACATTTTTTACAATTTTCCTTATCAACTAAATTGCAGTGTTTAAACCTGCAATACCTCTACTATGTCTCAAACCTATGAATCTCTACTTATTCATACAGTGTCTTTATATGGTATCATATGGTTTATTCTGTGAGACAACATGCTTTATTCCATTGCAATGTATGTATATATTCCTTGGCACACATTCAAACGCATCTATATTAGCATGTTTAAATCTATTGTCGTGTTTTATCAGAACGTATAAATAAACAATCACAATATCACAAGAGAGTATTACTTTTTAATACTTTTGAAACAAAAGAGATTACCACTATATAAGTAAACTTAAAATAATTGAGTTATAGACTGCTTATTGTCAAATGTGTCAAACTTTCTAATGAATTATAAATAAAGTTTAAATTAAGGACAATGAACAGAAGTTGTGATAGCAACAGGTTGGGAGTAGTTACAATGTAAGTAGTTTGAACAAAGCAAATGTAATTGGCAAAGTTTACTTGTACCCAAGAAAGCTGAAGTGAAAAATTATGCAAGTAGTAAATATACAGTAATTATCATCCTTCATAGAAAACTCTATCAATTTACACAAAGTAGTTAATTGCCTGATCAAAACGTGAAAGGAAGAGGCCATTCCAAATCAAAGAATAGACTCAGCAAACATTACCATAAATTTTTGTTATTAATTAATAACCTCTCTTATTTTCTATGGTCTTTAGCTGAGAGCCTTGGCATTCAATCAACTGCTTTCAGCCCATGTTAAGTGTTTTATGTAGCCCGTCTCTAGTATATTGCATTCCTTGTTGCACAGATTAATATATTTTTCTTTTATTAATACTGTGATTCCTTTTCTTACCTCTTTATTTAATTGCCTCACATAGATTTACTCATAGTCTAAACCAGTGACTAAATCATAGCCACCGTCTTCCACGAAATTATTTTTTGACAACAGACTTAGTGTTCTGTACATGATAGTGTGTAAGGACTGAGTCTGTATATAGTGTGTATTATAATACACTCGAAATTATAAAGACAGGTTTTGAGTTGCTTAGATATTGTAACTTGGTTATTGTAACTTGGATCCAGACTTACGTGCCTGCCAACTCCCCCCTTCGACTTCCCGTAAAAATCTCTCTTGCACATCTTACACGACAAACTTTACGTTACATGCCAATTACATTTATTTTAGTAAGCGATTAGCTATCGCTCCTAAATTACTATACACTTATATCGCAGTTTTGTGCTATATGCATGCTGCAAGTAAGGCGTTATTTCCCAAATATCATTACTAAGAAAACTCGAACTTTATTTTGTTAATTTACCAATTTTGCAATTTCTTTCATTTCTATAGTTATTTATAAGCCTTATTTTAAATCAAGGAGCTCAGAAATAGGCATACTTTAAGTAATTATAGAATTTCGATTAAATTTTAAGTTAGAAGGACCACACTTACCTGTCATTTGAACATCAGTTTGTATAATTAAACTATACTACACGACTCTTTGTGTCAATTTTAATTTAACAACAAAATTAGAATTGCAAAGCAATATGTTTTTGGTTTGTCATTCATGTTTTTCGTGTGGTTGTACTACACTTTTACGTTATAAATTGTTCTACCAATTGCAATTAGCTTTGGCTTAATATTAATTTAACATTCATAAGATTCCTAATATTTATCCAAGTTGTAGCTTTCTTAGCTCTCTCAGCGTAAATCTACTAAAAGCAAATTAAAGTATCTAAATACACACAGACACACATGTAGAGTTTAAATTCTGTACTAGTAATGTACTGCAAGTCTGTATTCACTTCTATTTATAAACTAAATACTTTATTACAGCATATTTAGCAACAGTGGCGTAAATGTTCACAGTATCTGTAAGTTACTGCAGCCATTAGGTACGTTTCTCAACATTCATAATGGTGATACTGAACATGGGTACCGCTAGAAGCAAAATAACTCCCTTAGTCTGGCCACAAATAGACTGTTATTTAAACCCATTTAACCCATAATGTACTATCATATATTGTACGGCACGCAACATTTTGGCAGTAATTGCTGCTATAGTATTACATATATAGTATTCAAGCACCTTTATTTTTGAAATATCTAATTCTCTCACAAACTCTCTCTGTCTATATATCTACCCCCTCGCACTCTATCTCTCTTTTAATTGTACAGAATGAAGTGTTTTTTGCCGTGATGTGGGTTTTCATTCTTACAGTTCATTTGCCTGTGGAGTAACTTACGAAATTCTTTATTCATTATCAGGACTAGTTTGCTCACCCTTCGGAAGAACGAGTTCCTTGTGGCCCTGTATATATCGTTTCTTTGAGTTATGGATTTTATACTGTACACTAATGATCTTACAGCGTTGCTAAAGTATATAACCTTGTAATTTTGCGTAACCGAGTATAATGTTTCACAGATATTTAGCTCTTCAGATATTGATATGAATACGTTTATATTTTGTACGCATTAAAAGACATATTACGTTTTCTGCTTAAGCCTCTACTGCCGCTCTAAGAGAGGAATGTGTTTCTGTTCCATCAATTTTCTTCTTCTCTGACATCTTGCTTGCTCAGGAATCACAGCTACTTGTAAAGTAGGGAACAACAAACGGTGTAGTAGCGTCATTTGTAACATGCTTACAAACGTAAGAGGCAGCAAAACTACAGCTATACCTGTAATACTGAGAATAAGTCAAGGTGTTGAGACTAAAAATGAAACAAGGATATGTAAGATAAAGTTATTGTCGTTGCTCTGAACTCAGTAAACTTGCGTGGTTGTCTTTAATAACAAGACTGCTTTTCGGTTTAACACGTACGATAAGATATCCTCAGTGGCTCGACTGACATAAAGTCTTTATCCACCCCTACGTGTTTATCCACCCCTACAATATGGAGCAAACACCGCTTCATATTGTTACAAAAACCCCCATAATTTATTAGAAAGTCTTCCCCGTCTAATAACCTCCCAATTTTCAGGGGGTTCATTGGACGGGAAAATCGTTGCTGTAACATTGTAGGCGAGTTTTACTGTATAAATAATGTTGAATCAAGACTTTGCTAACATTGTATAATTAAGTTAGCCCCTATAGTTTTTTTTTCAATTAAATGCAAAACGTTTGCATCTAATTTGTACGGTCCGACGGGACATTGAGCAATTTTGTTGTAAAGTAAAATTAGTAGTAATCTGATTTGTGACGGATATACGAAGAGTGCCAACAGAAATGATGCGAAAAGTGCGGTATCACAGACATTTGACATGCGAAGAGTGCGGACACCACCTCGGACTGTGGGGTTGGGGATCGAGTAGATACACTGAATATTTTTGGTTTAGACCATATCAATACATTCTATTGAATCACATTTACGTTTTTTTAAACTGATTCCCGTCACCCTTTTCCAGACTTTCCATTGGAAAAACGATAATAAAACTGACAATCATTTTGGCTTTTTAAAATCAGCTTTGAGTGTCATCTTTTTTGTTATATTTTAGTAGTTACTGTTTTTTAAAATAGCTTTAATCTTTTAATTTGTTATCTATTACACTTTAGCTGTATACGTATACACACATCCATATAGCCTATTCAACATCGACTGCTCCAATTTTTGAGTAAAAGAAATATCTTTTAAGCATGACTTGTTTCGCCTGTTTCTTCATACATTTGAGCAGTTCTTTCTATCCTCTCGTTCGTCCTCACGTACTTTATTTTTCCCTTACGTCCTTTCATGTTTAATTCTATTCTCATGTATTTACTTTTGGTGACTTCCGCTTCTGTTTTGAAACATCGTATGACATATTTCATATTGGGCTTTGGATTCAGAAGAGTGCTGTTCATTTTATGATGACAACCCTCAAAAGTGTTTGTTGTAATATGTCGTATTTTACAGCACGGTGGTACAGTGGAAAATTTCTTCATTCTCTTCTCTAGCCACTGATGAATATAATAAAAAAAAAAAATGAATCTCAAAAAATCCATCTCCGACATGTTCAGGTTGAAGAAATTCGAGTACTGCGCACGTGCTTAGGGGTAGTCTTAATTCTTGGTTTTCTCGTTTCTCTTTAGTCTCTGGTACAGGCTACTTTCCTGTACTATCCTCCACAGAAACTTCTTCATGAGAGAAAACAACCTGCCAAAGGGAAAACTTTGCTGACCGTTGATATTGCCGCTGATTCGAAGTTGGTTTTCTGTAGTTTCCATTCAGGAATACCTTCGAGGATAAGTCGAAATATATGGAACTAGGTTTCTCTTTCCTTGTTCTGCAGAAGAACAAATGCCACAGGAAAAACGTTTGTTTCCTCATTTCTACTTTCAAAGTCAGTGTGAATGGTAAAAATATGTGTAAACTACTTACTGCATCTCTTGAGCGTTCCATCCATGAAGAATATCTTGACGTGCTTCAGGCTTTCTCTGCCTTTTTGCCATTGAACTGTAAGAGACTTTCTTTTGAGGAGTCCTCGCTTATAAGAAATCTACTTCCGTCACTTATTTTCAAACACTCGCCGTCAAGAACAATTTCATTGCGCGTTTTCGGCTTTTTTGGTTTCTTCAAGCGACAGTTCTATGTGCTTGCAATTTTTCTTCAAAGTGCTAGACGACGGATTTCATTAAAATCGTAACGTCAGTTATGCAGATCACCCATTTCTTCTGTATATATTTGAGATATAGGGTTAGATTCCTCTCGGACAATCTGCCTATAAAACATACTAACAATACGATTTTTTATTTAAAAACAAGAAACTGCTCATATATTGTTAAGAGTGTTGATTTACTTTAATAAAAGACTTTAAAAATAATAGGTTCAAACGATTGGAATATTAACCAAACTTATTGTTAAATTTTGACAATTGTTTCAGCCGATTAAGTTATTCTCAAAGAGATGGTAAGAATAACTAAATACAAGGATTATGTTAGAGCAGGGATTCTCCAATAATTTAGTTAATAGCAGTAAAGAAAACATTGCTTAATGGAAATGAATACACTTGTTCTCCTCATTGTAATTGTCTCTTAAGAGTGTCATTTTCTAACACACAATTTTTCGGAACACACGTCCGATCTCAAATGCCTAGCACGATCATTTTGTAGTATAGAATAACATTCATTATAATTAAATTATTTTGTAAGAACAAAGTTTCGGGTACAAAACAAGCTAAAATTAGCTATAAAGTGCAGTTTTGTATTTACTAGACATATTTGGTTTGCGTTTTGCAGCCAGTAACTCTGTACACAACTAAGCAGTTTACAGAAACATGTCCTTTAACAACAAATTCAAATACAGACAGAATTATGTGGCCGACTACTCAATCTAGTTTGTATATCTTCTTCAAATCTTTCTTTGAAGATTTATTTTACTTTTTCTTTGTCGTTTTCTTTAGTTTTCTCATTTAAGAGATAGCTACTTCAGTAGCCATAAATTTTGCTTATCCCAATCACCATCTTGCAGTTGTGTGTATAGTCATGTAATCGTGTAATTTGTAAAATTACATTAAACTTTACAATTATTATCGATCTTGCCTTTCTTTTTTCCTGGCCGGTTGTAATTTCAGAATGGTCTTTGATAACCTGCGGTGTGCGGTCTACACACGATTAACATTTTTGTTGTAAGGCTTAATTTTTCTAAAGATATTGTGAATGACTGACTTTGTACATATGCACCTCCATATTTTCTCATTCATTACATGAACATTCGTGGTTGTGGGAGATACCATCACTGCACCTGATTATTACTCCAGGAAGCAACATTTTCACTAAGGTTTATATTCTTCATAACTCTATAAATAATCGTTTTCCTCTTCTCGTAGAAAGAGCTGGTGTTAGTTCATAGCACCAAATTTATTGTGTTTATTGGTTTGGTTTCTTCTCAATTGGTATTTTATATTTATGTTTTATGCTATTTTAATAGTTTAACATGTAATTACAGCTTATATTCAAGATTACTCTCAATTGCTGTTAATCCTTTTTAATAGCTTTTTAAAAGATATACGGAGAGGTTGACATGTCTTCATTGAACATAACACATAATTCAAATTATTTCAGTTTACTAACTCAATTTAAGAATATTTCAACTTACTCTTCAATAAAAGAAAATGAAGTAATCTAGAGTGAAAATTTGGTTAAACTGCAATAATAGAATTGAGAACTAACTAAGGAAATATACAAATGAACAAAAATAGTAATTTAGGGTATTACAGCAATGCCTTCCATATTTTACATTTACATCCAGCTGATAGAATAGGCTATGTTATTGCATAGCTTCTAATAAAGAATGAAACTCGATTAGAAATCTGTTTGATGTAACATTGAGAACTGTAACTAGGGCATAAGGGCTGCTAGCCACCCAATTAAAGCAACCCTATTTGTCATTATATAATATTGGTTAACCAATCTCTCTGACATCCTTTGAGTGAACACTTATTGTGTGTGTGTGTGTGTGTGTGTGTGTGTGTGTGTTTCTGATTGAAGTGACGTAGTACAAGCAAACTCCTTGTAAATACAATATACTGTTCCTTTGATCTGAAGTTTATTATAATTATTTATTTATGACAAATAAATAAGTCATAGAAACTTATGAACGACAACAATAATTTGTGTGTGTGTGTGTGTGTGTGTGTTTCTGATTGAAGTGACGTAGTACAAGCAAACTCCTTGTAAATACAATATACTGTTCCTTTGATCTGAAGTTTATTATAATTATTTATTTATGACAAATAAATAAGTCATAGAAACTTATGAACGACAACAATAATTTTAAATTTGTGAATGCCATATACTTTTGTAATGAATAGGAAAATGTTTTTTTTTATCAATGAAATGTACTGTTTTTCACGATGTATCCATTAATGGGAAGAGGCTAGTTGTAATTACCTAGGTTAAACTCTTGATTTTTCAGGAAAAATTTAGGATTGTTTTTATATAATTCTATACCTTAATTTTATAAATTTTGTGTGTCTATAAGTTTTGAGAAAACGGACTTGAAGCATATTGCAAGTACGGCGTTATTTACCAAATGTTGAGTGACTGTCATTATTAAGAAAACTCAAACTGTAATTTGTTAACTTACAAATATTGTAATTCCTTTCATTTCTACTGTTATGTGTTCAAATGTATTTTTTGCACTGTTAACTTATTTTTTGCATAAAATAAGTTAAAATAAGCCTTATTTTAACACTCGCAACTGGCTTAGAAATAGGCCTACTTTAAGTAATTTTGGAATTTCCATTAAATTTTAAAGGGTCTGGAACGGATTGATCTTTCTAATCTTCCCCACTTGTAGATATGCCACTGAACCGTAGAAACAGAAGAAAAGAATTTTTAGAAGCCTTTAGGATTCTAGTTGCAACCTGCGTTATACTGCAGTGGTTACCACAGTACTTTGAACATGCTAATACAGATTGTGTTTACGTCGTCATCATGAAATGAAGATAATATTTGTCAATGTTATGCGTGTATTGTATTTCTGTAACTGTCATATCAAAGAATTATTAAGGTTACTCAATTAAATTTATGTTTCTATTACTGTCTTCGATTTAGGCTCTACCCCCTCGAGTAATGTCCTTGTAACAGCACTTAAGTGAATAAATGAAATTAAAGAATATACAAGTCGAATGCAGATGATTGCATGCAAGGTTCGAGTGATCAATAGTGAGGTATTTAAAGCAATTCGTGAAAGATTAATGTTGTTGAAAATACACATAAGAAGAAAACACAAATATGTCGGGAACTTAATTTAGGGCATCAGTAAATTAGTTTTTGGTATTGCGTGACAAAGTGGTGTATAGGGGAAGTTAGGAACGGGGTTATTAGATTAAGTGGTTGCACGAACTTGGTTTTAGAAATAATACAGAGGTGTTAATGTGAGGGCGATCAACATAACCACCTGACGATTTCGGAAGTGTCCGCCAGCCACCGGGGTTAAGGATACAAGTCATTCATCTAGTGTATTTCTATAATCACGTATGTCATTAAGGGAAAAACGTTGACAAAATAATGCTAAATTCAGACCAGATACGTAGAAACGTAGAGTACGTGAAGTGGAAAGGGAGGATAGCGCGGTAATGCGTGAGCACTACTTACAAACGTTCCATAAGCCTTATACAGACCAGATACGTAGAAACGTAGAGTACGTGAAGTGGAATGGTAGGATAGCGCGGTAATGTGTGAACACTGCTTACAAACGTTCCATAAGCCTTCATCAGACCAGATACGTAGAAACGTAGAGTACGTGAAGTGGAATGGGAGGACATCGCGGTAATGCGTAAACACTACTTACAAATGTTCCATAAGCCTTATTTCAATAATAATAATTCAAACAACTTAATACCCTTTGTTCCTTACAGAGTGTACCAAGCGTCCCACATTTGCCCTTTGTGCTGAACAAATAAACTATTTCAATAACTCAACACACAGCCACACCGCAGTGTCCAATATATTGGAGGTAACAGAGTTTCTGATATGGAATGTTTGTAACGTTCTTAGATCTATGTACAGTATCAAGTTCATACAAGAATTTGTAAGTTTTTTAGTTTATCGGTGCCTAGAAAGGCTACTATGTTATAGTTTTCTTACTTCAAAGTGTTTTGTCTTATCACATCACTGATAATCCGTGAAATTTAGTTCTACGAAAGTATAAAGTGACATAATCAACAGTATGAGCCACTGAATATGTTCTTGGGTTTTGTGAATTCCTCCTTTTTGTTCACCATTTTAATTTTCAGATCATACAGTTGAAGTAAAAGCTGGAGAGAGAACACACCAATAAACAACAAAATGGAGATTGCAAATCGGATTACTTTATAGAACCTTCCTATGATAATGATTATGAATAAGAATATAAACTACGTAATAGTTCACCTAATCTATTGACTTTAAATAGACTAGAGAATTAATAAATTAAATTCCATAACTGTTTAGATAATGCGTTGACTTCTAAAAAACTAGATGATTAATAATATTAAACGAATAATTATTTTGCTTACTGATAGTCTTGCAATTGATTAAACAATTATAAGCATAATTTCCGTAATATTTGGCTAACATATTGACTAATTAGTGAAGTTAATTTATCTTGCGTTACATACAGTTTGCTTTGACTCAATCTGCATTGTTTTAATTTTTGCTATGAATGCGGTTATACCAGTATATAACTACGACAACTGTAGTAGTAGCAGCAACAACAACAGCAACAACAACAATAATAACAATGCCTACCAAAAATCCAGTCTTACGCCTGAGTCTACAACATCTTGACGTCGTGGGAGGCTGTCAATAGCTGTCACTCTTTAGCTGGCTAACACTGGACACTGGTAACAGAGTAATGACAAGGTTGCGTGTACCGCTTAAAAACACACCGTATCCTATCGTGGAACCGATCGTACCAATGAAGAAACGTGTATGCCCAGTCAACCAGGGCAACATAAGTTACACAGAGCCTCTAAAGTCAAACGTATCACCAGCCTCTTTTAAAAAGGAAATATTGTTTCCAGCAACGCAGTTTATTGCGCGCAACATTTCTTATGTCTACAGGAAATTTGAGGGTCAAAAAGACAGTACAACCGAGGCAGATACAGACAGTGCAGAGAAAATGTCAGGGCAGTTTACTGGAATACTATACTTTCCCCACTAAGAAGGGTAGTCACAAGCCTCGTGTCTACGATTGCAACCACCTTTAGTAGGGCGAAACGGCGAGATGATACTGGCGTCCATCGCCCCTTCCTCCCAAATACACTAAGGAGGACATTCTAAAAATGATAGCAATGACAAGAAATGACAAGAAATATAGCATATCGAAGTTCAACTCTATTGCCATGCCAACGATCACACCGACTTGGTGACCTGACGTAAATCGGCAATCTTCAAAAGAAGAAAAAAATAGCTGGCCAAAACTGAAGCTAACAATGGAAGCACGCGCTCCGTGGCAACTGGTTTTTCGACATCCAGTATGGAGAGCGTCTTTCAGTGGAATACTAATCCTATTCGCAATATTGCAAACTGAAGACAGGCATACACCGACGCATATGTGCCCACAGGAACATTTGACGCCACGAGAACATTTTAATTTGAGAGGATATGAGCCCTTTCGCCACGATGTGACACAAAAAATTTGAACTAAAGGAGGCGTAACTACATTTATAATCAATACGTATCCCGCTCGCTACGCCTCTACAAGCAGTATCAGTCAGTTTATTACAGCCACTGAATGTGATGATCTCCGGCGTATATTTACCGGATTCCGGGTAGTAGAAGATCTGCAGGATCTAGCCAAGCAGCTACTATCTTAATTTCTCTTGTTTGGAGACTTACTAGCCCATGGTTCTACTTGGGGTTCTCATTGGACGAACAACGCTGGGTTAACATCTGAAGATCTAGCGTTAAACAACCCCCTTGACTTTTCAAACACAGGTGCGAACACACGTTTAAATGTTGGAATTGGCACTTTCTCGGTTATCGATCTTACAATCTGTGGCCCGAATCGTGCCCTACATGGAGAGTTTTCCCAGACCGTCAAGGGAACGACTACTTTTCAGCATTCATCACAGCGTGAACGCCAAAAGCGTCATACGCATGCCGAAAAGATAGGGCGTGGACCGTGTCGATTGAGTACGATTCGTGGCTGCTTGCACACCTACAGATGTCAGTGGAAATGTAGAAGACTACGTAATGTTTTACAGTTGGTATCGCTACAGCCGCTACGGAACATATCCCGCGGACCGGTGGTTATTCATTCAGAACGCCGGTATCGTGGTAGAACATCGTTGTGAAAGACACAATAAGAGATAAACGATGAGCCTTAAACAGGTATAAAAAACGCTGACCGAAGACAATCGCATCGGTTTTAAGCGACTTCGAGCTGCCACTCATACTCGCTGCTAAAGATTACGCTACGCCTCGACCATTTCACGCTAGACCCCAATGACAATAATATATGGAAGAAAGTCAGAGCAGTCGCTGGCACATTGGTGTTCATGATATCACATGTAAAGAGCACAAAGTTAAATTGACTTGCAACCTCGATGAAATTGTTGACAGGTTGGCTGCACGATATGCTAATATCAGTAATAAAGAAAGTTATTCTTTCGATTTTCTCGCAAGAAAAGTTAAAGTCGAATCTGAGGAGTGTAGAACTTACATCGTGCCTTTCGCGATGAGAAAGTTACAGATCGCTATCCACGCTACCGGTAATAATGTAGCAGCGTCGGTCAGTATTCCTTACAGCATTATACGTAAACTGCCGGTTATAGCTATGGTTGTATTACTGGCATTTTATGTCGTTATATGGACGCAAGAGGACTGCCCAAAATGGTGGAAAGAGGCGATCGTCGTCTCGCTTCTGAAGGCCGGAAAGGATTTCCTTAAAGCGGAGAACTACCGTCTAGTATCGTTGACATGTTCTTTAGGAAATTATTGTAGAGGATGGTTTACAACCAGCTCACCTAATATGGTGAAAAACACGGCCTACTGACTCTACACCAGTGTGGGTGCTGGAAGTATCATTCTACTACAGATAAAGTGATATAGCCATCAAGGGAATTTTTGAGGTATAGAAATATCACCTGGGAAGTGCTTGTACTCTGACGATCTAGCTCTGTTCTACTCAGCGATATGTAGCCTAAAACCGGTATATGCACTCTGTATGACAGTCATTACCCAGGGACGTTTAAACCACGCATTTATACATAGATGGGAGTCAAATGTTTGTTGCATGAGAGACCCGTTGAATTGTAATTTTAACAGCGTTCATGTTATAGGTATATACGAACGTACAGTTGCGTATAAAAATTTTGTCGCAGAAAATGTTAGATTTGTGTTTAGTTTCAGTGTTTGTGGGTTTGATATCTGTTTCTATCTCGCCAAACTGTCGCTCATATAAAATAATTTATGAGATATTCCCTTGTTTTCTATTGTTTATAACTAAATTTACTAACGTCGATTTCATAAATAAAGTACCGTGTCAGCCTCTTGAAGTTTGTCGCGTACTATTTTCTCACGCTGAACTGATGTTTGTAAAGGGTTAGTTGCCCCATTAACTAATGACACCTAGAAAGCTCTAGATAACCTTTAACAAACTTACCTGCTTATAAAATTATCCGTGCGTCTGCAATGTAGGCATTCGAGTTCTTCTATCTATTAAGGGGAATTTTCTGTTTGAGTGAATTGAAGAAATTGACGAGTGTATAACTGTTTATTTGTGTTATTGATTATTGTAATTACTTAACTTGTGGACTTTTATTATTGCTTGAGTACAGATCGTATTAAAAATACTATAATTAGGAGAAATATTGTAATATAATTATTACTGTTTTAGGAACGGTTTATTAAAATTTATAAGTATAGATTTCATTGACGTTCAATTATTCATGCCTTTGTTTCATCGTCTGGATCCACGCAATCCTCGTAACAATCTGTGGTAAAAAATTAACATTTCAAACTTAGATTTACATTCCATGTTGTGAGTAATAGACAGGGCTTAGCCATTTGAGTGCACAAGTTAACCTAGTACCATATAGCGAGATATTTATTTACAGCCAGAAATGAAAGTGGAAAACGATGTACGATAGGAGAGGATAAAAATGAAACTATGTAAAAGAACAAATAATTGTATTTTACGTCCACACTGCATTGTGCGTATTATAGAATACACCGCAAAATAAACTGAAAATAAAAATAAAAGGAGCTTAAAACTCTTCCCCTGATGAACGTCTCACGACAGAGAGTGATAAGCTACATAACATTACTAAGTGATAACATTAATTTTATGTCGTTCTTATTATCTTTGATGGTAAATTACGTATACTCGGCTTAAGGAAGAAGGACGATGATGCTTCATGAGGAAATGAACATTATGATATTGCCATTTTACATGCAATCTCTCACAAGAAACTGAATTATCCGTTTTAGGAGAAAATTTCAACAATAACTGTAGGCATATTATACCACAACGGTAAATAGTAAATGTTACTGTAAATTTCTGCCAGTCTAACAACTTTTATTAGTAACTATTTATCAGGAAGAAAATGTTAAATTTATGTACTGATATCAATGTTTATGCTTTACATCAGCATGTTGTAAATATTAAAAGTTACTATAAAAATGTATTATACACTAATAAACATTTCTTGTACTCAACAGAAAATATTTTCTATTCCTAATAGTTTCACAGGCTTCTTCTTCAAACAAAACTAACCGTTGCTTCTGGCCAATATATTCACTCAATATTACATTAATTTTGTTAAATGATAATTGTTCATGAACAAAATTATTATAACTTTAAATTTTAAATTTTCATTTATACTAATATGTTTTTTAATGAGAAATAAGTAATTAAAAGAGCTTAAAATTGGATGGACTATTACTATGTTGAAATAAAAGTAGAATCAAATTACCTGTAGTTTATTTTTATAGTGACGATGAATAGTAGACGCAGAGCATACGTATATTACCATTCTATTATTAGGTTATTACCGGTAATTATTCTATTATCTACCGCACTATTAGGTAACATCATTTTATATGAACACATATGTGGGCCTTAAACTATACATCCAGAATTTAAACTTGCAAGACGCAGATCAGGATCATGTTATCAGCACATAAATTTAACATCATTTTTTCCTGACATACATAGTTATTATTATAAAGTTTTTAGGCTGTCAAAAATTTACAATAACATTGATTATTTACCGTTATGGTATAATATGCCTACATTTATTTGTTGAAATTTTCTGATAAAACGCAAAATTAATTTCTTATGAAAGATCGCTCATTAAACGTATATTTGCTTTCTAATACTATTGCAATCATTACGTTTGCGATACTGTGTAATCTTCATATAAAAGTAGGTAAATAATTACTTAGGTATAGATTAACGAAATTAGTATAAATAGCTAATATTATGTATTGGGTATTCTAACATATGTGTAAACACTCGCTCTTACGTTGATTAGAAGCTATACCATTGACATTTTTGTAGGGACGTTTTTAAGATAAGATTTGTAACATAAAACCTGCAACAATTGGTGCATTAAAAGCTGTATGTAAAAGAGAAGGCAGGCAAATATCTAACGAAATGGTTTACAACGTTTAGAATTCGGTCTGTCCGCTTTATCAGTAGTTCGAACATCTGCAATAACTCTAATATTCTCTACGCCTGTACTCTTTGACTTGGATAACAACATTTACGTGAACCTAAATGAAATTTGCATTTATAATCACTTAAACTGCATATACATGTTTTTAGCGAATGTTCTGTGTAAACAGTAATGTGCGCTAAAGCTAAAGAACGTCTGGTACGCCATATTGATCACCTGTACTCCAGTCGTGAATTCTGTAATTCGACAGCCCGTATTGGCTGCTACGTTATTTATTACACAGCCGTGTAAATAGGCCTCAGTGTGTCTGTTATTTATGACTCGCATCGTTATGTGTTCTCTGTGGGTTATTGACTTCAAATTTATTATTTCGACCTACAAACGTATGGGTCAAGTATTTTCAGAGTGACTCATAACGAGGGTGTGTTTCGATACTACAGCAGTCATTATTTTCCCATCTCTCTAGTCTCCTGTAAACAACGGATATTGTAGTGGAATGTTATACATTTCAGGTGCTTCATTGTCACATCGTATTTCTTTAATGTTTGTATTTACAATTTCTCTGTTCATATAGTCATGACGACGCACCAATAAAGACTGTAACAATTATTAGTATGATGTTCACCACCCAAATGTCTTTGATGACTCGTGAAATTATTTATTTATTAACAAATTTTAAAATCGGTTATTGTTAAAAGATAAAAGATATGGATGGAAACGAGCTACTGAATGAAACAAACATACACGAGTCCCTGAATATCAGTCTCATGAGCCGAAACAAAAGAGCTACAATTTAAGAAATTACGAAAAATAAATTACTATAATTGGAACAAATGCATACACACGCGCGCGCGCGCGCTTCCATACAAATGCACTTAACGTTTATACTTGTACAAACTCACATATCTATTAGTTATGGTATAACACACAACAAGAAACATACAGGGAGCGGGTAAAATAACGGACACAGCAAATAATGGAATCGAGAGAAATCAATTGTACTGCATTAGCTACAAGAAACGCTTACATTTTAATCGCAAAAGGACAACACTTTTGTTTCCGCTAACAAAGAGTAAGCATCTAGATAAGATATATTTATGACGTAAAGAAATTTGTTTGAAAACTCCATAAACCATTAGGCAAAATTTTTACGTCATATAAAATGAAGTACTTTCTCGAAATGATAACCAGAAACGATAAATAAAGAAAAAATGTTCGAGTGTTGAAATGACATGTGGTTCGAGTGGAATAACATAAAAGTGAGATACGCAATGAGCTATAAATAGCATGGAACATCTAGAACATTGCAGATTACACAGCTGTTTCCTCGGGGCTATTATCTCTTTGTTTACTTAACGACATTTTGCCTGAAGCAGTCGTGCGGTAAATCGTTTGTTGATACAGTCGTGCCTTGGAACTATGGAAAACTGTATTAGGCTTTTACTTGTATATTTGGAATAGTGCAAACTGGATTATTGTGTTTGTGTAGAAGGTCTCTTTACCCTTGTAAAACATTGATCTACGTGTCATAGAGATCTTTCTAGCCTAAGTATTACGTATTTAATTATCCATTAGAGGCTGCATCATATTTCATGAACGGTTTAAGAAGAAATGTAATTAGACGTATACCTACAAATCATAATCATAATAATAGTAATTGACTAATAATAATAACAACAACAATTGGAATAGATTGCAGTAAATTATTAATTTTAAATGTAACCACTTGGACAATGAAATAATAATTAAAGGCACACCAGAAATCCATCCCTACGTCGGAGCCTATATCTTTGCTTCGTGAGGGGCGGGAAACAGCTGTTAGTATTTAGCTGGCTAACAGGGAACTGCAAAGTGAGTTTGACAAAGTTGTGTGTACCGTTTGAAAAAACACCGTAACCCTGGAACCTATCATGATGACTCTACGTTAGTGAGTCGCGAACGGTGGCCACAGGACACCAGGACGCATCTTGTTGTATTTAGTCCTCGCCGTGGTTCTCGAGGGCTCTCCTCTCAGACGAAAAGCCCTATTCGGAAGGTGAAGAGATGGAGGCACTACACGACTGTAGTTGCTGAGAAATTTTTGGCGCCGCCAGCGAGTGAGTACGTTCTTAATAAAAAATCTGCAACTAATTTTGGTGGATAACCTGCTTGTATTTTTAAACACAGGCTCGAGGATCCATTTCAATATTGGCTTTCGGCTTTCGATCTATCAATCTGTTGTCCGATCCTTGTCCCACACCGGTCGTGGAGAATGCTCTTATACCTTCACGGGAGCGACCACTTCACAGTGCTCATAACAATGCGAACGGTAAAGAGCGTTATACACATGCCGAAAAGAAGTCGCTTGGGCTGTGCTAATTGAACAGGCTTGAAGGCTACTTGTACACCTACAGACGTCAGTGGAAATGCAGAAGACGACGTACACGATTTTACGGCTGCCGCGGTCTGTAGTGCAGAAAGTAATCTTGTCGATTTTCTCGCAAGGTAAAACGTAGTCGAACACGACCTTGACTTCGAAACTGAAGGGTACAGAACCTAGAACATGCCTTCTAGGATGAGGGAATTGCATTCCGCTACCAGCGCAGCCGTCGATACTGTGGCGGGAGGGGACGTTAATCCTTACAACATTATACGTCAACTGCCGGATAGACATGGCTACACTACGGGTACTTTATACGCTATATTAACGCAAGAGGTCTATCCAAAGCGATGGAAAGAGGCGATTGTCATCCCGCTTCTGACGACCGGAAAGAGTTTCTTCAAAGTAGAAACTATCGTCAAGTGTCGTTAACGTGCTGTTTAGGAAAATTACTGCCGAAGTTGGTAAAGAGCCGGCTCATCTGGTGTCTTGTTGCACATGAGGATGGCTATAGAAACATCAGCGCACGTAAATGCACGTGGAATTCAATTGCTGCCTTGCCGCGTATATATTTCTTTGTAATGTTTGTTTTACCACGTACTTTCCAGGACGTTAGAACACGCATTTTGCTTTTTAGGATCAACGTATTTCTTCTCTTCTATATTGGTAATTTTTTTTTGGAGACTAGTTGTTCGTTTGTATATAAAGTTCGTATTGACGAATCACTTTGTATTAAAGTAATTCGCCAATCATTCCCGCCTGGAAAATATGATCTTCAGATAAAAGGGTCTCTGTCAATTAATTGCCTTCCTTGACCATTCTAATACACTTTTCGGTGAAACGTCTTTATATTATTTGTTTACCATATTCACAGCAGTGGCGTATCTATAATTTGGTATCGGGGAAGGGGGACCGGTCGAGTCGGCTTCACAGAAAAGAAAAGCCAAGTGAAGATTAATCAACATTACTATATTTAAAGTAATCGAAAAACGTGTGGTAATATCCTGAAATCAATCCAATTTAAATAAACGGTAATAACACAATAAACACTCGCGTTATAGAAACATTGGTTAGAAGACACTTATTGACTGAACTGATTTTCCCATATTTCGTGTTCCAAACGTTTAAGCAAACGGTATGTAATAAACGTTTGTATATTTAAAAAGAGTTACTACTATATTAAAGTACACAGCTGACAAAATAATAAAAGAAACAAAACAAAGCACCTTGAAATGCAAATATATAGGCCTAAGTTATTGTAATTTCGCTTTTGAGTAACAGAGAAAACAAAGTATGTCTATAGCACAATATATATAGAACTTTGGCTTGAAGTTAAACTCCATCAGTTAGTACTTTTTTTTTTTTTTTTTTTTTTTTTTTTTTTGCTCTGGGCTTTGCGGTTGTGCGTCGCAGAGACGAACCCCACGGGAACAGTTCCGAGCTACCTTCTGGAGCTCCTGCCTCGTGGCCCTGCCCAAGTAGGGCGTGTGCTCTATAGCAGGCCGATTCTCGGCGGTTGTGCTAACCTACACTAGCGCAATATACACCGAGGGCGTTTCCACGAATCACCTGGGCGTATACGGTACCTTCCCAGCCCAGTCACTAGAGGATTGTCTGGGAACCTCGCCGCACGTGCATAAAATTTGCGTGCAAGCCGCCTGAAAGTGTCGTCTAAGGAGCGGACGCCAAGTCCTCTCCTTAGAAGGCGAGATGAAAAGCGACGGGGGACTTTGGCCGCTAACCGAAGCCCCCTGTCGAGGACGCTCTGCAACTTCTTTTTATGCATTGCGGCGAGGTAACCCCAGACCGGGCAGGCGTAGGTAATGACCGGCAGCAGATACGCGCCGACGATCATCCTACCCAATTTCCTGGTCATGGCTGAGCTGATCAGGAGTGGAAACAGTGCGCACAGGCGAGTGGATGCTCACTTAAGAACTGTCTGTGCGTGGGTACGCCAGGTGAGCCGACGGTCAAGGTGTAAGCCGAGGTACTTGACCTCGTTGGACCAGCGCAAGTACGTTCTGCCGATACGTAGCTGCCTAACGGGGTTCTTCCGTCGCTTAGAGAATTCGACGGCTACACTCTTGGTGTCGTTGAGGAGCACTCTCCAATTCTCAGTCCAGTCCACGAGCGTGTCTAGCTGGCGCTGCAGTCGTAGGACGGCCCTTTCCTCATGACGATCGGCCGTAAATACGGCCGTGTCGTCAGCGAAGAGGGCCATCTGGACTCCAGGCTGTCTCGGCACGTCGTTGACGTAGATCGAGAACAGAAGGGGGCCTAGAACACTACCTTGAGGGACGCCGGCTGTGATTCGTCTCTCGGAAGAGACTGAATCGCCAACTCTCACGCAGAAGGTCCTCTCCGTCAGAAAGCTAGCAACCAGATGGAGGTAGCAGTCCGGGAGCTGGACTTCCCTAAGTTTGAATAACAGTCCATCATGCCATACGCTGTCGAAGGCTTTCAACACAAGCCCAAGTACTCGGCCTTTTCCTCCGGGCGACCCAGGAGTCGACCGAACGGTCCAACAATGGCGGGAAGTGGAGGTCGGCGCCTCCGTCCCGTCAATGCGGTAGGTATTCTGTACGGGTGACTTTGCGGGTCCGCATCCCCCGTTCGGGCCACGTCGAGTTCCCAACAGCTACGTCGGAACGCCTTCAGACTGCCACGCAGTCGTCCGGTGAGCCGATTGTGTGCTGCCTTATCGGCCGGATCACGGGTCCTCTGCCAACGTTTCAGGAAGTAATTCCTCTCGCGAGCGAGAAGAGAGACCTCCTCAGGGATGCGTTGGTAGTCAGGCGTGAAACCAGCTCGCGTACGTGAAGACACGCCTATAGCCGAGATGATTGCCTCTTCGATTCCCGCAACTGCTTCGTCTAGGAGGCGAACGGAATCGAGTGGGGCCGCTGGCGGCAATCTACGGCACAAGGCCGGGCCGTAGCGATCCCAATCGATAACCTTCTTCTGGTCAGAACGTGCATAGGCGTGCTGGGTAGCGATGTGGACCAAGATAGGGTTGTGGTCGGATGTCAGCTCCGTAAGTGAGAATACCTCGACCGGACAGACAACTCCTTGGGTCAACGCGATATCCAGAACATCGGGAGCAGCGTTAGGCCTTGACGGAAAGAACGTGGGTTGCGCTGGACCAAACACCATCGCCCGGCGCGATTCAACAAAACTGACCAAGCGCCTCCCGTTCGGAGTAGTCAGGCGACTATTCCAAACGCGATGCTTGCAATTCAGATCGCCGGCCAAAATTACCCTTCGATGGGAATCGAAGATGACGTCCAGGTCGCCAACAAAGAGTTCAGCTCGTGGGGGCTTGTATGCTGAAACCACGAGGACGCCGCCAAGAGCTCCGTGGACCTCAATGGCGGTGGCCTATAGGTTGGTAACCTGCGGCAAAGCGACACGATGATGACCTATGGAGGTCCTCACCGCGATCGCCGTGCCGCCTCCTCGTTGGCCAACTCGGTCATCCCGATAGACCACGTAATTTGGTAATCGAAACCGGTTCGCCGGGGTCAGGTGGGTTTCAGAAAGGAGACGTATGTCGGGTTTGAACCAAGCCAGGAATTCAAGAAGGTCGGAATGCTTGGAACCGATTTTGTTAGCATTCCAGGCTACGAGCGAGAGATCTCGTCTAAGGGCTCGGTTCATAGAAGACCTATTACTTCGCAGGCTTCCACCAAGAGCATAAATCTCTCAGTTGGGTCAGCAGTTTCCAGGCGGTCTCGGATGGACCTGAAGGTGGATGCGACTTTCTTGAGGTCGTAGCCAGACAGAAAGTCGCGGACGAACTGTGCGTCATCGGAAATGACGGGCTGGGCGGTTTGCCTGGAAACTGAGGCCGCGTAAGAGCGACCAGGTTTAACGGCAGATCGGGTCGTGGTGGAAGCCACAGGACCAGGGGCAGACGGTTTTGAATCAGCGGCAGGAAAAGTACGCTGTTGCGCTTCGTCGGACTTATACCGGGAAGCAGGACTTTTCTTGGGCTGTGGGCAGGCAGGAGCTCGGGGCCGAGCATCCGGTGTGGTTATCCCTTTGTTCCTGGGTTTTGTGATGTCTGCTCGCGGAAATCGCGGAGGTGGCAGTGGTGGCGAGGCTACCTCTGGTTCAGAGGCGGGAGTTGGAGGTTCCGCGGAGGTGGAGGGTTGATTTTCCGGCTCCATAACCGAGATGACGGCTACTGGGCTTGTCTCTGCTTCGGAAGGAGACGCGGTTCGTTTGTTTGCCTTTGCAGGGGCTGGAGGTGGAGCCGGAGAGGGCGCGCGCCGTGCCGGTTGTGCCTTCGGTTGCGGCCTTGCCTGTGTTTTAGGCTGTCTCTGAGGTTGGGGCTGCATAGCTGGCTGCCTTGGCTTCGGGAGGGGCCCCTGCGGCTTTTGCTTCCGCAGGAGCTCCGCCTTGTAGACCGGGCAGTTTACGTTACTCGCTGCATGGCCTTGGCCATAATTAATGCAGTGGAACTTGGACTTGTCTGCCACAGTGCAGGTCTGAGTTGAATGTCCCAACGAACAACGTAGACAGGCCGGGGCATTGCGGCAGACGTCGGTATGATGGCCGAACCTCTGGCACCGGTGGCGCTGAGCGAGCTTGCCCTGGGGACGACTGGATTCCACCCTGACGCGGAAGCCAAACAGCCGCGTCAGTTGGAATATTTTGTCTGCAGCCTCGCCCTTCTCGAGCTGGAGACGGACGAGCGGGAGAGGTACTCGGGTTTCTGAGTGCGTGAACAGGCGGAAAATTGCCTGCACTGGGTACCCGAGGTCTCGGAGTTCCATGAGGATCTCCTGTGGATCGGTGTGGGCATCAAGCCCTCGCAAAATTACAGACAAGGGCTTGACTCGCTTAGGAGAAAAGGTGTGGTATTGAAGGTTGTGCGCCTGGAGGAAGGCCTCGACCAAGCGATGGTCCTCGAGCTGGCGGACTACAATCTTGACCGTATCACCGCCAAGCAGCTTCAGGTCAAGCTTGTCGGCCGACAGGCCGTGGGCCGCGATCAGCCGTCTGTATAAGGCGGCGACATTGGACACACTGTGGACATACAGGGGCGGCGCGCGACCAACAGCGGCAGCAGCCGGAGCTGCGGTCGAAGCAGTCGGAACCGCGGCCTGTTGGCCCTGAGAAGGTCCGATGTCCATGGCCGAGGTCTGAGAGGAAGTGGATCCAGGTGTATGGGTCCTCTTAGGCTTCTTAGCCCGGCGATTACGCCGACCAACGGTCGCGAATTCGCCCGACTCGTCCGCCGGGAGAGGAGGTAATGGGTTCGGGAGAGGATCGTCCGTCTCCATCGCCCGAGGCGATTCAGGCGAGTCGCCCAGATGGGGCAAGGCAGAGCCGAGCGACTCGGCACTTGAGCCGTTGCCTGTAGAAGGCATGCTGGCCAGGTGCGGCTGCCGGGCAGAGACTGCTAAGCAGTCACTGCCAGACGCCAGGGATCTCGGGTCCGGCCGAAGCCGGATTACCCGCGCGTCCTCCCTGCTCACGACGATGCGGGAGGAGCTGGGCTAACGACCAGCTTCGTTGAATACCAGTCCTTACCAATACTGGTGTCCACTGGCCCCTTTACCCCGGCGATATCCTAGCTCGTTTACCACTGGTGGGGGCTTGCAAGGATCGTCCGGGGCAGCGCTACCTAACAGTCGTGAGCAAGTTAGGGTTTAAGCACTGATGCGGCACTCACCAGGTGAGCCCAGAGCAATCCTCTTCTGTTCTTCGCCAGCAGATGGTATCCGGCGAAGGTGGTCCTAAAAAGGTCTTCTGCCAGCTGCCACTTGTACCAGCTACTTAGTTCACCGGCAGCAGCTGGCTCCTTGGTCCTTTTTGTTCCCACGAAGAGAAGAAGAAATATTCCTCGTCCGAAGGCGAGGTGGGCGAAGGCAGCAAAGCCGTAGTTCGTCGAGCGAAGAGCTGAAGAGAGCAGGTCCAAGAAGAGCAGTCCTGTTCAGTCCGAAGCTGGAATGTCTCAAAAAAAAAAAAAAAAAAAAATCAGTTAGTACTCTTATTTCTTTTTTATAATATTGTGACGGCAGCGGTATGCGAACATCTGCTCTCCGGTACCAGCGGTGGACACAGCGAGCCAATCCGGCATCTGCATTCGGAGCGAGCGAATCAGCGATCCCGGTTAGTTAATAAAACCCGGGCCGGCAGAAAATTCATAGCAGCCCTGCGATTGGAAGAGTCAACATCTCCAAGGAGCTCTCTCTTCATGGGAAGTTGTCTTTACTTCAAGTGTGTTCAGTTTCCGGCTTTAACCAGTTTTACCGTTCAGTGCAATAGTTACAGTTAGTGCAAGTGTTCCATCTACTCAAGAAAATAATAGTGCAGTGCAGTGTTGTGTTTCTTGTGCCGTTAGTGTTTCGTGTTTGTTCCGCTGCTGCCTGGAGCTTCTTGGTAAGTGATCTACTTTTGTATTTTGCTTACCGTAGTGCTTGGTCGTAGTCCACTAGTCCGTTCCGCCTAAGGCCTCGCCGATGGCTGCCCGAACCCAATCTTCCGTCGGCCCTTCTCAGGGCCAACCTGCTTCCGTCGGTCCTTCTCAGGACCTCTCAATCCCTGCCAGCGCTCTCGCGCAACCTCTCCCGGATGGCCCTTCTCAGGACCACCCTACACCTACCTCTTCGCGGGAAACTACCGACGCGGACTCGGTCATGGACACCGATGGTGCATGGCAGTTTGTCAGCCGGAAACGGCGTGTCAGTGTGCCACCTCCACGGACTCTGGTCGGACTTCGCGTCGTGGCTCAACCGCGGGGCAATCCGCCTCGGCCTCCCAGCAAATATCCGACCAGCCCCGGCGTATCCCGCCTCTGATTTTCGCCCGGCCTCCGGAATGGGCTAATTTCATGCGGCGTATACACCGGTGCACTCCCTCTGGCACCTTGACTGCTTCGGCCCAAGGTGACAACTCCATCCGCCTTAACCCCACGACCGTGGAGAGCTTCCGTGTAGCACAGAAGTTCCTCACGGACGCGGGTATCCCGTACAACACCTTTGCCTTGCCGGAGGAGAAGGAATTAAAGGTTCAAATTATCGGTATCCCAGCAGATACCTCACCTGAGTTCATCTCTAATGAACTAGTTAGTCTGGGCTTTCGAGTCCACAGTGTAACGCCTCTCTTCTCCCCCGGCAAGAAACTAGCGCGCAATGCGTTCCTGGTGAAGATACGAAAGGTAGGTGATTACCAGGCCATCTACGACATCAATATGTTGTTCTTTCTGAAGGTTAGGGTTGAAGCCTTCGAAGCCCAAGCCGGACCGAAGCAGTGTTACAACTGCCAGCGGTACGGCCACTCATCGGCATTTTGCCACCACCCCACCCGCTGTTTGCGCTGTGGCGACAGCCATCGGAAGGACACTTGTCCTCTCGCTCGTGCTGCCGCCACTTGCGCCAACTGCGGGGAACCTCACCCGGCATCATCAAAGTCGTGCAGGTTCTATGCTGCGGCTTTGAAGAAGTTTTCAAAGTCCTCGCAGCAGCGCGTTCCTGCGCCTCCAGCTAGGCCCCAAGCATCAAGGCCTGCCGCCTCGGCGGCACCTATCCCCGCTGCGGCACCGGCACTTGCGCCTGCCCCAGCTCGTCCGGCGTCTACCGGGGCACCCAGCTATGCGGCTGCAGCTGCTTCTCAGCCTGCCACACAGCCCGCGGCCCAGCAGCCAAAACCTGCTGCGCCGTCCAAGAAAAAGACCAAACCGTCGCCCCCCGCTTCCTCACAGCACACGCCCGCTGCACCTCAGCCACCATCTACTCCAGATGTCCAAGATCCTAGGCAGCCGAAACAAAAGGCCCCCGCCCAGAATGGCATCATGTTCAAGCACCCGGCGCCCAAGCCTCAGGCGGCACCGGCGTCTGCCGCGTCCTCGGACGTGACTTTCGCCGACCGCGTGCGCGCTTGGATCAACGCCTTGATCCCACAAATTCTTGCTGCCAAGGATGTCCAGTCCTTGCTCGTTATCGTCCTCACCTCCGTGACTTCGCTTATCCCTCTCGATGGCTAGGCCCTTTCGGCTGGTGGCTTGGAACGCATGTGGCGTTCTATCTCGCCGTGCCGAATTGGCCGCCTTCGTAACCGAATATGACATAGACGTCATACTCCTAAACGAAACCCACTTAATTCCTGCACACTCGTTCCAGCTTCCGGCGTACACGACGTATCGCACAGACCGGCCTGGCCAGAACCAGCTGTACGCATCTGGCGGCACAGCCATTCTGGTTCACAGGCGCATCGCCCACCGTCCCCTGCCGCCTCCGGCGACTCGTCGCTTGGAGGCGACGGCGGTTGCTCTCTGCATCGGGGATCGGGAGGTTCGACTGGTTTCAGTCTACCTCCCCCCTCGAGGTGGACCACCGCCCGACGAGGATGAATGGGACGCTCTATTAGAAGACCCTCTACCAACCATCGCAGCCGGAGACTTTAATAGTAAGCATCCCCTGTGGAACAGCCGTGTCTCAAACCCATACGGCCGCTCTCTGTACCAATACGTTCAACGTCATCCACATGTGAACGCTCTTGGTCCTAGATCACCGACCTATATCCCCAATGGAAGGGGACTACCTGACGTCCTTGACATTGCTGTTGTCAAAGACGTGGCCTATCCTATCGCTATCGAAGCCGTGTCAGACCTCTCGTCTGATCACGACCCGGTAATACTCACTGTTCGGCCCACGCTGGACACACCTCTCCAGCCTCCCCATCGTTTAACGAGAGTCAACTGGCGATCGTTCCACGATGAACTGGGTCGAACAGTACCATCTGACCCCCAGGTCGACATCTCCAGCCCGGATGATGTAGACCGCTTGGCCGACTATCTTCAAGAAATCGTCACGTCCGCCATGGACAAACACACCTATAACGTCCCTGCGCCCAACAGACGGTCGCAGTTACCTGAAGAGGTGATTCTGGCCATCCGCAAACGGCGCCAGCTCCGCCGGCGATGGCAACAAACCCGGGACCCTGCCGTAAAACGCAGGCTGAACGCCCAATCAGACCTTGTCAAGCAGCTTCTGCTTGATGCCACTGCTCATCGATGGGACTCATATCTTGAGTCTCTGGAAGTCACGCCCCAGTCCGTTTTTCGGGCTGCGAGCCGACTCACTGGCCAGAAAAGGACCCGCTAGCCCCTACGATCACCGAACGGGATTGTGTACTCCGCGGCCGACAAAGCAGAAGTCTTTGCCGATACCATGGAGGAACAATTTACCGTTCACAGAGGCGTCTGCGACCCCGGCCACTCGGCAGCGGTCGCAGACTTCCTATCTGGCTATTTTTCCCGCCCTTCCGCAGACCCAATCGACCCGTTCGACGAGGCCGAAGTGGAAACGGCCATTAGTCGACTGCGCCCCAAGCGGGCGCCCGGCGAGGACCGTATTGGTGCAGCGGCCCTACTTAACGCCCCAGCCAGTCTCGTTTCTCTCATCCACGTGCTGTTCAATGGATGTCTCCGGCTCCATTACTATCCCAGCTCTTGGAAACGAGCCAAAGTCATCATGTTGCCGAAGGCTCGCAAGCTGCGTACACTCCCGGAGAATCATCGACCAATCTCTCTTTTGCCAGTCTTATCGAAGGTGTTCGAGCGCCTCCTGCATCGCCGGATTACTCCCCTGCTGGATAATTTCATCCGGCAGGAACAGTTCGGCTTCCGCAGGCAGCATTCGACCACTCTTCAACTTGTCCGAGTTGTCACGCAACTCACTGACGCCATCAACAGGAACCATCAAACTGTCGCCGTTCTTCTGGACGTGAGCAAGGCCTTCGACAAAGTCTGGCACGAAGGCCTTCTCTATAAACTAGCCACCTCCCCTCTCCCTGCCTCATTTGTACATCTGATGCGGTCGTATCTCTGCGACCGCAAATTTAGGATCTGCGTCGACGGGACGTACTCTTCTGTCCGCCCCGTCGCCGCTGGCTTTCCTCAAGGATCTGTCCTCGGCCCCGTTCTGTACCTAGTGTACACGAACGACCTGCCGGTATTGCCTGGAGTCACGCTCTCTCTCTATGCGGACGATGCGATGTACCACACCAGTTCTGCAAACCTTCGTTTTGCGACTGACGTGGTGCAGCGCCAGCTCGCATTACTTCCGGCCTGGCTAAGGAAATGGCGGGTGGCGATCAACACGGAGAAATCCGAGGCGATTGCCTTCTCCCGTCAGCTCACTTCCCGATGTCAGACCCTCTCCCTTGAAGGGAGCCCAATCGCTTGGCAACGTACTGTGAAGTACTTGGGCGTCACTCTTGATCGACGCCTAAGCTTCAGAGCTCACGTGTCCACAGTGCTCCAGCGCGCCTGAGGCATCAAAGCCAAACTATACCCATTCTTATCGCCTCGAGGGCCACTGCCATTGCGCACGAAGCTCTCGATCTATCTGCTCTTTTTACGAGCCGTCCTTATGTACGCAGCGCCTGCATTTTGGACCCAACTCGCCCCCGACGTCGTCAAACGCATGGAAGCCTTCTAAGCCCTTACCCTTCGCCTTATCTCCGGCTCTCCCTGGTATGTAAAAAATGATACTATCAGGCGGGGGCTGAAGATTCCGTCGCTCGCTGAATTTGCGCGAACTCTTACGTTCAACCTCTTCCATCGAGCATCCACTTCAGACTTTCCCCACCTCCAACACCTCGATAACGATGATGGACCACCACCAGTCAAACGCCGCCGCCCTCGAGCTCTGCTCGACGACCCACCGTAATTTTAAAATAAAAAAAATTGCCCTCTCACCATCTGTCCACGCGCCGACCAATCGTATCTCACCACCTTCCTTCCAGTCAAATCTCCGGTCCGTTGCAGGCCGACAGATGGGTCGGGCGTTGTGCCGGCTTTAGGTGTGCCTAGCGCCACCTTCAGTCGGCAACTTCGCCCCTCTAATCTCTCGCCTGCCTCGGTATCGTCATAAGGCAGTCTACCGGACTCTTACCGGGCTGGCGGAAGTGTATCGACCAGTTGTGGGCGAACAAATCCCGCCAATCCGTGCTATGCGTTCGCGTAGACTTCCCTCTCAGGCCATTGGTGGATCGCGTCAGCGGTTCAGCCAATCACAGCCCGTCTCCTTCATCTCCACCAAAATAAAAATATCGGTATGGAGAACCATACATGACTTCCATATTCTAAGATTTATATTTAAAATCATTTTCAGCCAAACAGCCAGGCTGTGTCTTACCTGCCTTTTTATTGCTGTATTAAATGAAAAATATTATATTACATTAAAATGAAAAAATTATAATTTTATTGCCTGGCAACAAAATTATTTTATTTTTAACAATTACCATTGTTTCAAAAAGTTTAAATAAATTTTCAAGTACTTTACTCTTGTTAAAACGTAAAAGGTTGCAGGTAAACTACCCCTTCCCCTTAACCGATCTTCACCAAAATCGAAAGTCATTGAGACCTCTACAATTCAGGAACGTATGCAAAAAATTATTTGATTCTGTTTGAATTTGCGACTGTTATCGTTTGCCATAAAAAATACGCTTGATAAAAAAACGTTGCAGGTAAACTACCCCTTCCCCTTAACCGATCTTCACCAAAAACAATAGGCCTTGAGTACTCTACAAATCAGGGCTGTATGCAAAACATTATTTGATTCTGTTTGAATTTGCGGCTGTTATCGTTTGCCATAGAAAATAAAACGTAAAAGGTTGCAGGTAAACTACCCCTTCCCCTTAACCGATCTTCACCAAAAACAATAGGTCTTGAGTACTCTACAAATCAGGACAGTATGCAAAACATTATTTGATTCTGTTTGAATTTGCGGCTGTTATCGTTTGCCATATAAAATACCCTTGTTAAAAAAACGTTGCAGGTAAACTACCCCTTTCCCTCAACCGATCTTCACCAAAAACAATAGGTCTTGAGAAATCTACAATTCAGGGCTGTATGCTAAACATTATTTGATTCTGTTTGAATTTGCGGCTGTTATCGTTTGCCAAAAAAAAAAAAAAATTTCCCTTGATAAAAAAAACCGTTGCAGGTAAACTACCCCTTCCCCTCAACCGATCTTCACCAAAAACAATAGGTCGCGAGTACTCTACAAATCAGGGCTGTATGCAAAAATTATTTGATTCTGTTTGAATTTGCGGCAGTTGTCGTTTGCCATAGAAAATACGCATGATAAAAAACGTTGCTGGTAAACTACCCCTTCCCCTCAACCGATCTTCACCAAAAACAATAGGTCTTGAGTACTCTACAAATCAGGGCTGTATGCAGAAAATTATTTGATTCTGTTTGAATTTGCGGCTGTTATCGTTTGCCATAGAAAATACCCTTGTTAAAAAAACGTTGAAGGTAAACTACCCCTTTCCCTTAACCGATCTTCACCAAAAACAAAAGGTATTGAGAACTCTACAATTTAGGGCTGTATGCAAATAATCTTTTCATTCTGTTTGAATTTGCGGCTGTTATCGTTTGCCATAGGAAATACCCTTGTTAAAACATAAAACGTTACAGGTAAACTACCCCTTTCCCTTAACCGATCTTCACCATAAACAATAGGTCTTGAGAACTCTACAATTCAGGGCTGTATGCGAAACATTATTTGATTCTGTTTGAATTTGCGGCTGTTATCGTTTGCCAAACAAACAAAATTTCCCTTGCTAAAAAAAAACCGTTGCAGGTAAACTACCCCTTTCCCTCAACCGATCTTCACCAAAAACAATAGGTCGCGAGAACTCTGCAAAACCGGGCTGTATGCAAAAAATTATTTGATTCTGTTTGAATTTGCGGCAGTTATCGTTTGCCATAGAAAAAAAATCTACAGACAGACAGACAGACACACAGACACACAGACAGACAGACACACAGACACTTTTCGGAAAACGACTTTTTTTCATGTTTTGAGTGTAGTAGAATCAGAATCTGCAATAATCTCGAACACGATTTTTTTTGCCATCACCATACTTCCATTCCTTAAGGAATATGGAAGTAAAAGGGGGTACCCATCCTCGCAGCGACAAGTCTCGCACCAAGCAATCACCAAGCAACAGGCAGTCATCGGGTTTGCCCGGACGCTGCCGTCACTGGGGCACGCACTGCGCTGTGCCCTGCTCCACCTGGACCTGGACCTGGCAGAAAATTTTACGCACTCTTCATCGCCACGACATCGGACGCACTTCATCTCCTCTCCTCTCTCGGACGACATCGAGGCGGAGTCAGCCGGAAGGAACAGCCGAAGAATATAACCGCCGCCGTTCTTGCGTCTTCGCACTCCCGTTCCGCGCCAGCGATGGATTTCGCTGGGCCGGCAGCCGACTTTACAACCTCTGCCGAAAGGAGAGGAGGACTGTAGTAAGCCACGAGCAGCGGGCGCAGCCGCCGAACATCTTAGCGCGGCACAACCAACATCAGCCTTCTCGCCACAAGGTCCTCTTTAGGGCCACCAAAAACACTAGAGTGTACCATTGGCGCCATTTGTCATGCGGCAAGCCTTTTGTCCGGTGACAATATGATTACATATTTCTACGCATTATACTAAATAATCTGAATCAAATTAAGCCGTAGCGGTGTGCTTCGTAATATGTACTTTAGGTAATGCCAGACGCTTGGTTCTATTCTATTTAAAAATTAATAAGAATCTTAATTGCGTAGTGGTCATCTCAGGGTGGATCCCTCATCACGGACGTTGGACTCACCAAACCTTAATATAATTCTAAGCATCTAGCAGTAGTGTTACCCACATTGACTCAATTGTGTACCATAATATTGAATTGTGTACCATAATTGTTGCGTCACCTGAACTCCTTTGACGCAGTCCTCTGGATTGTATTTGTACAATTTAGTAGTATAATATAATAAAACAAAAATATGTTAAACCATTATGATGTAATATCGATAATTATTGATTTAATTTTAATTTTAAATTTAATAACTGCGAATCATTTAAACATAAATTTAAAGTCAACAATATTGTAAATAATTTGAATCTACAATTTTAGAAAAGCAATTATTTAATAATATAACTGAGAATATCACAAACATATACAATAAAGCTAGCAAACTGGTAGAAATTCTGATCCGTGCTTTGACCCACATACTGTATCGATTCCTACAGCCATTACAAGAGTTAATGGCTACTAGCGTCTTAAATCGCTGTAACGTTTTTTTATTTAGTATCAGAAAACTTCTCTTGGCAACACAGCAATGGTGTACTTAACGTCTGCTATAAATACAGAAAGTTTTCGCGCTGTAAACGTCGTATTTGATAAACGTAATTTATAGGGCAGAGACTAATGCATCTTGAACAACTACTTCACGTTTTCTTAACAAAATGAAAATCATTGAAGTGTATTATTTTATTTAATACAAACTTCAAACTAAAATAAGAACTCCGTGTTATTACTGTCACTTGTAAACTATTGCATAAAAGTGTTTTATCATATGGGGGAGCCTTCTTCTTTTCCACGATTTCTGCCCCTCCGTGAATACATTGAAAGCAAAATTAAACATATCTTTAGGCCTAAGTATTATTTATTTGTACTTTTTTAGCACATGTTTAAAAACTTTTTGCGTTGACCACGTCAAAAAGTAGCTCTAATTTTCTCATCCGTATTAATTCATGAATAAAGCTCTCCTAGTACGATTAAAACTGTCTAGTGGTATCTAATGAATGTATAAGCTATTACAAGCTATTTCAAGCGAAAATTAACAAGTTAAATTTGAAGCCGACTGTAGCATTTTTGTGAATACACTGTCACCCCGCGTGTAGACTGTTAACACACATGCCAACACGGACACAACAAACACGTCTGCGTGTACACACGGATGATCCTACAGACATGTGTGTGTGTGCGTGTGTGCGTGTGCGTGTGTGTGTGTTTGTGTACAGTAGTACAGGAAACACAAATAGCAGTCAGTTAAATTCCGTCGATCCTGTTTTGACAGGGCTGTAGAGGTATAATTCACTGACGTGTTGAGCCACCAAAATTGAAGTTAGACAAATAGACAGTACGCTGAAAAGTGAAACTTAATTAGCAGACTATCCTGTGTGTCTGTTAGTGTGTGTTTTACAACAATGCAAAACTCTGTATATGCAGTGTACAATCTATACAATTCTATAGGAATTCTGATGTGAAAAAATGTGTATATAATTTTAGTAGTCACTCTGTAGTTTAAACGACTAGCTCGAGCATATTAAAATCAGCTGATTTGAAATCATATTGAGGTGAGAACAAACTATGTCAGCTTATATGCTTCATCGACTGTGAGTGTATGTGACAATATTACTCATCCCAGTGAAATGCTAATTGTGGGGAAGTCTGGTAGTGGCACAGAAACCAAATAAGCCATTGCGTAATATAAGCATTAATAGACAGGTTTTAGTCGATATTTGTGTATAACTTACTTACTGTGTACTCAGTCAGTATAGTAATTACGGAGTAAGTTGAAATACAAAGTAATGGTACAGGAAACCATAAATGCCACCCATATATGCGACTTATTGATGTGCAAATTCGTCAAACGGATTCTTTGAAAAATTATATTCGACCAGCTCCAACAAAGCTAAAGGTAGAGATCCCGCCAATCTCCGATAGGTCTTGATCATCCGAGAACATATAAGAACACACAAATTATAGCCCTGCTGTCTTTACCAATTTCCCGCTACGTAAACATACCACTTTCGCCATCGTGATTGTTATATTGTTGTTAAGTCTCTTGATTGTAACCATCTGCCAATCGACGAATACTGAGGACGCGGCTCTACTGCCCAATCAATACCACATAGAATGTCTGATCGACACTGGAGACGCTCGAACTACGTCAACTCTCGTAGGACCATTGAGATCAGTATGGGCAGCACAGGGGTTTCACACAAGAGCACACACACACACATGTACACGTAAACACACCGTGGTATAAAGGGGAGCAGGAGAATCTCAAGCGACCATGAACCAAAATTATTTGTTAAAAACACAAATAGTTATATCATGATAATCACTCTAAGTAATGTGGTTAAGTATCTAAATATGTTAAAAAAAATTTCTTTAAAACGTTTTAAAGAACGAGAACGCATTTCTCAGCACGAGAACTAATTACGTGAGCGTGTGTCCTATAAAATAAAAGATACAGTTAACTGTAAGTTGTCTGTTATACACTGTTTTACATGTTATCAGCTTAACTCGCGTGTTCACAGGTGAAGTAGAGAGGACACGGTAGGGGAACACGGGGAAGGTTGTAACATTTCAAATTTAGTCATTAATAACTCTGACAGTTTACATAATTTTAAAAATATTTTCATAGTTTCCGAAACCTATGGATGATGTTTATGATGTACTAAATATTCAGAGTTTTATGGTTCACAATTATTTTAGTACGCAATGAAAACTAACTGAAGTCAAAATGTTACAACCTTCCCCATAGCGGGGTTGATTGTAACAGCTGAAGGGGCTGGTTGTAACAAGACACATAAAGCAAATATTTCGTTTAAAAAAATTTTATTCCTCATGAAAATGATGTAGTTTTACCTACAAAATCAGAATATAGTGTTATTCACACACACACACACACACACACACACACACACACACACACACACACACACACACACACACACACACACACACACACACACACCATTAAAGCATTTACCAGAAAAAATGTCTTCTTTCTTACATCAGGTCTTTAAAGTTTAAAAATGCCTTTTAAAACAGATTATCCTCAAAATGTCATTAAAATCATACAAGCATTTGACAATTTCCCTCCCTAAAACCACGTGCGCGCGCGCACGCACACACACACACATACACACATGTTCACATGAGCATGTGAACACTTATCCAAAGAAAGCAATTTAAACTAATCAAATTAAAGTTACTTTTATATAATTACGTGTCTGTAACATAACAAATACAAATTGAAGAGAAAAAACAATTAAAATAACCAAACATATCAAAATTTATAAAACTATAAATGTCTAACAAATATCAAAATACAAATGTTCAGCTATATTAATTTTAAAATAAACAAAAATTTGGAAAGCACATCTAAGATAATGAATGTCTATAATTTAACAAAATACAAATTAAAGCATGCTTAACTAGAAACAACTTCAGGAAAAAAATGCCCAGTCCATTACCATTATTTTAAAGTTTTATTCAGAAAATCCATTTGACATACAGTTATGGCAGACATATGTCTTTGATCTCTTAGAGCAAAGTTAGGAATCCCCTTTACTTTCTTTTTCCGGGACATTTTCCTTTGCGTCTCCTATTAATTTCTCTTGTTTCTTATTTAGATAATTTCCTTTTCTGATACTCACTTTCAATAGCTTCTTTTACTGGGGTGTGTCAGTTAGTACGGCACAACTGCGCTGTTTGTTAGGTCTTTTATTTTTCCTTGTCCCCGTTTTAGGAAATGCTAGCACTAAATCTGAAGAAAAATCCTGTTTTAAAGTTAAGTCCCCAGATGGCGAAGATTCCAGACTCTTTGAAGACAGGGTTAGTTCTTCTGATATAAGTATTTGTATCAGGCATAGTAGAATGTGGATTCGTAGAGCTGTCAGATCTCAGTGGTGTCATTTGTCTGTCTGGACTTCCATGTTGCACTGAAGAACTAGAAGCCATAATACTGTTTTGGTTTGGCCTATCTGTAAAAAAAAAGGTCTAAAATCAGCATCACTAAATACTGCTCGATTAAATGGATATCGATTAAATGATTCCACAAATACCCATGGGGTAGGCTGTAACGTTGATCTGGGGAACGTTGTAACAGAGTAAAATCCGGGCTACAACCAACCCCACACGTCGCCATTACAAAAAAGTACCCACGGGTCTAATTATGTTTCATTAAAATCAAAGCTTATGCCTGGTATTCATAAAGAATACTTGAGTTGTTAGACTACATGCGCAGTTATTATGATTGAAGAATAATATAAGTAGAAATAAGCTTCATAACAGAAGTTCAAAAAGTTACTTACCTTTTCAAAAAACAATATTTTTGATGTAGCGGAGGTTAGCTTCAACGTTCTGCACCGGCGTTGTAGCCTACTATACACTGACGCAACATTTGGAGTGATCTGCAAGCCAGAAAGCGCCGCGATCTGCTGGAAATTACTCGAGTTACAAGCACTGTTACAACCAACCTCGTGTTACAACCTTCCCTATGTTCCCCTACTGCAAGTTGTACTGTACTAGCATGGGTTCCACTGTGGTAGTCTCACAGCAGACTGAAGATTTGACAGGTAGTAGTAAAAAGGTTTTGACTGGCAGTTAAACGTTTGACAGACTTGAAATTATTGCTCTCTTTTTCAATAATCTGACCAAATTGTAAAAACTAAAATCAGGGACATTTTTAGAGAATGATTTGTTCTTCTTGAAAATGTTGTTATTTGAATTATTACGTTACGCATTTCATTTTACTATAAATATGATTAATAACAAATAAGTTAAATTAATGTTATTATTATTAATATTATTATTATTCGTTTATATTATTTTACTGATATTAAGTTTGTTTTTACACTCATACAGTCTTTCTCTCACACACAGAAGCGAGAGCTCGCGCGAGAGCACACACACACACACACACACACACACACACACACACACACACATATTAATCATAATTTGATGCTTTTTGTGTTTGAGTCTTTAAGCCTGATTACCTTTCATGTTTATTTTTTATTTTTCAGGTATTTTTTATTTTACCTTATATATGTAAAATACCTATCTACCTATGTATATTTACATTTCATATAGGGTATATTTCTTTATTTTAAGAAAATATAAATTAGTTTATAGTGTGGAAATTAACTTCGTGTTGACTCCTAATAATAGGCCTATATGTTTACTAATTTTCTAACCTTATTCACAAAACAATACCTTAAACTCTGTAATATTTAAAATTCGGGACAAATTAGCATTCCGGCGTTTTATTCCCGGAAGCTAAGACGAGAGTTTACAATCCGGGTGAATCTCGAACTTCCTTGTCGTTTGGTCACATTAATTTATCATCTTTATTTTGAAACTTATCATTATAAGCTATGATTTGATACTTGAATTATAATGGACACTGTACGATTCTAATCGTTCCGTCCAATTTAAAGCGTTCAGGATCAGTTACATGAAATTAATTTAAAATTAAATATTACTTTATTTGTTTAAAAAATTCACAATAGAAATATTATTGTGTTTAAGGACTGGAAATATTATAAAAGGACAGCGGAGTATACTTCATAACTTTACCACAAAGTGGATAACTGGAAATGTACTGAGTTAATGATACATTGGCCGCTTAGAGATCCAATAACTAAGGGATTCAAAGAAACGTGTTGGTTACTCGCCAAATCCCCATTCCTTGTGCGTTCCCAGCTATCAAGAAGGAGACTATATTAAACAGTTGTTAATACGTTTCATTACACTCCAATAAATTATGGTAAGAAAAAAGGAAATAGTAGTGTTCATACTTGCTGCGATTTTGCAGCCGTAGCGCTGAGCAAACTGGCGCGACGATCCTTGTTGCTGTGAGTGACAATACGCAATACAGAATACACATAGAAGGCAGAGGGAAAAGAAAGTCTGAAAACTGAGAAAAATATCATTTAATAAGAATAACAAGGGTTATACATAATGAGCGGAACTTTCCACTAGACAGGAAGGGAGGAGAACATGGAGGGGTGGATTTTGAATAATAAAATGTTATTCGCTTAAGAGCAGGTAAACCACTCTAGCTGTGATAAAGGCAAGCTGTGAACCTTAGTTTGTCTATACTAAATATGCAAATATTAGCACATATTGAACTAAAAAAAGTTTGATAATACTCGGCAATAAATATTTTATATCATAATCTAAACATTTTGTACTTTATCAGAGACAAGTGTTACTAGGCGAAATGAATCCTGATTATTTCTTTAGGCTAAGTGCTTGTAGAATTTACCAGAGCCTATAGAACTTATATATATTGTAGTATCCCGAGATAATACAAAAAAGGAAACTCAATTTAATCTTCAAAATTTATAGTAAAACTAATCAAATAGATAAATACTATGTAACTGAATGAGGAATGCAATAAAGAATGAGTAATCAAATTAATGAGAACAACCAAAAATAATTATATAAGGAAGAATTATAATAACTAAAACAATAAACCATGAATAAAAAATAAGTATTTTACAGATACATGAATAAATTAAAAACAGGAATTAACTTTGTAAACAAACATAGTAAATAACTTTACAAACAGACATAATAAATGACTAGACTGGACTGTGACTTTGATATACTAATTACCCAATAGATTAGGGAAGTCATTTTGTATATTTTATTATAATATTGTAAGTAATAATGTTGTAGTATGTAAGTAAAAAATGTATTTAGTGTTAAGCAAACTCATTTGTATAACACAAGCCTAAAAGTCAAGCTAGGTCTTTAACCTAAGTCTGGATTTGTAATTAGCTCATATATAGTGTTATGGTAAAGACAAGGTAATTATTTTCATAACTGTGTTTATTCGAAAAACATACAAGGTGAGATAAGTGAATAGAAAAGTAATAAATAATAATAATGAAACAGTGCAAATGACACAGTGTAAACAATGAAAAAAATATAAAGTGTTATGAACCTAGTACGGCCAAAAGGTGAGAATGTCATGTATTTTATATAAAGTGACCATATAACAATAAAATCAACTTCATTAGTGTGAGTGACAATATAAAATTAAGTGAAATAAAAACACAAACGGGATTATGTAAAAATAATCAGGAAAAGTAAGGTTATATTAAAAAACTCTATTTACTGGAGGCGGATAAACCGCCCTGAGACCGAAAAATACACCAAACAAACCAAGACCTCTTATAAATGAATCTAAAGCTGGTTTTACAAGGAAGAAAGGTTTTTTCTAGTGTGGACGTTTAATGCAAAAAGAACAAACTAAATCAGTTGCCAATCCAAACAATATTATAGAAGAAAATTGTAGTAAAAAGACAAGTAAAGTTACCGGAGATATCAGTAAACTAACGAACAATATATATTCGACCAACCTGAAGAAGGAAAGCTGAATCCTAAAATGGAGTACTACATCTTTGAATTAGGTGAGACCGTTTTAATACTAAAGCCATCTTGACAACTATCAACGTTTAAACGACACTTCAATACAAACTAAATAACGAACACATTTAGTGCGACTACATTTATAAACATTATCTATGATATACAATGTGAGTGACACAAACTTACTTTGAACAAACAAAAGTGTAGAACTCATATAATTTTTTTTAAACATTCAGTAGTGTGTATACAACTCAAGGAACATGGCGTCCCTTGCTTTATTTAACTGTTACTGAAAGGAGACAGCAGCGCGTCATGTTGAGAATTCATGAACATATATAATAGACAATTATTTTTTTATTTTTTCTCTTGTCAATTGTATTACTAATGTCCAATTATTAATTATTTTAATTGTTTTATTAGTTTTATATTTGTAATGCGTAATATTAAGTTTGTAAAATTACCTGAATTGATTTCTTTTTGTATAATCACAAGAACTCACATCAAAACAATCATACACAAAAAACAATATTAATTATTATACTGTACATTAAAATTTTTTTTTCGTGTATGTTATTAACTTAAAACTTGTTGTATGAATTTATAATTTTACTGAAGAAGATTGTTAATTTGGTTATAACCCTGAGATAAAAAATGTTTTCATACATCCGAGAGCTAGATGGAGCAGGAACCTTAAAAAAGGAAAATTTATTATTAATTAATAGAAGAAAAGAAAATTATTATAATAAGAGAATTAAGGATTAAAAAATTGAACGACTCAGAGCAGCAAAAGAAGTGTGTTCTCATTTATAAATAATAATTATTAAACATACAACTCAGAATATTGCTGAGACTAATTGAGCATTTATACTCATTTACAATAAGTACAAATCTAACAATATTTATGTCCCGAACTCGAGAGGAGTGAGGAGCAAGTCCCTTTGTGGGATAGGTACAATGAGCTAATAACCCATGCAATTGAAATCACGTTTATCACAGTCCTTCAAGGACAAGGTCTAGAGTAGCAAGAATGGTAACCTATTCAAGAAGTGCTGAGCGCCTTAGGAAGAGTTGAATACATACACACCAGTGTCTACTCAAATTCGGAACAGACACTGTTGATGATGGTGTCTATACACCATTATAATGATGGTATGGATATTTACAATTAATATGATAACAATAAAAGCACTGTATATAACTACCATTTTATAATCTACATTTCATCATAAAAAACCTATAATTGCAAATACACAATTAAATTTAGGCCTAAGTACTTCATCTGAAGAAAAACTGGATTAGCAAGTTAGGTTTATGAAATCATGTTTCGTCTACAGGTTTATTATTTATAAAAAACAATATTAAATATCATCTCGTTCTGATGGTAATATCCGTAGCTGCAATATGATTGGGTAAGACATCTGCCAATCGATAAGCACCATAAGCCGATTTACGCCTATACAGAATCATTGAAGTGTTAAGACGAAAAATCCTGTTGGAGTAGGATTACCGCACAGCTAGCGTAAACGATTAGCCGAAGACCGCACCAAACAAAAAAACCACGATCTCAACAACGGAGAAACCATAATAAATAAAAAATAAATCTAAATAAATAAAAACGCTGGTTACTTAGACTACATAACACAAAAGATTAAGTTACGTGACAGAAACTTTAAAATTTTATAAGTGCTTGCGTTCATACACCAACTCACACGTAAATATCTCTCACATATACATTTGCAGTTTTGTCATATACACCTTCTGCGTCCTGTACATAAACAGGTTAAGCAAGTTAACTACATGTTTAACCCATTCACTGCCATGAGCCCCAATTGGGGATTTAGCGTTTAAGACAGTATACTTTGGTAACACTGGCTTGTTGGCGCCAAACAGCTGCTTGGTGTGGTTCACTAGTTCTTCAAGGTTATGTTGATATGCAGTTTTTGTGAGTTCTGTTTTACCTTGAAATAATATGTGGATTTTATTAAATCAGTGACAGGTATGTAGCATACTTATTTGTTTACATGTTTTCTTGTTATATTACTGTATGTGTAGGGTTGTAGCAATAGTTTTATCTTATCGTATAGTAAAGATTTGTATGTTAGTAACCTATAAACACCGTCGGTAGGCTATGGTTTATCTGAGTTTACGAACAATGGCCTTATAAACGTCGATACCCATTTGGGGATCATGGCACATACCACGTATTTTGGCCTTTAGAACATCGATACCCATTTGGGGATCATGGCACATACCGTGTATTTTACCTAAGCAAATACTATATTGTTAATTACGATTTCAGGCATGGCTGAGCGGCAGTTTCTAACTCTGAATAAGATAAAGTCTATATTGGATGATCCCGACTTTTTAGAATCTATTGATACTGATTGTGATATAGACATTGTACAACTGCCACCAGACAATATTGATGAGGTATCAGACCTAGAGGAAATAAATGAAGACGACCTTGATGATACGGCACCGCGCGATGTTCCTGGAAACATAGAACTGCATTGTAATATAACTGAAACAACTTCTGAAGATGATAATGATGTAGTTGGCACTGCTGAGTTGGTTGCCAAGGAGTCTAAAATTGTTTCTGAAGATAATGTTGATGAATGTAACACGGCTGAGTTAGTTGACAAGGAGTCTAAAATCATAGAACAGGTTTCAAGTGAAACACCCGCCCTCAAAAAACAAAAACTTTCCTGTTTTCAATCTAACATAACTGTCTCCACGTTTTATGACTCAGGCCCATCTACTTCAAAACAACAAATCCCGCAACCAAAAATAGAAATGAAATACAAAAAACAAGGAAGCCGTAAACGACAAAAATTCAAAAGACCAATTGGTTTTGATTCTAGCACTAGTTTGTCACCAAGCACCAAAAACAAACCTAAGCCTAAAAAAAGAGAAAAAAGCAGCTAAGCCTAGGAAAAATAAAAAAAAAGGTGAAAAGAATGAACTTTCAGAATGGAAGAAAATAAATCCCACATTTAGCTGTTCACCTCCTTCTGATGATACTGAAAAAGAAAAGAGAAAAACATAGTAGAAGCCTTAAAAGATAAGAGCCCTGTAGAAGTTTTTGAAACTCTTTTTAATGATGATATATGCGAGCATATTGTGCGGCAGAGTATAATTTATGCTGCCCAGAACAACCGTCATTATTACACATTTTCAAGTGACTGCCTGAAGAAATTTTGTTGGGTTCCTTTTGTTTACTGGGTATCACTCTCTTCCTCAGGAACAACTATACTGGAGTGAGGACGCAGATTTTTCTATTACCCTCGTGAGGAAATTTTTTCCAAGAAACAGGTATTTGGAAATAAAACGCATTTTGCATTTCAATGACAATTCTCAAATACCTGATGCACCGAAGAAATCATATAAAATCCAACCACTCTTTGACATGCTAAATAAAAACTTTGTGAAGTTTGGGGTATTTTCCACACATTTGAGCATTGATGAACAGATGGTTCGGTACTACGGTCACCACTTCTTGAAGCAGTTTATACGTGGAAAAAGCCCATCAGATTTGGCTATAAACAATGGTTACTTTGCTGTGGTGAGACTGGATACTGCTTTCACGCTGAACTCTATGAGGGTAAGAAGGTAGGAGTTCCTGGTTGCGAGTTCACTTCTGTGGGCTCATCTGTTGTTTTGACTAAACTTGCTGTAGCTGAAGACCCCCGGAAAAGCACGTGTTTTTCTTTGATAACTTTTTGACCAGTTTTGCCCTGATGAAATGCTTGATGGATAAGAAAGTTTGTGCTACAGGCACTGTTAGAATTAACAGAATGAACAACTGTCCAATCAAACCAGACAAGGAAATGAAAAAAGAAGACCGAGGAGAAAACGATTGTTGGTTTGATGAAAAAACTAAGCTTTTTGCAGTAACCTGGAAAGATAACAACAATGTGAAAGTACTATCTAACTATGAAGGACTGGAACCACAGGCAACAGTTACCCGATGGTCAAAATTAGGAAAGGAAAAGATCAAAGTTTCTCAGCCTAAATGCATAGGCACTTACAAGTGGATGGGAGGAGTTGACCGTATGGACTGGTCTATAAATAAGTACAGAGTGAAAATAAGAGGAAAAAGATGGTACTTTCCTCTCTTTACGAACCTCGTTGACATGACCCTTGTCAATGCACACATTCTCTACTGCATGGCTGGTCACAAGATCACACTTCTTCAATTCAGGAGGAGCATTGCTCGAACTTATCTGTCCTTGGCTTCTCTTTCAGACCCACGGAACTCAGGAAGACCTGCTCTGCCAAAGCCATCAAAGAAACGAGTGTTGAGCACTGTAAGATTTGATCCCATTGGCCACTTCGTTGAGAGGACAAGTGATGGAAAGCAAAGAAAATGTGGTGTCTGCAAGTCGATCGTCAGGTAACAGTGTGCAAAGTGCAATTTTGGCCTACACGTTGACTGCTTTCAAGAATGGCACAGAAAACAATAAAAGGCCTTAAGAGACGTTTTTATCTTTCTTTTACCATATTTCACTATTATTTTATGTAGGCCTAATAAGTTTGTGAGAACTCTGTACAATAAATAAGCAAGTTTATCTAGTATTATATATTTAAGTTTTTTTTCACCACACATGCCATGATCCCCAAATGGGACTTAAAAAAAAATTCAAAAAAAAATTCAAATAGAAACAAAAATTTAATATTTTTTGGTGTTTATTTGAAGTAAGAAAAACCTTTTGACACCAAAAAAGTTAATTTTAAAAATTTGGCAGTGAATGAGTTAATTTATAGTTTATGAAATTATTTGTAAGTAACGAATGCAAATGTTCTGATCGCGCACGCACAAATAATTTTTGTATTGGCAATATATTTCTCATATTAAGATAAAGGTTTGCCTTTCATAAATAGAGAGTTGTAAAATATTCAGACAACGCAAAGAAGGCTATCCACAATTACATCTATCTTTCGTGTTAACAGCGTGAGCGTTTTTGTCAGACAGTGTGTCTGTATGTCGAAAATAAGTCACACGAATTTCTGAGTGAGTAATCTCACGGCAACTATGGTTCCCAAACCGAATCTAAAATAAAATAAATCCTTTTTGTCCAAGCTAACATAGTTTGAGTCGGTCCTGATGAAATTGCTACTCTGGTGATGTGACTCGTTATTGAATTGAAAGGTCTATTTATACCCTGTGTCTCTCTAAAAGCAGGAAACAGAAATTAAAACCCGCTGTAAAAATTTCTGCATACATTTATTTTTCACATTAAATTACTAAAAGAGTAAAAAAATTATAAGGAAATGTAAAATACTGTAAAAATGGTTATAAATGTATATAAAAATAAACGTTTTATAGAGTTTTATTAGACGTATCTATATACAGGTATGTCAAACGTAGACTGTTTTAAATTATATACCAAAAGGAAACTAAAAAATTCAGCGCAAACATTGACTCAAAGATATTATTTTCTGTTTGTATTTCAATGTTTATCAAAGTACGGATTTTTTGTTTGTAAATGCAACTCTTATTTCGCTAATTTATTTCTGATTTTAATCCACCGTTAACGCATGCCAGAGCATAAGTGAAAACTTAAGTACACAAGAAAAAATCTGCCTTTGATCAACTCCCATTACTATAGTCTACTTATTGGTAATATGTTTACTTGCTACATTTTTCTCTTAGCTCCAGTTATTAAACGTTTCACCTTCCTTACTTGCCTTTACTTATGCATCAAAAAATATCACCTTTTTTGTGTTTACCGGAAAGTGCTTATAACGGAGATATTAAGTGTATATTTCTTGCCGGTTAAACTTTTCAGCGTTAATCGGATAGTCTCAGCCAATTACATAACAATCCAGTACTCACTGCTTACGGTTATGTAGTTATGTAATAATCAATGAATAAATAAGAATTTCCAACCGATAATTAGTTAATATCACGCGATACAGCATCTAACGCTAAACCCCTTCTAGCTTCTTTTTTGGATATTTTTTCGCTATCACCAGGGTTTGGGAGCTGAATCGTGCTATACGCACTTGGTGCGTATAGAAAAGGACAGATTTGGGTTTGTTGCATTGCTTCAGGCCGCATGTATAACTCGATTATTCTCTCTTCCTTAACCTGGGGAGTGTAGAGTCATGGTGGTGAACGATGTGTCAAATGTGCCTGGTGACATCCCGTGAGCTTGGACTGTAACGTTTTGTTAACAAGGACACAGCGAACATTGGTGACGTCACGGAGACGAGGACATCCATTGAGCGTGTATCTTATCCTCAAATAGCCATTGCGTATAGCATGGAAAATTTTAGAACTGTCGTAATTCATAAAGAATTTGTTGAGAAAAACACGTTCGCAATTCCAAGATTTAATTACAAAACAGGCAATAAAAATAAAATATTGTATGCTGTAACAGAAAAATTACTTACCGGTTGGTAGACTGTACCTGAAAATTTTCGATCGTTTCTGAAACAAAATTGGTAAAATTATCTTCCACAGTTAATTATATTCCCAAAATACTAATTTTGTTTCAATACAATACAATACAGTGTTTTGTAGTTTTGTACACAAAATGTTTTTTACACGCAACGTTCAAATATGTAAACCAGTTTAGGTTTTGTTTTTATGATGAGTGAAGATCATAAAACTTAAAGAATTTGTCTGTTGCCACTTATAGTTTTAAATATATATTTATAGGTGTTGCGTCTTAGACACAACATAAGGATTATATACATAATACATAAGGATTGACATAATAGTTAAGAGTACATAATAGTATAATACTGATCACAAAATTCAATAATATGTAACAGGTAATAATACAATGACAATAGACATAATAATTGATACAATAATATTAGAATCATAATCCCCAAAAAATTCTAAAACATAATAATAACATGATAATGATACATAGGAATAAAATAATAAAAACTTAATAATAATATAATACAAACAACAAACATAAAGCATGATAAATGTTAGATACAATGCCGCATGTCGCATGAATGCTCATGCAATTAGTCGGAGTCCACTGGAAGTGGACATAATTTATGGATGGGTCGACGTAGGATACCATTAGCGGTGCGAACATCCGCGACGCGCACTATTGAATCCTGACCCGAATAGACTACCCCGCGTTTCCAGTGAAGTGGGGGGGGGAACTGTCACTCAGAATAAGGACAAGTTGTCCGGAAGTTAAAAGTTTTTGACGTGATGCGCCATTTGTTGCGCTGTTGCAACTGGTGCAAATAATCTTTCGACCACCTGTTCCATATCGACTGGGTGAATTTTTGGAGCAGCTGCCATCTGCCCAGACGACCAATATTGGCTTGGGAATAGTCCGGTTCCGGGAGTGCAGTGAGCGGAGAACCAACCAGGAACTGCGCTGGAGTTAAGGATTCAGGGTCCCTTGAGTCATTGGAGACGGCGAACAAGGGGCGTGAGTTAAGGCAGGACTCTATTTGAGTTAGGATAGTGTAGTACTCCTCGAAAGTAAGAATCGTTCCGCCTACCACGCGCCGCAAGTGAAACTTGACGCTCTTGACTCCGCTTTCCCACAGAGCACCGAAATGAGGTGCTGCGGGTGGAATAAATGACCATTTAATGCCTTGGGCACTGGTAAAATCCTGGGTGGTCTGTTCAAATCCCTTAGACTGCAAAAGTTTGTATAATTCGTGAAGTGTGCTACTAGCACGACGAAGGTTTGTACCATTGTCGGAGGCTATCTGATCAGGGATACCTCTACGCGCTATAACCCGTTTTAAGGCCGCTATGAAGGCGTCTGAGGTAAGATCTGAGACTAGTTCCAGGTGAATGGCCTTAGTGGTCATGCATATAAATAAAGCAATATAAGCCTTTGACGTGGCCTTTGAACGCTGCCCGCCATGACGTATAAAGACGGGACCGGCATACTCGACTGCAGATTGGGAAAATGGCTTAGCAGGCGTAACCCGGGAAGGGGGTAATTGTCCTAATAATTGGTTCGCGCCCCTAGCACGGAATCGAAAACAAGTCATGCATTTATGTATTACTGAGCGTATATAAGATTTATCATTAACTATCCAATATTTCTGCCGTAGAGAAAACTGAGTCAATTGTACACCAGCGTGTAATAAACGACGATGCTCGTTTTCTGTGATTAATTTGTTGAGATGAGAGTGCGGGTGTAGTATGATTTGGTGTTTTCTCTCATAGGTAAGCTGGGAGTGCTGAAGGCGTCCGCCCACGCGTAATATCCCTGTCTTGTCCAGAAAGAGTTAAGTGGAAGAATTTTACTGTTATTAGGGATGCAGCGTTGCGCCTCAATTTCCTTAACTTCGATGCTAAAGTGCGATTGCTGGGACTGGCGAATAAAAACCAACAGTGTACCATGTAACTCATGGGAGTTTAAAAAGGAAGTGTCTCTATCCGCTATAGGGAGCCTAGAGTTCCGAATGAATCGCCGGCAATACGAAAACACGCGAATGAGTTTTGAAAGCGATGAATAGTTTTCAAAGTAACTGGACGTGGCTGAAGCGACAATCAATGAGGTTTGAGCCTGCTTACGTTGTTCTTGCTCGAGATCGGGATGAGTGCAGGTTGAATGGGTATCGAAGGCACTGATGAGCCATGATGGTGACTCATGGGACAACCAGGATGGACCATGCCACCATTGTGGGTGGCCGTGTAACACCTGTTACGTTTACGGTTACATTTACGTTTACGTTTCTGATTGAACTTGAGTTCCACTGCTTGAAACCTGCGGATAGCTCCGTGAAGAGAATCGCCCAAACGAGAATTGTATGACCTGCGAGGTAGGGATACCACAAATCTGCCATCATTATTACGGAAAGTATTAGATACAAAATGACTTTCGCATTCCGTGTCCTCAGCGGAGGGAGCACGAATAGCAGCGTCCTTTAACTTTCAAAAGTCCTTTAGTTGCGAGGAAATAGCATTATTGTCCTCACATGCTATGAATGACGAGACAGGCTTTGTCATGTCGACATTAAATGGCAAGTTACCAGCGAGAATGAATCCCAATTTTGTCTCCTGTATTATGGGAAAATGTGGGTTACCGATGAATTTGACAGGTTCAATTAATGGTAAGTAATACTGAGCACCAAGCAATAGGTCGATCTGCGAAGAGAAGTTCAGATGTGGGTCGGCCAGGAATATGCCTTTTGGTAAATTTAGGGATGCGATATCGAATGATTCCGCGGGGAGATTATTAGTGATACTGGGAAGCACAGCGCAATGTACGTTTAAACTAAAATTCTTATAACGTGAATGCAACCTTACCCTAGTACTGAAGTACTGAAGTCAGCTTGAGATAATGAATTATTTATACAGGTGATGGGTAATTGAGATTTAATTAGTTTTAGACCCATGCGACGTGCGAAATTCATGGTGCAGAAGTTAGCTTGCGAACCTGAGTCTAATAAAATCCTTACTGGGTGTTTCCTACCGGTGCAGAAGTTAGCTTGCGAACCTGAGTCTAATAAAATCCTTACTGGGTGTTTCCTACCGGCATGATCAGTTGTCATGCAGACAGCGGTGGAAAATAATATAGATTTGTTTGTTTGCAGTTTTAGTGCAAACTGATTGTTACTGCACGAAGCGTTATTGACTGATACGTGGATCATTGTGTGGTGGCGTTTAGCGCATGTCCTGCACGCAAATTTGGATGGACAGTGTGCGAGATCATGGCCTGGACGTATACAATTTAAACAGAGCTTATTTTTAACTAAAATATTTTTTCGTTCCAGAGGAGACATGGCTAAGAATTGTGGACATTCAGACAGCCGGTGTTTACCTTTGCACAGCTGACATACGTTATTGCCGATATGAGAATGGAATGCAGCCCTAGTGATATTAACCGGTTTAATTGCTTTGCGATAGTGAGTCTTATCGCTAACGTGCGTTTGCTCACTGGGCTGGCCGCACCGTTTACATTTTGCAAAAATTTACTTCTATTATTTAAAAATTTAATAAAATTCCAGAAGTTAGGAAATCGCTCGTCCGACAAGCCTTCTTTCCAGAGTCGACATGTATGGTCATCGAGTTTTTGCGTTAAGTATTGAACGAAAATGAGTTCAAATGTATTTACCGTTAAATTCAATGAATTTAAAACGTTTATGTTCGCAGTGATCTCGTCAATTAATTTGAAAATGCTGACCATGGATTCTTGTTGATAGACTTCACACCCAAGACATTCCCAATGTGATAGGCTGAGACAATTAATTTGCTTTCGTACCTGGCTTTTAACAGATCAATAGGTAACGCATAATTTTCGTGTGTGATTGGAAGAGATTTTATTACATTTAACGCCTCATCCCTTAATGAAGAGTGCAAATAGTGTAATTTCTGAATGTCAGTCAGGTCAATTCTGACGTTTATTAATTCTAAAAACATATTATAATAATGTTGCCAATCAATAATGCTGCCTGAGAAGCAGGGCAGTTTAATCGGCTCTAACTGTATAGGGGGGGTTTTAATTGGTGTAACTTCCGCCTGAATCAACGGTTTCTGGTTCACCTCTTCTACTTGCTCCAATAAATGGTGTAACTTACATTCAATATTGCAGAGATCATCCTCTGTTTGAACTCTGTCACTGACTGATGCGAAATCGGAATCGTCAGCCTCAATTTGAGTCTGAATTTCGTCATACTTAGCGGACAATTCCATCAAATGACGGAGTTTAATTTTTAAAGCGTGATGATCGCTTGTGTCCGTATTGAAATTGTCAGCAAAAGTATTCACCCGGGATATAGACGCCTTAATTGTGCCCCGTTTCTTTATTAACGTCTTCACATCAGCCATGACCGAAATGTAAAATGTGATTTGAAACGGTAATTAGATATAGAGCAGGTGAACAGTTGTTATAATTTTGAATAATTTACTAAAATCTGATATGACGCGGGAGCCAGTGATCTGTGTACACCTTAACATATGACTTACTATAATAGGTACTTAATTTGCTTAAAAATAGTTATGAAAATTATCTAAAATATGAATTGTTCAAAATGACAATACGCTATAGCCTTATCGCAACACTTAAATTTCTTAATGCGTTATTGTACAACTGTGTAAATGAGAATTTATGTACATATGAAACTCTAGATAAAATATAAGCTTATGACCACTTGATAATAATATCTGTTTCTGTAAAAATTTTTAATGATGTCATATTAAAGGTTATTAAAACTGCTTGAAAATATTAATTAGTCTGCCGTACCCAACAATTATATATGAAAATTATAAAAAATGAAAGTTCATAATCACGTGGATGTTGAATCCCGGCGTGGTGAAGCTGGCTTCGATCCCGTTGTTCGAACCTGTTCGGCGATCCTTAGAATTTGGCGCACCCCTTGTCTCTACCGGTCAGATGACGTTCGGAGTTGTAGCTCCCCGTAATTTTAAAGTTGTGGAACTTCGTCTTTGTAGATTAAATGATGCTGTCTTGCCGTGTCTTGTTGTTTCTGAGTCGCTGCTCTGCAGAATCTTGCAGTGTCGAGTATGAAGTAATTTGTAGAACCATGAAGGCATGCAACGGCCAGCAATCTGATGCTTAAAAATGTTCTGATGTGACCCAAACGTCGTTTGGACCCATTAAATGAAATGTTAATGCGGTTGCAGTGGACCAAAATGTGAAATCCGTCCCGTGAGGACCAAAAATGTTGCGTCTTAGACGCTCTGGATGAATATCTTGAGTTAGTCTTAGGAACGCTTATTGAGGTGCTGGTGAAATGAAATGATGAAGTGGACTGTATAAGTTATGGAGTTAATCTTTTATTGAAATTATTTGAAGTGAATTGCTGGCGCGTGCAGTTTTAGAGCGGCATGATGCCTAATAATTGAAATGGAATTAAGTACTGAATGACATAATCGTGCGTAAAAAGGCTGAGATCGCCTGAGTAAATTAGCGCATGCTGATCATGTTAAGAATTTAGAATACTGAAAATAATATAGCCGCGGAGGGCTATTGAGACGAGTGGCCTGCTCGAAGTCTTGTGTAGAACTAACTTAAAGTTGTCTGCTGTCGGCCTGTCTGAAACCGGCAGCAGATAACAGATATAAAAATGACGTCACTACACGCACCTGCAATGCAGTAGTACAAAGTTTTCATAGGTACAAAGTTTAACCAATAGGTATAAATACTTAGTTTTTATGTTCCTAATAAGTACAATACACAGAATTTAAAGTAATGTAAATGTCATTAACTGGCAGAAATTATAAAAACTTTTTTTATGTACACTCCTCCAATAGCCATCAATTTTGTAAAAAGTACGTAATTTCCTAATTTTTGCTTTAGTTAGTGATATAGGTCTACTTCTTTTTAAACTCCAATTTTAAAAAAAAGTATTTACAGCACTATTCATACTTATTTTCATATTATTTTCTCCACTGTGGTTTGTACAACCGTAAAAATTGTTTAAATTTTTGTTTACTTTATTATGATTAAAAAATATGTATATAATAAAATATTTATTATGATAAAAATTCTTCTTCAGAGTCGTATAATACTTTACTGAATATGTTATAAGAAGTTATACCAAATTAATTATACGCTCTCTAGGAAACAGCAAACCTTTTCTGTTTAAATTTCTGGTAAGACATTAAATTTAATTGTATCTTTTACAATTAAACCATTTGGGTGAACACACATATTTTTGCAGATGTTACATGTAATTTTATAAGAGCTATGTACCAGTCATAACCTTCTAAATATATCAGTAAAGGCATTTGATTCGTTATATCTTCAAAATCTTCTTCATCAACCACTATAAAAGGGGAAAGTTGTTATCAAAGACTACTTCATCATTTTGGATTATATCATTTGGTTCAGCAAATTCTGATGTAAACGTGTTGCTACGTTTACGTGACTTTGAAGTTAGCATAAGTAAAATTTGAAGTTTTTGTTCACATTCATAGAGCTGGCGAATGTTGAACTGTCCTCCAGCCAGGTGTCGACATTTACCGAATCTGCTCTCAACGGGTTCAGTGTAAAATTTATCAAGCAGTAGATAATTGATTTCCAGTTCTTTAAAGCAGTAATTTGTAGCTTCAAGCATAGCTATATAGTATATTGTGTGAGTAACAGCGATGTTATTAATTTGATTAGTTTACTTATGGCTACATTTATTATCCCTCTATTTATCAACCCGGTTGAAAAGATCATCTAAAAGAGTTAATTTTGGGTCATCAATTTTGTTTGCTACAATTGGTTCTTGATACCTATCACCAAAACCTATTTCTTTCAAGATGGGTCTTTTCATTTACATACCACCCTAAAATAATTGTAATGAAATAAGCTGTATCTTCAGAACCAATTATGTCCAAAATGTTTAGGTCCTGAATAATATTCGAACTAAATATTTTTAACACTAGATTTATTCTTTAATATTTGAGCAAAACAAAGATTTATCATTTAAGGAATATCCAAAGTTCAGTATTTGGTCACGTCCTAATTCATGAAGCTATCCTTCAAATATCATCATTATTATCATATGTCTTTATCTGTTGGAGGATTTTGAATTCAGCCAGTTGTTTCGTATGTTATGTTACACAGAGTCAAACATGTAAAATAGAAGCGTACTGTTATCAATAGGATGTGGTAACATACGGCTTTTAAGAACATTACTGATCTTTTAATCTTTCGAAAAATTACTATTAATTATATTGTTGTCACTAATAAGACAAAATATTTTTGAATCCATTTCTCGTAAACTTGTAAAACTTATATTTATTGTCCTGTATGAGTGTCTAAAATAAATAGTGGTTTGTGCATGACACTACTTGTCCTATACGAATTACCTCTTTAAAATTGAATTTAATACTGTTTATCATGAAAACATGTGCAGACGTTGATAAGTCTCTACTACTATTGCAGGAATAATTCCCAATAAATTTTCCCCATTTGTAGTGCATGTCGGGTTGAAAATGTATTTCATCCATCAACAGCAGTATGTGCTTATTTTCAGTGTTGACATTCTTATAAATATTTTGAGCATACTTAGAAAAACTTGGTTACCTTCTACAGTCTAATCGGTTTGTAATCTGCTGTAAATACCCGTGACTTTTGTTGGATGAGGCAATATTACAGAACCAAGTTTCCTTAAAAGCCGGTATGTATGTAGACTTGTAGTATATAAAATAATTAAAGTTGTATCAGTTGAATATCTATACCGTTCTTTAGAACTAACATAAAAAATAATTTGTAGGTTTACAACCATGAAAAAATTATATCCATGAGTTTTGAAATGTGATTCAATACATGTTGATAATAAACACTTATATCACTTAAGTTGTATAGTCTAAAAAGCTTTGTTTTTTCTAATACATATTTTAGGCCTGAAATTTTGTTGGAAGTAAAGGATGATGGAACCTAACCTACCAATAGAAACATAAATTTCTTAGTAGTACAAAAAAAGCTACAATAAAACATACAATACTTATGTTTTATTACAATACTTAAGATGCTACAATAAGGCAGTAACTTTTGGGTCCCTTCACATCATGTTATCATGTTTAACGATAGTTATTTGTAACTGTTTTTGCACTAACATGGCAAGTTTATCTTGTCGGCTTTTCCGGTATGGGACCGAGTTAGATAAATAACAAGGGGAATTAGAAAAATGACAACCATTGTATCTGCCTTCAACCGAGGATGATCAACCCCGCAGTAACAATATTCCCACTTTTACTGTCTCGTTCAGTTACAAATCCAGTAAACCCTTTCTTTCGGAAATGAATTTCGCATTTATTTGTGTGTTGCATGGGAGTAAAATATTTTGACGAATGACAGAAATCCACATTTTGAACAGAATACTGTGAGACGGAAATGAGAAAACTGCCACTTTATAGTAATTAGTGTAATTCCATTTACAACCAAGGACGCAACACCGTTTGGCATTGTTAGAAAAAGTAAGTTACTGTAAATTTCGAAAAAGACTCCACAATCTAAAAATGCATAATCACTAAGCACTCCCAATTATATTCGTTACACTAACACATAAACACGTGTAGAAAAATAACTAACAATAAATAGAGTTGTATAGTGAACAATATAAACACAAGTTTTTAGGTTATGCCAAGTCAGCAGTATTACCAGCTCAATCAGTCCTCTTTCCCCACATGACTATCAAACCCAAAATTTCCCCACTTTGCTACCAAAATCCCCACTGCCACATATACGTGTACTTTACGCAAAGTGTCGCGTTTTATAGAGTCTACGTGTATTCTAAATGTTTAAATACTATTACATAAATATTACATACTAGTAATACTATATGTATTACTAGTATTACATACTATTAACATAAATTTTTTAGTGGATGGTTAGTGAGGATCGGTCAAAATAACACAAATTTTAACTATTTTGCGTCGACGTTTCGACAATATTTATTGTCATCTTCAGGACCTGTGTATGAAATATAAAAGAAATGTCAAACACAACGGAACAATTAAATATTTGAGTGAACGTGTTCGTGTATGTGAGTGTGTGCGTGCGTATGTATGTATCATTGTATATGTGAAGACTTATGATAATTTGTTTACATCTTCAATGTATCTTTAAGAAAACGAGAAATTATAGTATGAGAGAACTTAATTTATACAGTATTACAATTTAAATTACTAAATGTAATGTTATTTTAATTAATTAAACAAACAGTAATCAACAATTGGATATTAGATTGGTACATACATTGTTTATACCTACAGCAGTCAACATATAGCAAAGTAAAATATAATACCTATAACTAAAACAGATTAGGGGATGTTCACTACGTAATTATTAAAAGATTATTAATCGAAATATTAATAAATATTATCGAAACGTCGACGCAAAATAGTTAAAATTTGTGTTATTTTGACCGATCCTCACTAACCGTCCACTAAAAAATTCATTGATTGACGGTCATTAAAAAATTTAAGGATTTAATTAACATAAATATTAAAAATTTGTTTGAAGTACAATAAATGGAAATGTTCTCACCTGCTGAGGTCAGTCTCAATACTTTTTGAAATCTTTTTCATGCACTTAGTTCATTATAAGCTTGAGTCGATATTCACACATTACACTATATTTAACAACTTTTCAGTAGTTTAATTCGCAAAAACAATTTACACTCATTCACATCAATTTTTAGTTCAGTTGCTATGTTTCACCAGCATTGAATCATTTATAGTAAAATCAAACAGGATTTATTTTGTTTACTTATAACGTTTTTCGTATGCAATTTTCCAGACAGTGTCTCAGACCCAAGTACCCAATTTACTTATCATTTTGTTTCGATTAATATTAATTGCATTAAAAATTCTTTCAACATACCTACTACTATGTGGTAAATTCAATATTACAGCCACGAAATTATTTAAAGTTGGAAAAGCTTCAGTATCATTCGCATTCTTTGTATTCTTAACTTCTCACTAGAAGTTTTTTATTTGTACCAGTGTAAGTATTTGTTAGTATTCCTAAGAACTCTCTATTCCCTGTCTAGATTTACCATGTTTATTTCAATACTTTTCTTGAAGGATGCTGCTGCTGAAGAAGTGTCTTTAAATTTGTTCCTATCTAGAAATTCTAGATGGCTTTGAACATACTCACTGTTAAAAGGAAACCGGCTATAAATTTGGTGTGCACATTCAACATAAAAATTGAAGGATTTTACTCTGAAATGTTTTATTTCTTCTGGTGAGAGATTTGGATTTTTACTTTCAAAAATCACTGTGCACTTAAGTAAGCACCTACATAAATATTTTGTAGTTTTTTAAATTTGCAGCATTTTTGTACTGCAGTTTGGTCACATCTGTCTTTCAAAAATAATATGGATTGATGTAAAAATAAAAGATTGTACTATAGTCTGTTTCAAATCTGCTATAGAGACATTGATCTTATGCTTATCTAATTTAAATTCTAGGTTCATTTCTGTTAAAGTAGAGAGAAGATGCTCCAAAAAAATATATAAATTTTTTATAGGAGTTAAGTTTTTATAAAGAGATTATGCATTGTGATCAATTAAGTATTCGCCTAGAAAATATAACAGCAGCGCTGGATAATGTTAAACAACTCTTTTAACACTTGCCAGCAAAGATAACCATCTGGTTTGGCAGGGCTTTAACAGCTTATGGAGTTTACCTTCTGCAAATTTTTTTGGAAAGCCTAAAATTCGTTTTGCTTTTCGAGCTATATTGAAAATATTGTATATTTATTCATAACTAAATCCTCAGCAGATTCTGGTAATTTTTCACATGCATATGAATCACACAAAGCCAGAGAGTGACCAAGACACATCATGATGAAAATATTGGATACATCCAATATACGCAATACGCATAACTATAATTTTACACATTTAATAATTTGTATTATTTGTAATCGCCACTAATTCGCCACACTTACACAAATCCCCACCTTTTCCTCACTTACCACTTTGAGGCTTCAAATTTTGCCACTGTGGGGAAAAATCCCCATACCTGGCAACCCTGGAAGCCAGGCACAACATGTACACTAACACTGAGGCGATACGAGAAACCGCCTTTTTTGTGACGCTAAGAGCGCGTGCTTAGGACAGAGTGTCCTTGTTCTCTAAACGTTAATGGCTTCGTCGAATTCCTTATAAGTAGTCAAGCAGGCTTACGTCAAATCTATTTGTCATTCTTGACCAGTCAGATACTGAGAGAGCGACCGACACCTTACGTAAAGAGACACTTGTATTCCACACTGGATGACATCTGTAGTCAGAATGGTATAGCTGTTTCTTCTGAGATGTCAGTAAATCTCGTATCAGTATTCATAAGTAACTAATGAATGAAATCGAATAATTAATAGATCAGAAACTTCTAGTCGTTCCTTTCTATTTGTATAACAGTTTTCTATAACTAATTCGATAGAAAACTTTATGTAAATGCTTGGAATAACATTACAAATGTTTTATGTATTACACGTTACAAGTATATAAAGTCATTTTACGAAGAATCAGAACGTGATCTACTTTTTAAAATTAATGTGAACTCCTATGTATCTTGGCTTTATGTGGGTGAAAGTCAATTAAACTTTATTTCATTTCCGGTGACTGTGATGCTTTCTTTTCTTTCACATCGCTTGTATCCTGGAAGTTATCTACCTATCTCTTATGTGTTTACAGTTGTAAGTAATATTTTATAACAATACACTTTCATGGAGCAACAATACTTTGTTCTTTGTCTGACGTAAGTGTAATGCATAAAGAAACGTAATAAAAGCTAAGAGCATCATCAATTCTTATCTGGCTTACGTTATTTCCTTCAGAATGTAATTGAGATCTACACGCTATGCTTGTATGGCTTGACGTTATCTTACATTAGAAGATTAATATCTAAATTTTTCTTTGTTATTCTCTGCATGTACTAAAATCCATGTAACCCATAACATTGTCTAATGGACTTGTCCGTTTAGACTCCATTCTATTTATACATTTATTATTTTAAGTTCAATATTAATTTACTTAAATTTTAATTTATATTCTAAGTTTATACGATTTACCAAAGTTTGATTTATTATAGATTATCGGAATTAAACACTTTCGGAGGATAGCAATCAAGATCTTTGGACAAGAGATACAAAATGCCTTCTACTAATAAATAACCAGCTGTACATAAGATTTAAGCACTCGACTAAGTGCAAATATATTATGTAGATTTACATAATTAAAATTTAAAATTATTTGTAATATTTATATTATTTAAAAACAAATGAGAGATATAGAAATAAAGTTACAATTTACTTAGTAATCGTCGCAAAAGTTTCTCGTAGAAAAGCATAATGGCACAACAACCATACTGGCCACAACTCCTTACAGTAATTTCGGTCAAGACAGACCTGTATCTTCCAAAAAATACATTCAATAGCTCGTGTGTTTCTGTAGAGTACTCAACGGAAAAGTGAAAATATTTTGGTAAATAAACAAATTTTGTTTTGACAATAATATAAACATGAAAAACAACTGCAATTTTTGTTATTGTTTTGTTATTTGTGTTGTATTTTCTTTCTCGCTTATTACATCTTGCATTATTTGAGATTAAGTAAGGAATTATTGATTTTTTGTATGCCTTAAAGTACAAAGTGGGTTTTGTGTGTTCAGCGTGGTGGGTGGGTGTCTTTTACATGTTTCTCTCCACCTCTTAACATTCTGAGTTATTTCAGCTATTTTAACTTTTTATTGTCTTCAGTTATAAATTCTTTTCTAATTTATCCAACCATATTTTTTAGGCCCGCTTCTTTTATTTAAATGCCTTTCTCATACTTTCTTCTAGTTATTCTATTATTACTTGTACTTGTACTCATGTTCAGACCGAAACAACTCAATTTAATTAATTTTCTTCAATTTTTTACTCTGTTTATTTTCTACTTTTATTTTTATAAATATTATGCTACTTATTATTTTGTTCATACATTTTTGTACATGTTTATTTTGTTTTAAGTAACTGCTGCACAAGTATCTCGTTTCGCTTGCTTCTATTTTTCTTGGGTTTGTATCTACTACGAGAATTTCTTTCTAACATGAGACAAATTTCACACACACACTCACTCAACACAAATTACACATGAATAACAACTACTATTACTTTATTAATTATACAATTTTTATTTTAGATAACACTGGTTTACAAAAAATAAATTAGTTTATGTCCCAAAGGTTTTATTGTCCCTTAATTTTCTCTGCTAAATTAAGAAAAAGAAAACATTTTTTTCTATGACGAAAGTTCTTTTTGTAACGAAGAGATTAAAATTTTCATTTATAATACTTTCACTTATGTTACTAAACAATATTTCGTATACCTGAAAGGTGGCAGTAGAAGGCGCCCTGGAATATTTTGCCTCTGAAATGTCCCTGTTGAGAGTTCAACAGTAATCTGCCAACATACTTCAACTCGACTTCCCCCGATACCTTTTTTCTTCTATGCTTGCAATATCCTAATGAAATCGTTCATCGTGTTCATTGCTGATGGTCCCCAGGTTTTCTAGATGGAAATCCAAATGAGGATGGAAAAAGTGGATTTTAAGAGACATATTGCACCCTAAATCTTTATTAGTTTTCAGTAAATGATTAACTAGATGCTTATAGTTTTCAGATTTTTTGTTCCCTAAGACGTAATACACTGCGTTTTTGAAAGAAACACGTGCACTCTTTTCTAAGCCATTCAACCTGCCTTCAAACTTTTCATCTTTAATTAGTTCTTTTATCTTGAGCCCTACAAAAATTCATTGTTTAATTTTTGCTTTGCTAATTTTGGGGAACTTCTCTTTAAAACATGGAAAACCTCGTCCATCTTTCTCCATGGCTTTTACGAAACTTTTCATTAGGTATAACTTTATGAGTAGAGTTGGCAGAGAGATCTTTTCAGGATCAACTAAAAGAGACTTTCAAAATTTCTTTCACGAGGTTTAAGGCCATGGCTTTTTTTAAATAGGTTTTACGATTTCTACTATCCCACTTACAAAGAAAACAGCAAACCTTTCTGTACTCAGCTTGTAATCCAAGGAGCATATCAATCACATTAAGATCTCCACATATGTTTCATGAGTACTTTTCATACTGCATCTTGTCTAGAATAAGCTACATATTCTCATAGTCTCTGTTGTATGGGTAGCATGTGTTAATATGACTGAAGGGAATTAATTACCGTTGTGGAGGAGAACAGCTTTTAGTAGGCTAACTTTTGACGAATCTATAAGCAAACGTTAATTCTCTGGTTTATGATCATATCCTAAACTGTCCATTACGGAAGAAATATCATCACAGTACACAGTATACCATTCTTGAGAGAAACAGTTCTTGAAATCCATTTGGCGATTGCGAAAGTAGCACACTTTAATCCCGTAATCAAGAAAGTTTGATCATTTTAGTCGTGATCCCAAAAGTTCTGCCTGCTTTTAGACAAATTCAAACTCGTACTAAATCATAAGTCCCCTTATATCAATAGATGAGGCTCATTAAAATATTAAAATATTAATCCATCCGATGAGTGTAATTTTCATTCTGATCTTCTTCAGAGCTTGTATTTTTATTATTAACCACTGAAACTGGATAGGGAGGAACTGGGGTTCCTAATGAGGTGGTATTGGGAGATCTTCACTGTGAGGGACAGGTCGAATTGCTGACGGTAAATTGGGCTATTCTAAAGTGTGTTTTAACTTACTTATGATTCCCTTTTTATTTGTTAGGGAAAAACAACATTCTGAGTATGATCTGTAGGTTCTTTCCACACCATGTGAACCGAAAATGGCAAATGGCGAGAAGCGTTTACCCACCCCGTCAAAAGCCTAGAGCGTGTACACAACAAATATGGGGAGCACAATTCTTGTCCTAATCTTCTGCCTTGCAACCAAAATAAAGTTCATAACACTGTTTTATTAAAACTATAAAGTACCTCCTTTGAGATTTAAAAGTCAACACCCATAACAGGTGTTTGAATGCTTTAAGCACTTACATGGCATTGTTAAATTTTTAAACACCAACAAAAAATGAATAAGAAGCAACAACACTGTGATCAATTTGGAAGTCTACAGAGCACTGACAGGCAGTTGAGAAGTGGTTTGAGTAAACAAGTGTAGTTCATGTTGTGCCGGTGTGCCGGCTATTGAGGATTTAGTTAAAATTTTTTTTCTATCGTAATATAACGCGAATGCAAGTGTGCTAGGCCGACCCTCGCACTGCGAGGTAGGTAGACGGCTGCGCGCGCAGCTCATACTTGAGGTCGTCTTACTTTGTCGCGCGCGGCTTCAGTCTACGCTTCGCCTCGCTCAGAGAATTATCCATCTCCCTCTCCGAACCTTACGACGCAGTTTCTGGTTCTTATGGCTGGCTAAAAAGTAAATTGACTCCCGGTAAGTATTTTATTGATTTGTCTTTATAAGTAGTTATACATGAATGGATAGTTAATAACAATATGCAACCGTATAAAATACGTAGTTATGTGTGTGCGGCCCGACACGTTTTATGTTAAGAGAAACTCATTCTTTACTGATTTACGTAACGCCCAGTATATAGCCCATGCTCTTCTTATTATTTTCTGTAATAGT